>CM073573.1:135650195-136001885 GCA_037074715.1 Magnolia kwangsiensis
CAAATATCGCAGAATAGAATGTGATACGACGAGATAGAATGTAATAGAAACAAAGACAGGGAACGGGTTACCTACTCCTAACGGTCAAAGCAAGCCCTTTAATTCTGAATTCGTTAATTAAGAATTCATCAAATCTCCCCAAGTAGGATTCGAACTACGACCAGTCAGTTAACAGCCAACCGCTCTACCACTGAGTTACTGAGGAACAACGGGAGATTAGATCTCATAGAGTTCAACTCCCGTTCTCAACCCATGACCAATATGAGCCTGAAGCTTCCTTCGTAACTCCTGGAACTTCTTCGTACTGGCTCCGTTCCATGCCTCATTTCATAGGGAACCTCAAAGTGGCTCTGTTTCATTATATTCCATGCATATCCCAATTTCATTCATTTAATATCCCTTTGGTGTCATTGACATAAGAGATGTCATTCAATCGAAGAAGATGGTATCATTAACATAAGAGATGTCATTTCTAGTTTATCTATTTCTATATATGGAAAGTTAAGAAATCATCATATAATAATCGAGAAATTACAATAGAAAAAAGGGAGGTTTGTGATGATTTTGAAATCTTTTTAACTAGGTAATCTATTATCCTTATGCATGAAGATAATAAATTCGGTCGTTGTGGTCGGACTCTATTATGGATTTCTGACCACATTCTCCATAGGGCCCTCTTATCTCTTCCTTCTTCGAGCTCGGGTTATGTAAGAAGGAACCGAGAAGGAGGTATCAACAACAACTGGTTTTATTATGGGTGATATTCATATCGATCTATTATGCACCTCTGCATCTAGCATTGGATAGACCTCATACAATAACTGTCCTAGTTCTACCGTATCTTTTGTTTCATTTCTTCTGGAACAATCACAAACACTTTTTGATTATGGATCTACTACTAGAAATTCAATGCATAATCTCAGCATTTAATGTGTATTCCTGAATAATCTCAATTTTTAATTATTCAACCATTTCATTTTACCAAGTTCAACATTAGCCAGATTAGTCAGCATTTATATGTTTTGATGCAACAATAAGATGTTATTTGTAACACGTAGTTTTGTTGGTTGGTTAATTGGTCACATTTTTTTCATGAAATGGGTTGGATTGGTATTATTCTGGATACGAAAAAATAATTTTATTAGATCTAATGTACTTATTTGATCTAATAGGTACCTTGTGTCAGAATTGAGAAATTTTATGGCTCAAATATTTAATATTCTTTTATTTATTACCTGTGTCTACTATTTAGTCAGAATACCATCGCCTATTATCACTAAGAAACTGAAAGAAACCTCAGAAATGGAAGAAAGGGGCGAAAGTACGGAAGAAACAGATGTAGAAATAGAAACAACTTCCGGAACGAAGGGGACTAAATAGGAACAAGAGGCATCCACCGAAGAAGACCCTTCCCTTTGTTCGGAAGAAAAGGAGGATCCAGACAAACTAGATGGGAATCAAAGGTATCAAGAAAATTGGAAGTTGGAAATACTTAAAGATAAAGAGGATAAAGACTTCTTCTGGTTTGAAAAACCTCTTGTGACTCTTCTTTTTAACTATAAACGATGGAAACGTCCATTGCGATATATAAAAAATGATCACTTTGAAAAACCAATAAGAAATGAAATGTCACAATATTTTTTTCACACATGTCCAAGTGATGGAAAAAAATGAATATCTTTTACATATCCCCCTAATTTGTCAACTTTTGGGGAAATGATACAAAGAAAGATGTCTTTTTTTACGACAGAAAAACTATTATCTCCGGAGGATCTGTATAATCATTGGGTTTCTACCAATGAACAAAAAAGGCACAACTTGAGCAATGTAAGTATTACTCTTATATTCCATTTTTGTATAAAAAAAAGGATCAAGGATCCATTTGATTCTTATCAATTAAAAACATAGAAATAGTAAATTAATAAAAAGGTTGATACATAAGATAAATACATGAAAAGATAAGAAGAGATTCGTCCGTCCCCCACATATTTGATACCTTCTCCTACAAAGAAACTTGCAATACCAACACCATTTGTAATTCCATCAATTACTCATCTATAAAAAAATTGAGTTCGGCTAATCCTCTTATACCCTTAGTTAAGAATGTTGCATAAAAAATATCTATGTAACCACGATTATATGACCAATTGTATATTACATTTATCATTCGGTCCAAGAAAAGTCTCTTAGGACCTATTTTAACAAATGAATTAATTAATTCTAAATTCTAAAAAGATGAATAAACAGACCTATATAAAAGAGATGCTATGAATATTCTGAAATAGGCTATATTGACTGAATAAATTGTATTTGTCACAAATTCATACCAATCCACAAAATAGTTCGAATTTTGATGTAAAAGGTTTATCGATGGGGTTAACCATTTCGATAATATATCCAAATCCATTCCTACTTGATCGAAAGGAATTCCTATGGACCCAACAAATAAAGTAAATAGGAGTAATACAAGTAGAGGAAATAGCATAATATTGTCAGGGATACATGGAAGTCTCTTTATTGTTAAAATGAGTACTAAAGGATCGCATCAGATTTCGTATATTCCCATCAATTTGATATATCTTCTTTAAAAAAAGGAAAACCTTTTTATTAGTATTCATTACTGAGAAAAGTACATTTTTTTAAACTGGTTTTGGTCCTTCTTTTCCCCATATAGATATTGAAGAGAACGAGCTATTTTTAGTGCCACTGTAATTTTCAAACTGAACGTGTAAATGCCCCTCAAAAGTAAGTAAATACATCCGAAACATATAAAATGCAGTTAATCCTGCTGTGGAACAGGCTATTATCCTAAAAATCGGTGAATATAACCAATTATCATTAAGAATTTCATCTTTGGACCAAAAACAAGCGAGAGGTGGAATACCAAAAAGAGAAAATGTACCTAATAAAAAAGTAGTTTTTGTAATTGGCACATATTTGGTTAAACCACCCATAAGAACCATGTTCTGACTTTTATCTGGAGAATATCCAACAATGGGTCCATTGAATGAATAATTGATTCGGATCTTTAAAAAAATAATGCTTTCGAATAGGCATGAGTGATTAAATGGAATAAAGCAGCTCAATAAGAACCTATCCCTGGAGCTAACATAATATAACCCAATTGAGACATTGTAGAATAGGCTAAACTTCTCTTAATGTCTTTTTGAGTAAGAGCTAAAGTAGCTCCTAGTAGTATGTTATTATACCTAGCAAAGAAATGAGATTCATTATGTAAAGTATGACTGAGAAAAGGGGAAGAAGCTGAGCGACAAGAAAAATTTCCGCTGCTACCATAATAGCAACATGTACTCCATGGCATCAAGTAACCATATATGAAGGGGAAATTATGTGGATTTAGCAACTGCACCAAGGAAAAATAGGGAGGCACACAGAGTAACAAATAAAGAATTGACCCCATTATTATGGATCAAGTTATTGAAGATTTTGAACAAATCCCAAAATTCCAAACTACCTGTTATCCAATAAAAACCTAAGATTCCTAATAATAAACCAAAATCCCCTACACGATTAGTTACAAATGCTTTTTGACAAGCATTGGCTGCAATTGGTCATGTGAACTATAAACCTATTAATGATACGAACACATTCCCACTAGTTCCCAAAAAATATGAATTTGTATCAAATTGGAACTAGTAACTAATTCCAACATAGAAGTATTGGAAAAACTCATATAAGAAAAAAATATCAAATATCCTTGATCATGAGACATATAATTTTCACTATAAATAAGAACCATGATTCCAACAGTAGTGATTAGTATTGACATAATAGAAGTAAGTGGGTCGATCAAGTGGCCGAACTCTAAAGAAAAATCATTATTGATGGTCCAAGAACATAGAAATTGATAGATAGAACTGTTATTGATTTGCTGAATAAAAAAATTGAAACTATACTTAGCGATGAAACACTAAGAAAATCCCACATACGACGAAGATTTTTTGTTGCAGTCGGAACAAGTAGAAGTCCCCATCCTATTGACATAGTAACTGGAAGTGGAACGAAAGGTATGATCCATGCATATTGATATGTATGTTCTGCTGAGATGTGAAGCCACATCTAGGGTCGTCTTCAACCAGTCGTGGGCTATGCTCGACTGATCGTAGGGGCCCACTCGACCGGTCATGTACTGGTTCGACTCAAAGTCTAGCAAGCATCGTGTACCCGTCGTGGAGTTCTCTTGATCAGTCGTGCAGTCTGCTCGACCGGTCGTACTTACGCAGATTTGTTTCTGAATCTAATGCGGACTGCGAATTTTGGTGTTGCCTTTCGCAAGAGTGCGGAAGGGGAGTTATGTAAACTATAGATAGGGGCTCCTAGGGCTTTTTTAGGGATGAAAAAAGTTATTCTAAGGTGTGGGATAAGGATTTTCTTTGTTCTTCCAAGGGAGAGATTAGTATTTTTCCTTGTAATCTTTGTTCTTCTTCATAGTGAAAGTTTGCATCCATGGTTTTTTACCCTAGTTTGGGATTTTTTCACGTATATCTTATCTTATGGTTTGTTTTAATTACCGTATATCTTGTTTTGTGATTTATTTTGATTGATTTGATTTATTTCTAGTTTATATTTCTTCTTGTTTATCGTTTGTGGGTGAGACCTATGATTGGATCTAGGCTTACTGCGTTGTTGGCGTGCTATGCTATAACTGGTATCAGAGCTATTGGTTTAGTTCTATTGGGAGCAATGGCGGAAGAAGGAAAAACTAGAATTGAGAAGTTTGATGGTTCAAAATTTACCTTCTGAAAGATGCAGATGGAGGATTATCTGTATCAAAAGGACCTCCATATTCCTCTAGGAGGAAAAGAGAAGAAATCAGAAAAGATGATAGATGATGAATAGTTTTTACTAGATAGGAAGGCTTTAGGAACGATTCGACTCTCTTTGTCTAAGAGCGTCGTCTTTAATATATCTAAGGTGAAAACGATAAAAGAATTAATAGAAGCCCTAACCATCATGTATGAAAAATCCTCAGCATCCAACAAGGTTCATCTTATGAAATAACTATTCAACATGAAGATGTCAGATGGTGGGAGCGTGGTTGAACATCTAATCGAGTTCAATACAATCACGAGCTACTTGGAATCCGTTAGCATCATTTTTGAGGATGAGGTCAGGGCGTTATTGATCTTATCCAGTCTGTCAGATAGTTGGGATAGTTTGGTGATTGCTGTGAGCAATTCTTCAGGGTCAACAAAGCTGAAATTTGATGATGTGGCCGGTCTAATTCTCAGTGAAGAATCTAGAAGGAAGGCATTAGGAGTTTCAGAAAATTCAGGGAATGCTTTAAATATTGAAGGAAGAGGAAGATCACTGAACAAAGGAGACAACAAATACGGGCGTTCTAAGTCAAGGAAGAAGTCCAAGGGACCGAAAGATAAAGATAGGTGTTGACATTGCGGCAAGAAGGGGCACATGAAACGTGATTGCAGGGCGCTTATGAAACAAGATGAAAGCTCTTAAGGCTAGAAAGATTCATTGAATCTTCCTGAGGAGAGCTACACAGAGGCGTTGATCTTGTCTCTTGATGCGAGGAATGAGTCTTGGGTTATCGACTCGGGTGCTTCATTTTATGCCACTTCATGTAAGGAAGTTCTACGTGATTTTGTGTCAGGTAACTTTGGAAGAGTCCACTTGGGTGATGATGAGCCATGTAGTATCATTGGAAAGCAAGATGTTCAATTCAATCAGAAAGACGGAACGGTTTTGAAATTAAAATATGTCAGACATGCACTGAGTTTGAGAAGGAATCTAATATCAGTGGGACAGTTGACTGATACCGGTTATGTGACGACATTCACCAGTGATTCCTGAAAGATCACAAAAGGTGCCTTGATGATATCTTGAGGTAAGAAGGAAGGTACTTTGTACGTGACTTCATGATCATATAGTTCACTCGCAGTCGCATTTACTAGAGTGAATGGGCAGTTTTGACATCAAAGGTTGGGACATATGAGTGAGAAAAGGATGAAAGTGCTATTGTCAAATGGGAAGCTACCAGGGCTGAAGTCTATTGACTTAGAATTCTGTGAGGACTGCGTGTATGGTAAACGGAAGAAGGTAAGCTTTAAGAAGACAGGACGCGCTCTAAAAATGCATCTATTGGAGCTTGTACACATGGACGTGTAGGGATCGACATAAGTATCATCTCTTGGTGGCTCACATTATTTTATTTCTTTTATTGATGATGCTAGTAGAAAACTATGAGTTTATTTCTTAAAGCATAAATCTGATGTATTTGATACGTTTAAGAAGCGGAAAGTTATGGTAGAAAATGAGACAGGTAAAACAGTAAAGTGTCTCAGATCTGATAATGGGGGAGAGTATTGTGATAAGAGGTTTGAGGAGTATTGTGTAGCAAATGGAATCAAACATTAGAAAATGATTCTAGGGACACCACAGCAGAATGGTGTGGTTGAGCGCATTAATAGGACCATCCTTAAGCGCGCTAGGAGCATGAGATTACATGTAAGGTTGCCCAAGACCTTTTAGGTAGATGTTGTGAATACTGCCATATATCTTATCAATAGAAGTCCCTCAGCATCATTGGATGGTAGGCTACCAGAAGAAACATAGACTATGAAAGAAGTGAACCTTACACATGTCAAAGTGTTCGGTTGCACTTCATATGTTCACATGATGTAGAGCACAGAAATAAGCTGGATGCGAAGTCCAGGAGGTATACATTTATAGGCTACGGGTAGTATGATTTTCGATACAGATTTTGGTATGCAGAAAATAAAAAAATCATCAGACGCAAGGACATAGTCTTCAATAAAAAAGTGATGTATAAGGACAGTGTGCAGGAAAATAAGGCTGAGGAAAAAGAATTCATAGAGTTGAAAGAGTTACAGGACACATGTGTTACAGTGCCACAGAATGATCATGCACAAGAGCGTTATGAGGCAGAGCCACAGACACCGGTTGTGAGGAGGTCTACTCGAGAGAGGAGACCCACGGTCCGATACTCACCCTCCTTACATTATCACTGTTGATAGATAATGGTGAGCTAGAGTGTTTTGAAGAGGCATTACAGTCAGATACACAGGTTAAGTAGGAGCAGGCCATGGATGAGGAGATGGACTCTCTTGAGTCTAATCGTACATGGGAGCTAGTCACTCAACCTAAGGGTAAGAAAGCTCTTCATAACAAGTGGATTTACAGATTGAAGGAGGAGCATGATGGTTCGAAACTATACAAGGCGACACTGGTTGTAAAAGGGTTTCAATAGAAGGCAAGTATCGATTTCACTAAAATATTTTCACCTGAGGTGAAAATGTCTATGATTCATATGATCGTGAGTATAGTGGTTACAGAGGACTTACATCTAGAGCAGCTAGATGTTAAGATAGTCTTTCTTCATGGGGAACTTGAAGAAGAAATATATATGCATCAGCCAACAGGATACGTGACACTAGAAAAGGAGAATAAGGTGTGCAGACTAAAGAAGAGTCTATATGGCCTGAAGTAGGCCCTGAGGCAGTGGTACAAGAAGTTCGACAGTTTCATGTCGAGAAATAGTTTTAGAAGATGTCATGCAGACCATTGTTGTTATTTGAAGAAGTTTGATACGTCGTACATCATCTTTCTTCTGTACGTTGATGATATGCTTATGGCCGGTTCAAGTATGAAGGACATCTCAGATCTCAAAAGACAACTGTCTAGAGAATTTGTCATGAAGGATTTAAGAGCTACAAAATAAATCCTAGGCATGAGGATAAAGCGTGACAGGAAAAATAAGAAATTGGTTTTGTCACAGGTAGAGTACATAGCCAAGGTACTTGATCGATTCAATATGGGAGGTACTAAGCCGGTTAACACTCCATTAGCTAACCACTTCAAGTTATTTAAGGAGCAATGGACAAATATGCAGGAGGAATGAGACTACATGGCTAAAGTCCCATACACATTAGCCATTGGGAGTCTCATGTATGTTATGGTGAGCACGAGGCCGGACATTGCTCAAGCAGTGGGAGTTGTTGGCAGGTTCATGAACAACCTCGGAAAGAAACATTGAGAAGCTGTGAAGTGGATCCTTAGATACCTGGTAGGTGCTAAGGATGTAGGCTGTGTTATGGTGGATCAAAAATCAAGCTACAAGGCTACGTGGATTCAGATTTGGCAGGAGATATTAACAACAGAAGAAGCACTATAAGTTATGTCTTTACTCTGGGTAGTACTGCAATTAGTTGGGTCTCTCAGTTATAGAAAATAGTATCTATCAGTATGACAAAAGCAGAATATGTTGCGGCTATAGAAGCATGGAAGGAGATGGTGTGGATGCAAGGTTTTATGGAAGAGTTGGGTAAGAAACAAGTAGATTGCACGCTTTATAATGACATTCAGAGTGTAATACACTTGGCTAAAAATTCATCTTTTCATTTAAGGACCAAGCATATTGCCATCAGATATCACTTCATACGTTTGTTACTGAAAAATGGATTGATTTCTTTGGAGAAGATTCATACAAGCGAGAATCCTGTGGATATACTGACCAAGGCGGTCACACAGGAGAAGTTGAAGCTTTGTTCAGCTTTGATTGGTCTTCAGGCTTGAAGACACGGAGGTGGTGCACTCCAGATGAAGAAGACAAAGGTTTATGGAGATGTGTCTCTAAGTGAGAGATTGTTGAGATGTGGAGCCACATCTGGGGCTATCTTCGACCAGTCGTGAGCTATGCTCGACCAGTCGTAGGGGCCCGCTCGACCAGTCGTGGACCGGTTCGACTCAAAGTCCATCGAGCATCATTTTTGGGTTTCGAGGTGCTCGACCGGTCGTGACCCATTCACGACCGATCGTGATGTTCTCTTGACTGGTCGTGCAGTCTGCTCAACAAGTCGTAGTTACACTGATTCATTTCTGAATCTGATGTGGACTGTGGATTTTGGTGTCGCCTTTCGCAAGGGTGCGGAAGGGGAGTTACCTAAACTATAAATAGGGGTTCTTAGGACTTTTCTAGAGATGAGAAAAATTATTCTAAGGTGTGAGCTAAGGGTTTTCTATATTCTTCCAAGGGAGAAGTTAGTATTTTACCTTGTAATCTTTGTTCTTTTTTATAGTGGAAGTTTGCATCCGTGGTTTTTTACCCTAGTTTGAGATTTTTCCACGTATATCTTGTCTTGTGGTTTGTTTTAATTGCTTTGATCTGTTTCTAGTTTATATTTTTTTCTGTTTATCGTTTGTGAGTGAGGCTTGAGATTGGATCTAGACTCACTGTGTTGTTGGCGTATTGCGCAACATGTTCCATAAGAAAATAAAACTTTTTTTATTCTTATTAATTGTTTCCGATTCACCAACTCTTCTCTCTTTCGGAAGTCAAATAAATAAATAAAAATCAAGATAGAAAAGAACTCAAATAGGATTTTTAATTCTTAATTATTCCGATTCTTTCCCAAATATTGTATTGAATAAAAAGAAATTTAAATCAAGAAGTTACAATTGTTCAAATGACCAAGTCACTAGTTAAAACTGACCATTTAGTTATTAACTAAGATATTTATTAAGATAAAGAAAGAATATGAGATTTTTAATCATTCCACTATTATGGTGATTGATATCCATATAGTAAATAGTACGGAAAAGGAATGACACCAAAAAAAAGGTAAAAGTACTCTATTGGGATATGGATCATAGAATCCGCCAATAACTCTACCAAATAAAATACTAGTTATTTTAGTTAGTTTATTCAGAGTCATTAATTAATTCATTATAGAACTGATTGATTGACTTCTATTCCAATAAAACAAACTTATGTTTATAGGAAATCCTATGATACTCGTTACTTCGCATAGAACTGAAATAAGAGATTACTAAAATTACCTTTATCAAGTAATATATCGTTTAACAGATTAACTACCAATCTCATTTTCATTTAAATTATGAGTACTCTATCCTTGAGCTTGATCAATTAATAGAAAAATTTTACATTATTATTTTCTTAAATTAGGTAAGGATTCTTAAGCTTTTCGATTTATTCAATGTAAGACGACCAGATATAAATAGACTGAGATTGAGATATGAATTGGAACCCTTTTTTATTCTTATCAACAACAACTGGTTCGATTTCTATGGTAGTGGACCTCATAGACATAGAGCAGAATGAAGATATGATGGTACAAATTAGTACGAGTTCTTCTTTGGGCATTGTATGTAATAGAGATGTGGAACAAAAAAAATTCCTTTGAAAATCACATCGGTTTTGTTTTTTCTATTTATTTTTTATTATCCCTAGTGTACTTTATGTGATGCGCACATATCTATATTTTTGTATGTTAAGAAGGAAGTATCTGCTATGGAATAAATATAGATAATGACTAGCAAGAACGATCCATTTTGAACAATACATGTCTTTCACATCCAACTATAAAAGTAACTTCTTTATTTTAAAATGGCGGTTCCAAAGAAACATACTTCTATCTCAAAAAAGCATATTCGTAGAAATATTTGGAAGAAAAAGGGATATTAGGCCGCGGTAAAAGCTTTATCTTTAGCTAAATCTATTTCTACCGAGCATTCAAAAAGTTTTTTGTTTGACAAACAAGTAATAAAGCCTTGGAAAAATTTGAATCGACATGACTCGATGAATTGGATGATTTATTAGATGAATAATTCGCAATAACTAATGTTTTGAACTCATCTATATGAGATAGAACTGAACCTGCTGTTGTGGTATGTAGAATAAGAATTATTCTGTCTATTGGGTTCTAAGAACGATACTATTTCTTTTTTTTTTTTTGAAAAACAACAACAAAAAAGAAATAGTTAAACGCAAAATACAAGGTTTCACTTTTCATTATAGTAGATTTTGATAATTCACGAGATGGGGGTTGTTACTCTCGCCCCCCCCCCCCCCCCCCCAAAAAAAAGATTTTTTTTAGGAAGAAGTTTATTCGATTATGCATCTCCAATAGTTATACATCATTAAGTTTTTGGAAGATCTGAAACAAGTATGAACGACAGTAGTAAAAATGAATGGATCCTTGAAACTAATTGATTGAAATATATATTGTAAGACTTTGCTTTATAACTCTCTGTCACACCCCAAACTCAGAAACCGGGCTCATAAAATTTTCGATCGCCGAATCCGGTGCCGACAGCCTCCGTAGAACCCCATTCTCGGCTCCTAGCTCCCATTCGCTAGGTTCCGATCCTGGGATGCTACGAGGAGGATTTTCAACGTCATTTTGATTTGTAATAAGCATAACTAATGGCATAACCCAGAAACAACAACCAAGAACTCCATTACATTTCCACTATGATAAAAAACTTTACAAGTACAATGAGCATAAAGGGAAATACAATGGTAAAGAACAAAAACTTCAAACGATCTGCAACGTGCTCCTGCCTCAGCGCTACTGCGAACCAACGTCATCTGCACGCAACAGTCGTGCATAAGCTTATAGAAAGCTTAGAGGGTGGTGAACGTGTGTGCGCAAGGTAGTAATATGAACATGCATTGTCAGAGTAATGCGGGATATGCAGATGGATCCATAGTATCATGAGCCATACCAAGGCTATGCAATGCAAGACATGAATGGTATCGTCCATCTCAAGGCCATGCGATGTGCAATGCAACTCAAGCATACAGATCCTCATCTATGTCCACACATCAATACAGCTCAAATATGGGATATCACCGGGGTCTAGTACACTCTAAACCAGATTACCACCACATCGCATGCAATAAGGTAAGTGGAAAAGACCTCACTATCCGTCTGCCAATATCGGGCGTGACTCGTCGATAGCGGACCTATTCCTCGAGCTGGTCAGACTCAGCCTAGCATTGCCCCCTACACTCGGGCGAGTAAGGCCGCACCCCCTTCCAACCGACCACGATACAGTGGAGAGCGTAATCGTCTGGTAATCGGCACTCAACGCTCATCTACCCACTCGGTTTAGACGTTGGAGCAACCTCTTAGTACCATAAGGGTTTAGGGACTTTCATCCAGGGATATCTATAGCACCCCATGTAGAATAAGATTTTCGGTATCCAATCCTGTCAACCATGATGCGTCTGTGGAGGCTACGGCCCCGATGTAGCTAGGGCGTACA
The DNA here is from genome assembly GCA_037074715.1 of Magnolia kwangsiensis. NCBI lineage: Eukaryota > Viridiplantae > Streptophyta > Magnoliopsida > Magnoliales > Magnoliaceae > Magnolia > Magnolia kwangsiensis. The sequence continues at coordinate 135,662,265 of CM073573.1, forward strand.
ACAACTATGTCATACAATGCGAAATGCATGAGTCACACTATCCAATCATGTAGTAAATCCTGCGCATATCGCGCGCTCATGCAGGGCAACACCGCCTAATCGGGGTCCCATAAACAATCTGCCCGAAGGCATATGCTATGATCAGTCACTTCTCATATCAAACATACATATGATGCGTATGATCATGAGTCATGGAACTATACTAAACATGTTATCATGAGATGAACTATCCTTACAATGGAGATGGGCCTGGATGGCCTATACACAATAAGTACGGGCCTAGCAATGGGCCCTAAGGAGAGTCGTAATGTGGACATCCAACCAACATTACACTCGCAATGTGGACGTCAAACCAACATTGCTCCCAAGGCACGATCGTCGCAAATATCGTTACATAATCCGTGTTGGGCTCACACACTGCAATGGACCTTAGGTACATCCCATTGGGCCTTAAATACATCAAATGGGCTCTATCATATGAGCATTTTATCCATCAATTGGTCACATCAATGGGCCACACCAATGGGCCTTAAGTGCATTGCAATGGGTCAAAACCCGCGGGCCTTGGATTGCATCAATTGGGCCTAGTCTCATGAGCCTAATATGTAACAAATGGGCCACACCAATTGGGCCCCCATATGTACATCAAATGGGCCTCAACCCAGAGGCCTTATATGAGTCAACTGGGCCTAAACCCCTAGGCCTTATATGAGTCAAATGGGCTGAAACCCCTAGGCCTTATATATAATTCAAATGGGCCTAGTCACATGGCCTTGGAACATATCAAGTGGGCCCAATCCCATGGCCTAGAGGCCCACTGAAATATTTGTTTGCCATCAGAAAGGGCAAGGGTCCACTGTAATGTTTATTTTTCGTCCAACCTATTTATGAATTTAGGTGGGCAAAAAGGAGGGTGGGGTCGGTCTCACCGTCCAGGGTGGACGGTGCGGACGAAACACATGCCACACACATAGGGCCTCACCATCCGCTAGACGGTGGGTGAAACAAATACATCATGGTGAGTGCCACCGTCCACGGACTGTGGACGGTGTGAATAAAATACATACATTACCGTAGGTCCCACAAATGTGGCCCACCACAACGCATAAATGTCATTTGAGCCGTTCATAAGGTCACTCGGACCTGGATGAAGGGAAAACATAAATTTCAGCTTGATCCAACACTTCTTTGGGCCCCAAAAAGATTTCAATGGTAGATATGCAATTCCACTGTTTCCTGTGGTGTGGGCCACCTGAGTTCTAGATTGAGTTGAAATTTGGAGGGGGCCCACCTGAGGAGGGGACCCATCAAATGAACGGCACGGATGAGACATATGCATCATGGTGGGGCCCACGGCAGCAGCCGTAGTTGGCTGCACGACGCCCATCCCAGACACTGCACGCAGCAGCGTGCAGCCGCTACTGCTGCTTGTCAGACGGCAGAGGCAGAGCCTTAGTCTCAATTTTGGGAAAAACCCATTTTCTGGGTTTTTTTCGCATCTAGGGCCCGCGTCAAGATGATCCACCCCGTCCATTGATTTCAGGGCCTCAAAACAAGCCCAATGAGTCCAAGGTTCAGGATTTTTGGATGCATAGACTCATCAGGAAATGTCTTTAAGGGTAACCACCCAAGTTTCTGATATTATGGCCCACTGGATGATCACGTCAGCCTCATTCTTTGGTTCAACAGTTAAAATATCCCAGGGAATGTGGTGGATGGCGTGGATTGAATATATACATCAAGGTGGGGCCTACGCAGGTGGCTCACCCCAAAGTTCTTTTCTTTTCTTTTCTTTTCTTTTTTTTTTACACAGGGACGTCCAGCGTCCCAGACGCTGGACGGTTTGGCATTATAAAAAAAATGTGTGGTGGGCCCTGATTAGGTGGGCCACCACTAATGGATGTTGTAGTACAACATTTAAAGTGGGCCCCACTTGAAGAAAACTTGGGCCAAATAAATGCTTCAAGGTGGGGTCCATTCAAGTGGGCCACACAACCCTATTATAAATAAAATAAAATAAAATAAAAAGAAATAATAAAGAGAGAGAGAGAGAGAGAGAGAGAGAGAGAGAGATGGAGGGTGGGACACGCTTGTGATGGAGGGACCCCGATACTATGGGCCCTCCCTACGATGAATCATACAATCAGGTGGATCCTTTAACACATGGGACTATAGAAATTTAGAATCAACGGTGGGGATCCTTTCCCCACCAATATGGACGGTCTAGATGACCTTTTCTAAGAAATAAACATCATGATGGGGTCTATGGAGAATGGCCCCATCATGGAATGATCATGATGATCCTAGTGGGCCATCGACCACATCTTAGGGTCCCAAGTGAGATCCACACCATGGATCGGTGGGCCTCACTTGGCCCATCATAAAAATAAGAAAAACTACCCTATAGAGGCACCCACCGTCCGATCTTCTTGCTCTTATGGGCTTCTTAGCTCCTTAGCTTCAACTTCAATGGATGAGATGAGGAAATGGAGGGTTGAGATGAGATTTCTTAGGATGAAGAGGTGGGCCACACTTGGAGTTTAAGAAGAGAGGGAGAGGCTCATACGTAGGAGGGGTTTGTTGCTTGGAGATTTGAAATGAGAAAGAGAGAAAGAGAGAGAGTTGTAAAGGGAGAGAGAGAGAGAGATAGAGTGATGGATGGATGGATGTGGTGATGGGGGTGTAAGACACCTTTTGACTTTTGTGGCCTTTTGTGTAAGAAAAGGCATGGGCATGGAAGACTTTTGTGGCATTTGTGTAAGAAAGGTATGGGTTTGGAAGACTTTTGTGGTTGCTTGGGAAAAGAGGTGAAAGTGATGTGTACTTGACATGTACTTGACATGTGGTGGATTGATGGATGATTGATTAATGGGATTGATGTGATTGATGTGACACATAGTAGAGATTCTCTTGGGTTTCGCAACGCACGGCGTTTCCTCGCACCAAACGTTGGCCCACAACTCTTGACCAGGGTATCGCCTCGGCGCGCGAGTCGTGTCATTGGAACCGCAACGACGGCGCGGTCACTATGGTATTGGTCTTGGGTTGAGTCGACTCGGGTTGTCAGCATATGAATCAGGGTTGCGCATCGATATCGGTTAAGGGTCGAAGGTTACCGGAATTCGACCGGTAAGGCCGTGGAAGTCCATGGAATGGTACGGACTAAGATACAGGTCTTACACTCTCCGAATCACTACATAGATTCTCTCTTGTTTTGACCTAATCAATAAAAACTCCCCGGATCCCCTTTAGGTCGATATTTATGTATGAAGAATAAGTCAATCTTTTTTAATCCAAAATAGATACTATGTTTGGACCGTAGGATCGATCAATCTATTTTATATATAATATAATTTATTTATAAGTAAAATACATGGCTTAGAATTCCAATAGAGATTGAAACTCTTTTATTTTATGTGCAGCCTAATACCTTATTGGTTCGATAAATCCTCACACGGATTATGTATATAATGAGAATCTCAACCACTAATACAGTTTTGATACCAAACTATCTAAATATTTATAGAAATCACTTGGATGTAGTTATCTAATTGTGATACATAAAAAATCCTATTTATTTTCTTTTGTTCAGTGAAAAATGAATCTTTTTTCATTTTCAATCCTTGAAATCAGATAAATGAGAAATGAATCATCAAAAAATGATATAAAAAAAGGGCAATTCTTAGTTCTAGACCTCAATTGAGGACATAACCATCTAGTTCCAACTGTTCCAGAAGAACTTATACTACGTGAAAGCCTATTGTTAAAAATGACACCATACCGGGATACTAAGTATTATTAAAGTTCAAATATTCATTTGAATGAGTCTTTATTCATCGATTCTAACGTTTCCTAAAATATATTGCATTGAATCTTTCAATCTCGATGATTGAACATCATATGGTCTATTATTATTTCGATCAAGCCGCCATGGTGAAATCAGTAGACACGCTGCTCTTAGGAAGCAGTGCTAGAGCATCTCGGTTTGAGTCCGAGTAGCGGCATCTTCTAAAAAGGACACATTAGATCCTATAATGAATTTAATTTGGAATTTACATTCCGTAATTGACGGACCCCTCTTTTTTTTAATGATTTTTTGTATGATATTTGCAACCATATATTGTAACGCCCGTGAAAAATCCGTACTTGGGCTCGAGTACCAACTCGACCCGAAATCGCGTAGAATTAATTCCCATGGAAATTAAGCGTAAGTTAGCTAGCGCAACGCTAGAGTGGCTGGAAAATAGTCCCTGATCACTTTAAATACATTCTGTAAGACCCAAATCGAGTAGAACAAACAACTCTACAATACTCTATAACGCCGGATCAAACTCTAAGCGGGTTTGTTCTCTGGACCACATTGAAATTTTGTATTGGATTTAGACCGCGCGTCGAAGGTCCGATACCTCCTATCTTAGACCGTTAGAACCGCCCAGCTGGACTTGACAATCATCTCGAAAATCAAGTCAAACCGATAATCACAGACTATTTCGTTGAACCCGGACTGAAGTGACCGCGAATAGGGACGGATTTGGAATTTCAAATTTAAATCTGGCACACGACTTGACGCGTCAGTATTAAGCGTTCTGACCGTCAGAATTCATCCAGATTACACCGTTGTATCAGGAAAAATTTCTATTTATTATCATGAGACTTTCAGCCCTGATCTACGTGCGGTGACCGCTGAACTGAAACTGGTCCGCCACGTGCGATCTGCGAACCTTGCCAGGCTGAAAACTTAATACGAGCTACATCTGGTACACATGAGCTTAAGTCCGATCGCAATCGATCAGGGGACCACCAGAAAGCAGCTTTTGGACCGAAATAGCCCCAAAATGGATAGGCATCAAGTAAACTTCGTTCCGGAGCCTATTTCCGGCATTTTTTAGCTTATAAAAGGGGTTGAAACTCTCATTTCTCTCTCCCATCCGAAAATTGCAACCCTAGGAGAAAAGGAGAGAGAGTTTGAGAGAGAGATTGGAAGGGATTTTTCCCGATTCCAAGCCGTCGATTGCTGCTGCTTCAGCACTTCTTCCCAATCACCTGGCTGGTGATTTCTCCACTTTTTCATGTATAAAATAACCCTAGAACTTGCTGATTTAGGGTTTACCTAGATTCATGGCATGTTAGCTAACGTACTTCATAAATCAGGTCCTCCTACTGCCGTAGACGAAGCGTACACGCTCCGTTCAAAATTCCGCAACCGTAAGAGACTAGGTGAGGATTTTAGACGCTTTGATTGACGATTTACAACGCTTTCAATGTCGTTTAATAGTAGATTATCGACGGCATCGCCGTTTGACATGTACAACATGCTCTCCGTTTCCTGTTTCGTAAATTAACAAAGAATATGAGATTTAGGGCATTTTAGTCATTTGTAGGAAGTACGGTCTACATGCATATTTTGCTGACGTGATTGACATGGTTTGTCGCCGCATTAGGGAGTTAGGAATGCTTGCATAATCAGTTTGGCGAAGAGATTCGCCTAGTTGCGCACTTTGGGTCGACATACTATATGTAGACTTAAGTGTGTAGTGTATGTGTTTGTACAAATGCTTGTATTAGTATGTATTGAATTAAGTGATGTTATGTAGTAGTTTGAGATTGATTTCTTGATTAATATGCTGACCTAAATGATTTTCCACATGTTGACCTTATGCATGATTGCATTACGTGCATGGAAAGTATGCCTTGAAGAATTGCTTAAGTTGAATGTTATAACATGCGTTAACATGCTCACATGATTGTATTTCAATTCCAATACCCTTGCATATATTGCTAATGTGATTTCCATAGATGTGTGGGACTAGACATAGTCCAGGAAGTCGGTAACCGAGCGAATTCGTGGCTGACTGGTCATAGCCACGAACGACGCGTCGATGAACGTGATTCGTGTTTAGAGTCGGCGGCAGTGGTTAGGCCACGCGAAGTGTTTTACGCACTTCATGTCGTTCGACTTGAGATGCGATCGCGCTAGTCGAGCCCGTCAAGTAACCCGACTGGCCGATGTATGTTCACCTTGTATGAGTCATAACTGCTTGAACCTAGGGTACTGAACTTACCACTGAAAACCCTGTTAACCATGGTACCTTGATCCACGAAGACTCATGAGCCGGGCATGGTGGTATGGGACACCGTGGTCGAGCTGTCGGCCTACGATGGGGCCATAAACCTCCCCGTAGTGACCAGTGAGCACCTAGACTCGTGAACAGATTATGGTGGTATGGGACACTATATTCTAGCTGTCGGCCTACACTGATCAGGCGACGAGCCCTTTGTAGTGACCGCGAGCGTATTCTGAGTCCACGGGAGGCGACGACCGTTCCGTTGCAGTTGAGTACGGTAGGCCTGTATTGATAAGGTGATGGGGGAGCGGTGCAACGAGTGCGAGCAACAGCCCTGGCAGCCCTTGCTGTGACCTACGAAATACACATCGTATGAGATTACTAGGAGTGACGACCCTAGACAGGATCTGTGTTGGGATTGATACAAGGGAAGTACCTTAGTTTCCCAATCCTGCTGTTTGAATGGACTAATAACAACTTGGAAATCATATCACCATAGCATTGCATGTGCCTGGAAGATGTGGAGCACTCTAGGGAGTGTGGCATGCCGCGGTCGTAAGATGTTGCCGCATGAGAGTGATCGTCAGTGAGGGCATACATCACGTCATATCATCGTGCATTAACAACAGTATTAGGATTATCTGATTTACTGCTTTACTATTATCGCGTGATTGAATTGTGAACATGCTAATCTTTGCTCTATGATTCCACTGAGTTGATCACTCATTCCCACGTTACGGGATGGTGTTTGCAACACCCACCAGACCCTGTTGTAGATGCAGGTGAGGACGAGATCCAGGAGGTGGAGCCAGAGATTGACGAGGACCAGGATGAGTTCTCGTATATGTAGTATCACGACGGCTTCCCGTAGGCGACCTGGATCGAGGGGACTTCAGTGGGACTATTTTGAACATTATTCTTTTGTTTATGTACATGTATATGAGACTCAGAGATGTAGTCATATTTCGGACACAGATGAGATTTACTTTATTTTTCCATACAGTGATATATATATTGTTTAGTCTTCCGCTTGCTTTTATCACTGGATCTGAAGTATGAATTGCAGTTTTGGTATAATTTTACTCATTTGAATGCTTTAAATCAGACAACATTGAATCATAACCATTTTTGTTGCATAAGTGACGGTCTGGAACTCGGGAGTTGAGTGTATACACGACCCCCGATTTTCAGGGTGTTACAAGTTGGTATCAGAGCATGAATAAGAGTATACTGGGCCTGGGTTATGGTCTTGCGACGTACGCTGTCGCTTCCTTTGACTTAGGTGGGTGCGAGAAGGGTCTAGAAACACTTCTAGGATCGCAGATTCGCCGATAGGCGAAGTCTATTAGGATCGATCGCAAGATCGAGTCTGTAACGCATCTCGGGTCGCGTAAGGCAACCCGAATCACTTCTAAGCTGTAGGAAGTCGGGTTGAGACGTCCTATGAGCGATTTTAAACCACAAAAGGGAATCCTTGGGCCGTGGGATGACCACGACTCCTGTAATCAATCGTCAGGGCTTAAAAATCCCGTTTCACCAAAAATCTTCAAAATTTCTCCTCTAAACACTCCAATCTTCATTTCTTTCTTATTCATTTCATATTAGGCATCAAACCTAATATGAAAATAACACAAATTAGTACTTTCACAAAATTTTATAGTGAATAGTAAAATTTCATGAAAAATGTCTATAAGGCCATTCTAAATTTACTTTCTTTAGCAACTAAGGATCTAGATAGATGTAATGGATCCTTATACCCCAAATTCATATGCTGCATCATATGTTTTGGTATTCGGGATTGCGATGTGGACTCAGAAAGCCCCGAACACATATTTGGGCTCATACAGATCAAAGTACAATGAACCAGGGGGTGGGCCATATATTTTTGGACCCATGGGATCATGGGGGACCGGACCCATATGGTCCCACTGGCCAACTTGGAAGTTGGCCGGCGATGCCATCGCCGGTCGGGCGATGCATCGCCGACCGGTGGGGTCCATTGGTCCCAAATTTTGGGCGCACGCCCTTAAATGAGATGTATATCCTCCCTAGGTAGATCCCATCTCACGAAAACCCCCAAATCATACCCCTCCTTCATAAACAGCCCTCTCCATAGCCCTATTTTTGATTTTCAGCAACCATCTCCAAACTCCGGCATCCCAAAGCACTTCTAGGTCCCTCCTTGGCCAAAACCGACCACCACCCATCACTTATTGGGTGTTGGCAGCCCCTCTTCTTGAAGATCTCACCATTTGGAGCTCCAAAAATCCCCAAATAGAGCTGAAATCGTGAGGTGCTCCATTCTATCTTTTTGTTTGTATTTCTCCTTGAAACTATAGCCTTGGGAAGCTTGAAGCATCCCTCTACGATGCCTAGATTTCCTTTTTCCAGATTGGGCAGCCATTTCTCCGCATTTTCATCGTTTTCCATGGCTTTTGTGGAAGCCATTTTGGGCCTTTTATCACTCTCATCCATCATATCTTTGATGGGTAAGAGGAAAACCGTAACAGATGAGGCTGGGCCAAGCCGCCCTGCTCGATCGAGAAGACCGCGGGGTGGTGCCGCAAGTTCAAGCACCGCCGCAGGTCCAGCTGTAGTCCTGGAGTGCCGTACAAAGCGGGATTTGGATACCCATGCACACCTTGGACGAACAATTCTTTCAGAGATGCCTCATGGTCAATACACTGATCGCAAAGTGTTATTTGAGGCGGACGTAGATGGACGATTGTTCGGCGAGTATCTGTTGTTCGAACGCATTGAAGCTGCGCATTGGGGTCCGATCTTTGAAGCTCGCGCTCGTGCTAATGTGAGCACCATTCGGGCCTTCTATGCTAGCATCCAGAATCCTACCTTGGAGCCTTTGCAGTTCAAAATTCCTTTTGGTAGAGATCGGATGGCTACGATCGACGTTCGGTTGATTGCGCGACTTCTCAACGTGCCTCTAGGTGATGTGCATCCTAGTGAGAAGAATTTGAGGACTAGACGTGAACGAGATCTCCGTACCAGGTTTCTGTGCGGTAAGTTGGTTCCATGGCAGCCTAATAATAGCCTCAAGGCGACGTATATGTCTGAGGATTTGCGCCTGCTGCACCATATCTGCACGTTCAATGTTTATCCCAGGTCGACGAACCGCATTGAATGTACACGTCTTATGGTCGATTTCTTATTTCTGGTGGCCCAGGGAGAGAACGTATGTATGGCCACTTTCATCTTACGACAGATAGTTCTCATAGCCAGGTCAAGAAGAACATCCGAATCGCTTCCCTTTGGCTGACTTATTTGCAAGATTGCGCTTGAGTTTGCCTATAGACTTGGGCCGGAATTGCCGGTATCGATTCACACCATCGATGAGTCGACAATGGTCAAGATGAAGATTGGGTCACAATACCGTGAAAATCAACTTGAAAGGGATAGTGGGGATGACTTTGATGATGAGGAAGATCAAAGCGAAGAAGAACCTAAAGCAGAGGTTCAGGAAGAAGCAGAAGAGGAGGCTCAGGATACTGATGAGAGCCCTCCTCCTTCTGCGCAGGCTACTATCGACGATCGCATTGCTCGGATGGAGGAGAGTCAGACCGCTTTGCGTAGGGAAGTCCAAGAACTTCGCGCAGAAGTCGCTGATGTCAAGGCCGTTACAAAGAAGAAATTTGGCAAGGTGACTCGCACCTTGAAGGTGATCCTGTGTTGCTTACAGGATAAGGGTGCTCCTCCTCCGTCACCAGACTCCGACTAGCGATGCGATCTTTGATGTTATTATTAGTAGTTAGTCATTTCCTGTTTTATGTGTGTAAGCCTGTTAGGGCTAGTGCTTTGCTTATGTTGCTGTTGCTTAACTGTCTTAATTTCCATGTAATTCTAGTCATGATGCTTGTAAGGATATATCCCTTGTATTGTGACAATTTTGATTAATTAAAATACATGGAATGCCTTTGACTCTTTATGTGAATGATTGTGGTGTATTTGTGCAATTGAGACTGACAAGGTTGCGCCCTATTTTGAATATAGGAAATGCTACCTAAGACTATGCAGAGCACGGTTCGGCTTGCATTGTCAGAGCATATGGATCAGACTCCTTCGCAGTCTGACACCCATGCGGACCCTGCTGTGGGCCCGATTCCTGAGGCGGTTCGATCGTCTCAGCCTGCCGCTGGTCCTACATGTGGACCACCGCCATTTACGCCATCAGTCAGAGAGCCACATCGCCCATCTACTTCCACACCGCATCCGCCACAGCCTGCTCCACCCCCTGACAGATTCGAGCAGATGATGGCTATGATGCTGCAGCAGCAGCAGCTTCTGACCACCATAGTGGGGACACTAGCCCAGGGTGGGGGTGCGACTACATCTACTCCACCTGCACCACCTGCGCATCCAGCTGAGGATGCCTATACATACGCCCAGGATGAGGACATGACTCATCTTGCGCCGCCTGCTTTCCCTGCGGGGAATCCTGCCGACACACGGAGCCTTTTGGAGCGATTTCAGCGCTTGCGGCCTCCTACTTTCACGGGTTCTCACAGACCCGAGGAGGCTGAGTACTGGCTCGACCGAGTGTCGAAGATTCTACGGATGTTGCACTGCACTGAGGCTGAGCAGGTAGAGCTGGCTACCTTCCTGTTTGAGAGAGAGGCCAGTATGTGGTGGGATAGCATACTGCGGACTGTTGCCGCAGATTTTGTATGGACGTGGGCAGCATTTGAGTTCTGCTTCCATGAGAAGTATTATCCCCAGACCTACAGGCACGACAGGGAGAATGAGTTTCTCCGTCTCAGACAGGCATCGATGACAGTTACCGAGTATGAGCATCGGTTCACAGAGTTGGGCAGGTACGTCCCGACGATCCTAGCTGATGAGCAGATGCGCATACGGCACTTTTTGGAGGGCTTGCGACCGGATATTCGGTCGAAGATGTGTTGTGTTAGTTTTCCCTCCTATGCGGAGTTGATTCACATGTCTATGCGGGCAGAGGAGGACGTGGATCGACTTGCGCGATCTCGAGGCCCGGCTGCTTCTAGGCCACGACCGGATTTGCCAGACAGGCCCTTCGCGGGCAAGAGGCCTCGCATTGATCCTCCTACTAGGACTACGGTGCCTGTACCACCGTTTTGGAGCCCTGATTTGACTTGTACATACTGTGGGAGGACGGGCCACTTGGCGCAGAGCTGCTTTTCGAGGATGCGGGACAGTGGGTTCTAGCCGCCGTAGAAGATTGACCGTGTACGTCCGCAGGCGATATCAGCACCGCCTATACGGTCAGCTCCTGCTCATCCTTCTTTCAGACCTACGGTATCGCAGATCCGGCAGCCTCCACGGCCCTTGACACAGCGGCCGAACCGGCCACAGCAGGCTCGGGTTCATGCATTGACAGCTGAGGCAGCTGCGACGCCGACTTTCTAGCATTCAGCCTTTGAGGTCACGGCCCATATCGGAGGTACTCCCGTTCTTGTCATGGTGGACACTGGTTCCACGATTTCTTTGATATCGCGTGCCGTAGTCAGACGTCTTGGGTTACAGACTATCACTATGGATAGCGTGCGAGTCTTTGCAGCTCATGGAGATTATTCAGATGTCACCCAGATGTGTGAGGGTTGTTTAGTTGATCTGGGAGGCAGGACGATGACTCTTGATCTTGTCGTCGATCCCTTGCTCGTATATCTCGACGTCATTCTTGGCATGGACTGGTTGACTGCAGCGAGAGCCGAGATTGACTGCGAGACTCGTATAGTCACAGCGTACGAGCCTGAGGGTGCATCCTTCACATTTCCAGTGCGGGTAAATCTTCCTTTCTGCATTCTTAGCTATGCCACTCTATTGCGCGACGCTGGTGCCCAGGTACTTGAGCAGACGCCAGTTGTTTCCGAGTTCGGGGATCTGTTCAGGAAGATCCCTGGTTTGCCGCCCCGACGTGAGATCGATTTCACTATCGATCTGGTTCCTGGTTCTACACCCGTCTCACTGCCGACGTATCGCATGGCACCATGTGAGATGGAGGAGTTGAGGACGCAGATTGATGGTCTGCTAGAGCTTGGCTTTATACGGCCTAGCGTGTCACCTTGGGGAGCACCGGTCTTGTTCGTGAAGAAGAAGGATGGTTCGATGCGATTGTGTATTGATTATCGCAGGCTGAACCAGCTCACGGTGAAGAACAAGTACCCTTTGCCCAGGATCGATGACTTGTTTGATCAGTTGAGAGGAGCGCAGTACTTCTCGAAGATTGATCTTCAGTCAGGATATCATCAGCTGCGCGTCAGGGATGAGGACGTGCAGAAGACAGCATTCAGGACCAGTTTTGGCCACTACGAGTTCCTCGTGATGTCGTTCGGTCTCACGAACGCACCGGTCGTGTTCATGGATCTGATGAACCGGGTATTTCGGCCTTTCCTTTATCGATTCGTCGTTGTCTTCATTGACGACATTTTGGTGTACTCTAGGAGTCGAGAGGAGCATGAGGAGCACTTGCGTTTGGTCCTTGATACGCTCAGACGGCATCAGTTGTTCGCACAGTATAAGAAGTGCGACTTCTGGAAGCAGGAGGTGAAGTTTCTGGGACACGTGGTGTCCAAGGATGGCATGGTAGTTGACCTGTCTAAGGTAGCTGCGGTGCAGGACTGGAAGCAGCCTGGTTCTATCACTGAGGTGAGGAGTTTCTTGGGATTCGCTGGCTACTATCGGCGCTTCATTCAGGACTTCTCGAAGATCGCGAGACCCTTATCTCAGTTGACACGGAAGGACGTGAAGTTTGCCTGGAATGATAAGGTGGAGTCAGCTTTTCAGGAGCTGAAGGACAGACTTACGTCCGCCCCTATGCTAGTATTGGCAGAGCAAGGGGTTAGATACACTATATATACTGACGCGTCTAGCGTTGGTTTGGGTTGTGTCCTTATGCAGAGGGACAGGGTAATTTCGTATGCCTCGAGACAATTAAGGAAGCACGAGGAGAATTACCCTACACACGACCTGGAGTTGGCAGCCGTTATATTCGCACTGAGACTCTGGAGACATTACCTCTACGGAGAGGAGTTCGAGCTCTTTTGCGACCACAAGAGCCTCAAGTACATATTCACGCAGCGAGACTTGAATATGAGGCAGCGACGATGGATGGAGACGTTGAAGGACTTTAAGTTTGAAGTCTCTTACCATCCTGGGAAGGCGAACCTTGTGGCTAATGCGTTGAGCCGCAAGAAGGCGATAGAGTTTGCGGCTCCGCTGATGGTTGCCGAGTGGGATATGGTTGAGTTTTTGCGAGACTTTAAGCAGAAACTCACCGTAGAGGAGCCATTTGAGTTCATCGCACACGTACAGGTGCGATCTCAGATCGATGACCGAGTCATCGAGGCACAGAGGGATGATGCGCATCTTACTGAGCTTCGAGAGCAGGCCAGTGATGATGCTGACGCTGACTGGCGAGTTGGTATGGATGGGGGCTTACGTTACAGTGGCCGCCTATGCGTCCCAGATGTCCCTGACTTGAGACGAGAGATTCTCGAGGCTGCGCATTCTACTAGACTCGCGATGCATCCAGGCAGTACAAAGATGTATCGTGACGTGAAGAGGACGTATTGGTAGGAAGGTATGAAGACCCACATAGCTGAGTTCGTGTCCCGTTGTCTCACTTGTCAGCAGGTGAAGGCAGAGCATCGCCGACCACCTGGACTTTTGCAGCCTATGCCGATTGCAGAGTGGAAGTGGGATTTCATTTCCATGGACTTCATTTCTGGGTTGCCGAAGACGAGGAAGGGGCATGATTCCATTTGGGTGATCGTCGACGGATTGACGAAGTCGGCGCACTTCCTACCGATCAGAGTTACGAACTCTGCAGACGAGCTGGCTAGATTGTACATCAGAGAGATCGTGCGTCTGCATGGAGTTCCGTTGGAGATCGTGTCGGACAGAGACACGCGGTTCACTTCTATTTTCTGGACTCGCATTCAGGAGGCTATGGGTGTGAAGTTGAAGTTCAGTACTGCCTTCCACCCACAGACGGATGGACAGACGGAGCGAGTGAACCAGATCCTGGAGGAAATGTTGCGAGCTTGCGCATTGGACTTCAAGGACAGTTGGGATGACTGTCTTGCATATGCGGAGTTTGCATACAATAATAGCTTCCAGGTGAGTATCGGCATGGCACCTTATGAGGCGCTGTATGGGCGACCTTATCGCGCACCGCATTGCTGGTTAGAGGTCGGTGAGCGTAGCTTGATTGGCCCAGAGTTGGTGCAGGCGACGTCAGAGAAGATTGATATTATTCGACGTCGGCTTCTTACAGCGCAGAGCAGACAGAAGAGCTACGCCGATACGAGACGGAGACCACTAGAGTTCACAGTCGGGGATCACGTGTTTTTGCGAGTTTTCCCTATGAAGGGAGTCCTTCGGTTCGGGAAGAAGGGGAAGCTGGCACCGCGATTCATTGGTCCATTCAAGATCCTCGATCGTGTGGGAGCAGTGGCTTACCGATTGGCTTTACCCACGCCCCTCGCGAGCGTCCACAACGTATTTCATGTTTCTATGCTGAAGAAGTACGTTCCTGATCCTTCCCATATCATCAGATGGGAGCAGGTGCAGTTAGGAGAGGATGTTACTTATATCCTGCGACCGACACGCATCTTAGACAGGAAGGAGCAGGTACTGCGTAGCAAGGTGAGTCCCCTTGTGAAGGTACTATGGACGCATCACTCTGAGGAGGAGGCTACTTGGGAGACAGATGCAGAGATCAGAAAGAACTACGCACAGCTTCTCGAGGAGTACGAAAAGGTACAAATTTTGAGGACGAAATTGTTTGTTAAGGGGGGTAGATTGTAACGCCCGTGAAAAATCCGTACTTGGGCTCGATTACCAACTCGACCCGAAATCGCGTAGAATTAATTCCCATGGAAATTAAGCGTAAGTTAGCTAGCGCAACGCTAGAGTAGCTGGGAAATAGTCGCTGATCACTTTAAATACGTTCTGCAAGACCCAAATCGAGTAGAACAAACAACTCTACAATACTCTATAACCTCGGATCAAACTCTAAGCGGGTTTGTTCTCTGGACCACATTGAAATTTTGTATTGGATTTAGACCGCGCGTCGAAGGTCCGATACCTCCTATCTTAGACCGTTAGAACCGCCCAGCTGGACTTGACAATCATCTCGAAAATCAAGTCAAACCGATAATGACATACTATTTCGTTGAACCCGGACTGAAGCGACCGCGAATAGGGACGAATTTGGAATTTCAAATTCAAATCTGGCACACGACTTGACGCGTCAGTATTAAGCATTCTGACCGTCAGAATTCATCCAGATTACACCGTTGGATCAGGAAAAATTTCTATTTATTATCATGAGACTTTCAGCCCTGATCTACGTGCGGTGACCGCTGAACTGAAACTGGTCCGCCACGTGCGATCTGCCAACCCTGCCAGGCTGAAAACTTAATACGATCTACATCTGGTACACATGAGCTTAAGTCCGATCGCAATCGACTAGGGGACCACCAGAAAGCAGCTTTTGGACCGAAACACCCCCGAAATGGATAGGCATCAAGTAAACTTCGTTCCTTTGCCTATTTCTGGCATTTTTTAGCTTATAAAAGGGGTTGAAACCCTCATTTCTCTCTCCCATCCGAAAATTGCAACCCTAGGAGAAAAGGAGAGAGAGTTTGAGAGAGATATTAGAAGGGATTTTTCCCGCTTCCGAGCCGTCGATTGCTGCTGCTTCAGCACTTCTTCCCAATCACCTGGCTGGTGATTTCTCCACTTTTTCAGGTATAAAATAACCCTAGAACTTGCTGATTTAGGGTTTACCTAGATTCATGGCATGTTAGCTAACGTACTTCATAAATCAGGTCCTCCTACTGCCGTAGACGAAGCGTACACGCTCCGTTCAAAATCCCGCAACCGTAAGAGACTAGGTGAGGATTTTAGACGCTTTGATTGACGGTTTACAACGCTTTCAATGTCGTTTAATAGTAGATTATCGACGGCATCGCCGTTTGACATGTACAACATGCTCTCCGTTTCCTGTTTCGTAAATTAACAAAGAATATGAGATTTAGGGCATTTTAGTCATTTGTAGGAAGTACGGTCTACATGCATATTTTGCTGACGTGATTGACATGGTTTGTCGCCGCATTAGGGAGTTAGGAATGCTTGCATAATCAGTTTGGCGAAGAGATTCGTCTAGTTGCGCACTTTGGGTCGACATACTATATGTAGACTTAAGTGTGTAGTGTATGTGTTTGTACAAATGCTTGTATTAGTATGTATTGAATTAAGTGATGTTATGTAGTAGTTTGAGATTGATTTCTTGATTAATATGCTGACCTAAATGATTTTCCACATGTTGACCTTATGCATGATTGCATTACGTGCATGGAAAGTATGCCTTGAAGAATTGCTTAAGTTGAATGTTATAACATGCGTTAACATGCTCACATGATTGTATTTCAATTCCAATACCCTTGCATATATTGCTAATGTGATTTCCATAGATGTGTGGGACTAGACTTAGTCTAGGAAGTCGGTAACCGAGCGAATTCGTGGCTGACTGGTCATAGCCACGAACGACGCGTCGATGAACGTGATTCGTGCTTAGAGTCGGCGGCAGTGGTTAGGCCACGCGAAGTGTTTTACGCACTTCATGTCGTTCGACTTGAGATGCGATCGCGCTAGTCGAGCCCGTCAAGTAACCCGACTGGCCGATGTATGTTCACCTTGTATGAGTCATAACTGCTTGAACCTAGGGTACTGAACTTACCACTGAAAACCCTGTTAACCATGGTACCTTGATCCACGAAGACTCATGAGCCGGGCATGGTGGTATGGGACACCGTGGTCGAGCTGTCCGCCTACGCTGGGGCCACAAACCTCCCCGTAGTGACCAGTGAGCACCTAGACTCGTGAGCAGATTATGGTGGTATGGGACACTATATTTTAGCTGTCGGCCTACACTGATCAGGCGACGAGCCCTTTGTAGTGACCGCAAGCGTATTCTGAGTCCACGGGAGGCGACGACCCTTCCGTTGCAGTAGAGTACGGTAGGCCTGTATTGATAAGGTGATGGGGGAGTGGTGCAACGAGTGTGAGCAACAGCCCTGGCAGCCCTTGCAGTGACCTACGAAATACACATCGTATGAGATTACTAGGAGTGACGACCCTAGACAGGATCTGTGTTGGGATTGATACAAGGGAAGTACCTTAGCTATGCGGCTCTTTTATGTGGATCGTTATTATTAGTAGATCTTTTAGTCATTACATTTCGAAAAAATAATAATATTTTTGGTAAAAGCTATCATTTACTAATTGGTTCATTTTCCTTTGATGAGATCCACTACTTGAATGAAAAAAGAAATGTTTTACAAAACACTTCTTTTCTTTCATTTCGAAATTATCACAGGTATCAATTGACTTAGCGATTGGATCATTGGAGTTATCGTGTCATTAGTTTAGGGTTTACCTTTTTAACCATAGGTATTCTTTCGGGAGTAGTATGGGCTAATGAGGCATGGGGATCTTATTGGAATTGGGACCCCGAGGAAACTTGGGCATTTATTACTTGGACCATATTTGCTATTTATTTACATACTAGAACAAATCGGGGTTTGCAAGGTGTGAATTCAGCAATTGTGGCTTCCATGAGATTTCTTATAATTTGGATATGCTATTTTGGGGTTAATCTATTAGGAATATGACTACATAGTTATGGTTCATTCACATTAACATCTAATTGAAGAAACGGATTGAAATACATAGGAATCCCATATATAAAAAAAGTTTGTGCAAGTTTTTGAGAACCATTTAAATTACTACTTGATTTAAATGGTTCTCAAAAACTCAAAATGTATCTGATTACAATTCCAATTCACTTCATTTTTTCTTTCATTTTTTTCATTGTACAGTGAACTATTTTTTCAATCACAGCATTATTTGAATTTATGTCTTATTGATGAAAACTATTTATAAAAGTATTTAACTAGAATAGCTTCTACCTTGTCAACTGATAATGAGAGAATGAAATCAGGATAAATACCTATACCTATTACGGGTAGAAAGATACAGATCGAAACAAATAGTTCTCGTGGTCCAAAATCTAAAAAATAAGAGTTTGGAACATTAAACAGCTTGTATCCATAGAACATATGACGTGACATAGATAATGAATAAATAAAAGTTAATATCATTCCAATTTCCATTACAAAAGTAATTAGTATTTTTGGCATTAAAAGATATTTTAGGATGGTAATTATTCCCAAAAAAACTACAGATTCTGCAACAAAACCACTCATTCCTGGCAATGCAAAAGAAGCCATCGAGAAGCTACTGAACATGGTAAATATTTTTGGCATTGGGATAGCTATTCCTCCCATTTCATCAAGATAAACAGCACGTATTCTATCGTAACTCGTTCCTGCCAAGAAAAAAAGTGCAGCACCAATAAATCCATGAGAGATTATTTGTAAAATTGCTCCATCAAGTCCCGTATCGGTTATGGAACCAATCCCTATAATTGTGAAACCCATATGAGATACGGAGGAATAGGCTATTCTCTTTTTTAAATTTCTTTGACCGGAAGAAGTTGAACCTGCATAGATTATTTGAATCGTTCCTACTATCATCAACCAGAGAGAAAATATAGAATGGGCATGGGGTAATAATTCCATATTGATCCGAACCAATCCATATGCTCCCGTTTTTAATAAGATTCCAGCTAGAAGCATACATGTATTGTAATGTGCTTCTCCATGCGTATCTGGTAACCATGTATGTAGGGGTATAATTGGCAATTTGATAGCATAAGCAATAAGGAAACCAAAATAGAATAGTATTTCCAATGCCAGGGGATGCGATTGATTAGCTGATGTTTCAAAATTTAATGTTGGCTCATTGGAACCATATAAACCCATACCTAGAACTCCCATTAAGAGAAAGATAGAACCCCTTGCAGTGTACAAAATAAAAGGTCTCGACAAGAAATGATCCTATTTGACCACTGCACATTGCTAACATTAGGAAATGGAACAATCGCGAATCCCGAGTAACTGGCCGAGCAGCTAAAGTAGTGAATCCCGTCAGTAAAAAGGGTCCTAGGGAAAGTCCATCGATTCCCAATCTCCAATGAAAATAAAAAATATTTATTCATTTATAATCCTCCTCCAATTGAATTAATGGATCGTCCAATTAGAAATGATAATAGAATGCATAGGTCGTTAGAAGGAGTTCTAATAAGCAAATACAAATAGTATACCACTGAACCACCTTATTTCCTCTATGAGGGAAAAAGAAAATTGACGAACCCACAGATATCGGCAAAACCAAAATTATTGTTAACCAAGGAAAATAACTTATGGTAAAGACAAGGTAGACTTTGACCAGAAAACGCCGCACTCAAGAAAATAGATTATTCCGAGTGCGGGTTTTTGTCGGTAAAGCGGAATAAAATGGATTTAAGTAGAATTTTGTGAAAAGTATCAATAAGCTAGACCCATACTACAAGTTGTCTCATGCTATAAATAAACCCGGACACTCAAGAAATCCATTGGACAAGCAGATTCACATCTCTTACAACCTACACAGTCCTTTGTTCTTGGAGCAGGAGCAATTTGCTTTTCTTTACATTTGTCCCAAGGTATCATTTCCAATACATCTGTGGGACAGGCTTGTACACATTGAGTACGCCCTATACATGTATAATAAATCTTTACTAAATGTGACATTGGATCTATCAATTTTTTGAACGTTATCAATTTTTGATCTGGTAAAATCAGTAGTAACTGAATCATATATTGTAGACACCAGACGAATCAGTGGTTTACCAGATTTTTTTTATAAAAAAAATTAATAATCAATCTACTTTTGGATCTGGTCATGAGAATGAGAGAGGTCCAAGATACTTTGATTTATTACGTTTCAGCAAACATGGTCATACGAGTTCTACACGACACGTTAATTCTAATTGGTAAATATTCTATATATCTGTCTTTATTTATATCATTACGACTATTTATTCAACAAATTCGATTGATTGATATGAGTTAATTTTTTGTTATGAAAGATCGACGAAACAATAGTTGGCCCAATAGTTGCTTCAGCAGCTGCAATAGCTATAACAAAGATTGAGAAAATGTCTCCTTTTAATTGTCGACTATCAAATAAATTAAAAATGTTATGAGATTTAGATTAACCGCATTCAGTATAAGCTTAAGACACATAAGTGCTCTAACCATGTTTTGGCTTGTGATCAATCCATAAATACCGATAGAAAATAAATAGGCACTCAAAATAAGTATATGCTCGGTCATCATTGACCAACTCCTCATCAATTGAGATTGATTTCAATATGAACAAAAATACAATTTAACCAATTTGATTGACTAGAATATAACAAGTACGGAAAAAAGGAAGGTATTAGTAATGGATCGAACTTAAACCCATTCAATTTAATATATGAACAATAGAATATCAAAATATAACTGAAGGGAAATTGATGTCATAATAATAACAAAGTACAAAACACAGCCTTATTTATTTTATTTGATTTTAGATTTCTAATTCTAAGTATTTATTACTGATGAGACATAGCAATTGCACCTATCAAAGTAACTAAAAGAATTATAGGTACAAACCAGTGAAGATGGACGGAGTAGATTGGATTAAACACCATTGTGAACCCCACTTTTGGAGTCACGAGTACACAAGGAGACGTGCACTCACTGTGCACTGGACCGCTAAACCCGGTCAAGCGGGTTTGACCCGCCAGTAGCTGAAAGAAGAAGGGATTCTTCTTCCTTTTTCTTCCTGCCCGAGCCAACTCAAACGGACAACGTCCGTTTGGCTTGGAGATGGCCCACCATCAAGGGCCTTATTGATGATCCAGACCAACCATCTTGTAGAGCACCTAAAGATGAAAATCCCTATCCAGTTTCACCCCACGAATCGCACTCATGTACTCATAAACACCAACACAAGAAGGCTGTTTGTGCTCCTATTTTTTTCAGAAATAGAAACTTCTTTTCACGTTGGTAATCTGCATGCTCTGGTTGCTGTGATCTTAGCCCTCCACTATGAGGATCCTATCCCTCCGTTCCACCTCAGCTTTAGGGCTTCATAACTATCATATGAGCTTTCCTTTCCATCGCTTCACGTTCCAAACGAACCCATCAAGCAAATACACTAATGACCATCCATCTGGTGCATCCCAAAGTGTCCAGGGGTCAAATCTAATCCATCTATAAGACTTAGATCGGAAGATCACCCCTTGGACTGAATCCTACCATTAGTGGGGTTATCATCTTCCCCGTTCACGTGGATGACCCACCTGCTCTGGATGTGGCCCATTTGTTGATCTTAAGTGTCCAGTGTGCAGCCCTTGATACTAGAGGAGCATCCCTGACCATTGTTTGGGCTTGTGCAAGTGGATCCTTGGGAAATCAACAATGGACGCGAGTTCTACTTCGCATTTAAGTTATAACTTGTGACTAATCCTATGATTAGTAGTTGATATTTCAGATCGTTAGGGCCTGTAAGAAGCTCCCTTTTAGGTTAGCTATCCAAAAAAGAAAAAGAAAAGAAGAGAGAGAGAGAGAGAGAGAGAGAGAGAGAGAGAGAGAGAGAGAGAGAGAGAGAGAGAGAGAGAGAGAGAGAGACCGCTTCTTACCATCTGCTGCCGCTGGTGCACCAAGCTGGAGTGACTCAACAGTTGAGTTCAGGTCAAACCAGTAGGAGAGGAATGAGGAAGAAGGAGAGAGAAAAGAAGGAGAAGAAAGGACAGAGAGAGAGAGAGAGAGGGGGTGGATTCAAGTAACAACCCCGACTCATTATCGAGTCGTGGTTCGAGTTGGAGGCTTGAGAGGTAGGTGCGGCTGTGCTGCCACACCGAGCTAGGTCAAGAAGGAGAAGCTATTCTGGTGGGTTTGTTCAAGCTCTGCCTAAGTACAAGCATTGTTGGACTTATTTAAGAAAGCAAGAAAGAAGAGAGAGGAAGGAGGAAGAAGGAGGAAAGGAAGAGAGTTCGGTCGGTGGCTGTTGCACCAACCTGAGTCATTTGAGCCAGTGCAGGCCTGGTCCAAGAGTTGCTGGACAGTGCAAAAAAAAAAAGAAGAAGAGGGAAAAAGGAAAAAGAGAGGAATAGAAGAGGGAGAGAGAGATAGTTTGACCCCCTTGAGGCTGTCGAGTCGACTCGGCTGAAACCGATCCTGACTGGACCAAGTCGGGTTTGGACCTGATTCAGGTTGGATACTTGCTAGAGTTCCAGTAGGGAAGAAAGAGAAAAAAGGAGCAGGAGAAGAAGAGAGAGAAAGGAGAAAGATAGAAGGGAGAGTTTAGGTTTGATGGCCACCGAGTTGACTCGGTTGGAACCGAGTCCAGCTGAGTTGATTGTGTTTGGGCTTGATCTAGACATGGCTAGACATTCTAACAAAAATAGAAGAAAAGAAAGAAAGAAAGGAGAAGAGGAGAGAGAGACAGATGAAGCTCGGGTCGGGGCTTCTATCGAGTCAAGACTGAGTCGACTCACTGTCCAACTTAGCCGCCATTACTTGGCGGGTCACAATTGAATTTGTGCCATGCTGGTTGATCTAGATTTGAGTCGCCAAGTTAAGCTACTAAGTTGAGGTAAATCGAGACCCATTCTCTCTTCATCTTGTAGTGTTTAGTCGTACCATGATTTCTGAGTAGAGTAGAGTTTTGTATGTTGTTTTTCTAGCCATCTTGCAATGTTCAGTTGTATTGTGATTTTTGGGTGGAGTGGGTGTTTGCTTAGTGATTTCTTAGCCATTTTGTGGTGTTGACGTACGATATGATTTTCAAGTGGTTTAGAGTTTGTATGTTGCTTGTCTCTTCATCTTGTGGTGTTCAGTCATGCGGTGATTTTCAGGTGGTCTAGAGTTTGTATGTTGCTTGTCTCTTCATCTTATGGTGTTTAGTCATATTGTGATTTTCGAATGGAGCGGGTGTTCGCTTAGCAATTTCCTAGCCATCTTGCAATGTTCACGTACGATATGATTTTCTGGTGAAGTAGATGTTTGTATGTTATTTTCTCTTCATCTTACGGTGTTCAGTCATATTATGATTTCCACTTAGTGATTTCCTAGACATCTTGCGGTGTTCACGTACAATATGATTCCTAGTGAAGTAGAGGTTTAAAGCTTAATTTTCTAGCCATTTTGTGGAGTTTGAATGATTGATTATTTAACTATCGGGACACGTCTACTTGCATTGCGATTTCTATTACATTTTCTAAATGTTAAAATTATGTTGACTATCTTATTTCTGAATATATGATCATGACTTTAAATTGCATTGTTTAATATGCCTCTTGTCATATATTATGATTTATACTGAATTATGGATGATAAATGTACAATCTTAGAGGGTGCTCTTCACTGCGATAGCCATTGACGCTATTAAATCGTAACAGTTGATGCAGGTGTAGAGCGAGCTGATGATGTTCATTGGGTCGCTAGAGTAGATCGAGTAGTTGAGGAGATAGATGGGGTCCCTATGGCCAATGTTGAGCTTCATCATGAGATGATAGATTTCTAGCTTTATTTAATGAATTTTGTTATTTGAGATTGTATAAGTCCTATATGGGCACTATATTTGGATTTTTATTATGGTTGAAATATTTTTATACAATACATGGTTTACTCTAGCTTTGTTTACTACTAACTTTGATTAATGATAAGTGGTTCAAATTTATACTGAATTTTATAGGCTAATACTTAGGTTTTTGGAGAACAAGTCATATACTCGGGTTCCAAAAACCAGGGCGTTACAAATTTACTTGGGCCAAATTTAGAGTCTTACTTGCATAATGAATGATGTAGGGCTTCTTTTCTTATCTCTAGCCTAACACTGCCCCAATAGTATAGTTAGACACATCACACATAAGTTCAAAAGGAATGTTCCAATTGGGTGGCTACATGATAGGTGCGGTAGTCAACATGTCCTTAAGCTTAGAAAAAGCTTCTTGGCATTGCTCATTCCACTCATATGGAACATCCTTTTGAAGTAGATTACATAAAGGACGAGAGATGTGATTAAAGTCCTTTATGAATCTTTTGTAAAACCCAGAATGTCCTAAGAAGGATCCCACATCTCGTATGTTTTTAAGTAGAGGTAGGGTAGAGATAAGATCAATTTTTGCTTTATCCACCTCAATTCCCTTGGATAGGATGATATATCCAAGAACTATTCCCTTACAAACCATGAAATGACACTTCTCCCAATTGAGTACTAAATTCTTTTCTTCACGTCGCTTCAACACACAACTAAGATTTTCCAAGAAATCGCTGAAGGATAGACCAAAGATAGAGAAGTTGTCCATGAATACCTCTAAATATTACCCCACCATGTCAGCAAAAATACTTAACATGCATCGCTAAAAATTTATGGGGGCATTACATAGTCCGAATGGCATCCTTCGGTAAGCAAATTTGCCAAAGGGACATGTGAATGTGGTCTTTTCTTAATCTTTAAGAGCTATCTCTATCTGGTTGTAGCCTAAATACCCATCAAGGAAGCAATAGTACGAGTGACTAGTTAGTCTTTCCAAGATTTGATCAATGAATGATAGAGGAAAGTGGTCTTTCTTAGTGACGATATTCAACTTCCTGTAATCAATGCACATTCTCTAACTAGTAGTAGCTCTGGTTGGCACGAGTTCATTATTGGCATTTGCTGCTATGGTGCTTCTTTAGAACTACCTGAGGCCAGAAAGTTGATGTCACTCCTTCCACTAACACTAAAATCTTATCATTACAGGTGGAGGAGATAGATTCTGAATCGGAGCCTCCAACCTTGAATTTTAAAGGGACCATAGAGAACAACCCTTTTTCTATTCAATTGTTTATGGTCTTTCATTCACCTCATCTTAATAATATTAAGGACCTATCTTCTACAGGTGAATCATATATACTTTGAACACCTCAGGAGATAAAAAGGAAACCTTATACTGAGGTCCATAAATTTCTCTAGAAATTCGTGCTCCAGGGCATCCGAGCCTATTGTAAAAGGGACTTTTGGATGATCTTATTGAGAAATCTACTGAGAAATTTATCAAGATACTGGCCGGAGGAGGAACCTTGTTACATGATTGAGTAATTTTTTCGTATTTTCCTAGTTTATGTTTACTGCTTTCATAGATTTTAAGATTAAGATAGTTTGCTTTATGCCTGGTAGGATGGTTTGCTTATGCTCTATTAAGTTTCATTTTGTGTTAACCCATTTTATGCTGAGATCCGTAGAAAGGCTTTAAAATTCCTTCTTCTAGGTACTATCTGTCCAATACCATCTCCTTTATTTTTATTGTCTCTTTTGCATTACATGTTTATTTCTTATACATTAAGGACAATGTAGAATTTTTGTGGGGGTGTGGGGGATTAGGTAACCTAATCAATGTTGTCCTCACTTTTGGAAATTTTTTTAAAAAAATTCTCAATATTTTCAAGTTGAAATTTGTTCGGGAAACAATAAATTATGTACTAAGAATGCTTTAAGTATGATAAGATAAAGATTGAACTTTGGATTGTTGGAGTTTGATCATCTAAGTAATCTACCACCTAAGTTCTTGTGAGCAATTATTTTAGAGGTAGTTTGAATATCATGTTTAATCTAGATCACAGGACACATTCAATTTGTCTTCTGTAATACATGCTAGAAGTTTTGATTGTTAGTATGTGAATCATTGATAGATGGTGAGAATCGAGTTTGGAGAATTTTATCCACCTTAAAAGAAGAAATGAACTAGTTAAAAAATAAGAGATCAACAAAGAAGTCATGAAAGAGAATGAAAAATCTAGAAAAGAACGCAAAAATAAAGAATGGATAAAAATTGACCGTCGATATAAAATAAAAAACTAAAAAAAGAAGTAGAAGGGGATGAGTTCGGAATCGGTACTTGAGTTCAAACCAATCTTGAAGTCCATATCTTATCTCTACTCGTTCATACTCGAGTAAACAAAAGATTGTCTTCCTAAAAAGTTTTAAACTGAGATTGAAGATTACTTTTTGCATATTTTACTCGGGACTAGAAAAATGCTGGTTGAAAGTTGTGTTGAAGGTCAAATATTACATATTATCCCCTATTTATTTCTTGGTTTTACAAACATAATAGAGCTTAATGGTATATTTTACATGCGTCTGTGTTGCAATGTGAATTTAAGAGCTTGGATTGAAAAGAATGCTAAAAGCATGGATTTAGTGCTCATGAATTGCCAAAGCAAAGAAGAAATTTTTAGAGACTAAGATTAAAGATTTCAAGACTCCAAGATCCAAGAAAATTAAGTGGAGAAGGAATTTGAAAGAACAAGAGTAAAAATCACAAACACCGTACCACCGAGAACCGTTCAATGACATCGAATATACATTCGATGACATCAAACACTACTCGATGACATCGAATTTATGAGGAAAAATCGAGTTGGTTGCTGAAAATATTGGGTGTTTTCTCGATCGATCGAAGACATGTTCGATGACTTGAAGGAAGGTGCTCGATGGCATCGAATTCATTGAAAAAATTGAAGGAACTCGCTGGACTATTTTGAACACATTCTTGATGACTTGAAGACCTATTTGATGGATCGAAGCTTCGCTCGATTACAACGAAGGAAGGTTCAATGACACGGAGACTTAAGCAGTGTGAAAGAGCGAAAAGGTGTGACTTCAAGATTTAAACCCCTTCAATGTTATCGAAGGGTGTTCGATGACATCGAAGGCATTATGTAGAGTTATGCAGAGTGCATAAATTTGATGCAATTTTGTGGATCTGTGGAACTTAGCTTATAAAAAGGGGTTTCCTAAGTCTTTTTAAGATATCTAGGGTTTGGAGAAGTATATCAAAAGGGCGGAGCCACTTTTCAAGAGTTCTTCTTCCCTTTTTCTTAGTTTTTAATGCTTTCTTCTAGGGTTCTAGATCTAGTTATGTCTATGGTTGGTTGAATCCCTTAACTAGGGATAAGGGGGTGAAGCTTGTACCGCAATTGGGATGTTAGCTTTGTTTTGATTCCTATTTTATGGAACTCTCTTAGATTCTAGTTTGATTATAAGGAATATTTTTAGTTGTTAATGGTTTATTACAAAAAATTATAATAGATTTGTAATTGTTTTAAATATCTTTTTTTCCAGAATTGAGATTGTGAAATTAGCAAGTCCCATTGTTCATCATCGTCCCTTGGGCATGGTAGGATGATAGAATCCTTTCTAACCTTCACAATTCTCGTATGATTGGTTATAGGATTGGAAAATCTTATTGTTTTCCTTGTCTCTTGGGCATGGTTGGGTGATGGAATCACTTCCAAATCCTCATAACTTTCATTCATTAATGATTAGATCCATGAGAAGTTCAGAGATCTGACAAGTCTCTTCGTGCCAATTGGATAAGATACGACTCTGATTCCAGTTGTGTCCTTGCATCAAGCGAGGTAGCATCCCGAGAACCTACAAGTAGATCCCTGGAAACTTTAGTTCCCACCTTTAAATTCTTGAGTTTCTAAATTCATTATCTCATAATTACTCCCTAATTTCCTGATTTAGGTTAGATCTCCTAGTTTTGATTCTAATTAATTTCAGAAAAGACACACAAGATTAGTCCCCATGGATTCGACCTCGGTCTTACCAAGATTATTACTACATTGCGACACTACAGTTGGGGTTGTGAACAAGTTTTTGGAACCGTTGCTGGGATCAAAAGATTGTGTTTTTTTTGAGTTAACTAGTTTTGAAATTAGGTTAATATTAGGGTTTTTCTACTTTCTATTTTTAGGTTAGGTTTTTTTTTTCTTTGAATCATTTTAGAAACTAACTTAGCATTCTATTTCTAGTTTTAAAAACTTTCCTAATTTGTTTTTATTCTTTTAGAAACTTTCAATTTTTTATTTTTAGAAACTTTCCTTTTTCATTTTTAGAAACTTGGTTGCTTTCTTAGTTCTTTTTTTTTTTTTTTTAAAAGAAAGTACTTCACTATACTTTTTTTTATTTTGTAGGACCTTAATTTAGAAACTTCTAATTTGGTAATCTCCTTCTAATTATCTCTCTTTCTTAGATTTCTTATTTGGCTTAGGTTTCTTTCTTTTTAGGATTAGGTTAGATTTTTCTTATTTTTTGAATTTTTCTAATTTAGGGGTTTTAGAACTTTATATTGTTAGAATTTTGTTTTTAGGATTCTTTTTCTAGATTTTTCTTTTTAGAAAGTAACATTGTTTTCTGTTTTGTAGGGTCCTAACATAGAACTACGATCCAGTAACATTCTTCTAACTTCCTCCATCTAACTGTTTTTCATACTTGCTGTAGGAATTAGAAAAGAGAATTAAAATTTGGTATGGTTCATGCCCTTACGGGTAGGGAATCATACTCTGAGATCTTTAAGAAAAGGAGCTTTGGTTGGAAAAATTGATTGACAAGTTAGAAAATCCTCAAATGTTTCTGAAATATCATCGGAGAGCATGACTTAAGAACATTGGATTGATGAAGGCCCTGTGCATCACACACCACCTATTAGGACGGTACGCGATGAGAATGAAGTGCATCAAGTTCCCCCAGTTCGAACCTTATGAGATTATTTACAACTGGTGAGAACAAGTTCACCCTCCTGCATAAATCTTCCAATCAATACAAGAAACGAGAACTTCAAACTTGAGATAATCCAATTACTTCCTAAGTTCCATGGACTTGATAGCCATTGGCACTATCAAACCGTAATAGCTAAGGCAGGTGTAGAGTGAGCCGATGTTGTTCACTAGGTTGCTAGAGTAGATCGGGTAGCTGAGGAGCTAGATGGGGTCCTTGCGGCCCATATTGAGCTCCACCATTAGATGATGGATTTCTGTTCTAATCAATGAACTTTGTTATTTGAGAATTGTGTATGGGCACTACATTCAAATTTTTATTATGGTTGGAATGTTTTTATTCAATGCATGGTTTACTCTAGCTTCGTTGCTATTAACTATGATTAATGATAAGCGGTTCAAATTTACACTGAATTTTATAGGTAACACTCGGGTTTTTAGAGAATGAGTCATATACTCGGGTTCCAAAAATTAGGGCTTTAAAAGTGGTATCAGAGCGAGTCTAGATAAGCCGGGCCTTGGGAAAAACAAGACTTATACGACTTCAAATATTCTAAAGTTGTGTTGATGAAATTAGAGACTTAAAACTAGGTTTCATTCCCTTAGCTTTAGGGTATCTTGTGAACCTAGAAACCAAAATTTTAGGCTCCCAAGAGAATTTCTAGGATAGTCATTGAACTTAGAAACAAATTTTAGGTGTTATAGAAAGTTGGGTTAAATTCAAGAACTCATAAGTTTAGACCCCTATAATCCATCTCAGGACACAAATATGAGCATAAGTTTATCGTAGGACCTTACCTTTAGGTCGAAGACTAAAAGACGTGTGTATAAGGACGCTTAGATGGTCATCTTAGGATCTTTGGAGTCTTATTGCACCAAATCGTAAAGGATAGGGAGTTGTCGAACACCTATTGATTTGAGCAATATTTCAGTTATATGATTCATATAGATTGTCTTGCGATCTTAGGTTAAGACTTGTTTAAGCTTATGAGGGTATGACCATGATGAATCCTTCTTTTAACAGGATTATGGCCCCAAAATCCCGTCACCCGAGATCGAAGACTGTTCAATTGTTAACTTCGTCAACAAATGAGGTTGTTAGGGAAGAGGTTCCTGAGCGCTCTCCTGTACCTCCAATTAGGCCAAGTAGCCCTAAAAGAGAGTCAATGTCAGGAACTATTCCATCTTAGTCGCCTGTGAGTCATGTGGGCACATCTCCATCAAATGTGCAGCATGAAGCCCAACCTGGTGATATTATTAGTCAGACAACAGGCTTCGATCGCCACACTGTTAGAATCTCTCCAACATAATATGCCTGCACCAGCCTCAAAGACTGAAGAGGTTAGTGGGGTAGATCTGTTTGAAAGGTTTTAGAGGCTGAGGCCACCATCCTTCTCAGGAGCACCAGATCCAGTTCTAGCAGAACAATGGCTAAATAGAATAGCCAAGATGATGAGACCACTAGGTTGTTCAGACGCCCAAAAGGTTGTTCTTGCCACTTATGCCTTGGAAGGTGAGGCTAATATATGGTGGAAAAGCATGCTAAGAAGAGTCCCATCTGATTATAAGTAGACTTGGACTGAGTTTAAGAAGTGGTTCAATGAAAAATACTTCCCTCTATACTATCATCACGAGAAAATATTTGAGTTTCTCAAGTTGGAACAAGGGAATACGACAGTGTCTCAATATGAAGCGCGCCTTGCCGAATTGTCACGATATGCACCAATGGATTTTGAGGACAAGGAGTATAAATTGTAAAAGTTTAAGGAAGGCCTTTAACCCGAAATTCAGTCGGGATTGTGCACTTTCAACTTTGTTGACTTTACTGATATTGTGGACAAAGCCATACGGATAGAAAAGGACTTCAAGCGTATAGCCAAAACACGTACTCTTATTCGAGGTTCAGAAAGTAAAGCTAGGTCGACACCATCTGCATCTCACATGCCTGAGAAAAGGGTGAAGTTCACATCTCACCCAATCCATTCTTTGAGTCAGGATAAACTCTGCAGCTATTATGGCAAACTGGGTCATATCTTAAGGCGGTGTTTTAAGAAACAGTAAGATGAGAGGACTTCTTTGAATCCTGCTCTAGCCTCGCGACCTCAAGCACGAGAACGGGGAGCTCACCACATGTACAACTTTGATACACCCAACCCTGAGCGAGTAGGCCAAGGCATGATCTTTACAAATCTTCCTTAGTAGTTAACAGATAGTTGGTAAGGATTATGAAATTTATGAATGCGTAGTAATACGACTATAACAATTAGAAATAAATGAAATATTGATTTTAGGATAGCACCCCAAATAGTTAAAATGTAGCGTTAAAGCGTAAGGAACCATTTAGGCCTATTCATTAGGAAAATAGGAAATTAAATAACATATCTCAAATGAATAGAATGATCAGGAACACGAATCGACGGAACCATGTCTAAGTGAAGTATATGCAGTTTGATGTGAATTCTAAATCTTGATGATTACTATGATCTCAATGTCTTGATCAAGTAGAAGATTGATACTCACTGAGATTAAGAAGAATACTAGTAAACTCACTGCCCGACCAAGTAGAAGTTTAGCGTATCAGGCTCAGGCCGACCATAATTGTCTGTTTGTGTTAACCCGAACACTGGAAACATAAAACTACTACTCTTCTTTTAGATGACTTAGAACTGTCATTGTGAACTTCAAACATACACACATAAATGTATAAATATAGAATATTAGTAAAACTCTTCTTTAAGTCGTTTGAGCAAACCCTTGATCATAGTTGATAGTGAAAGAAATTAGGATGAGCATGATTGAATCTCGCGGGCGAGATTCTTCTTTGGGGGGGGGGGGGGGGGGGCGTAGATTGTAACAACCCTAGTCCTAGTTGTTAATCGTGAATACAAACATACTTCACAAAGAAGGTGGTGAATGCTAACAAACATAGTAAAACAGATTTTCCTCGTTCCCATTTAAGGTAGAAGTATTAAATGTCGGGGACAAAATTCTCTTTAAGGGGGGGTAGTTTGTAAGACCTTGTACATTTCAGTACTCGAGTGTTACCATAAGAATTTACCTTAATGTAATCATGAAGCCAATTCATCTAAACACTCACCTCTGTTCAAACTTAAATCCAACCATTACGAGGATCTTCATCCGTAGATCAAGCCATCTAGCTCTCTAAGTATAGGGCTAGTGTTTAGATCTCCACTTATACTGACTTTAGGACTCCTAGAACTAGTGAGGAGTAAGCTTGGGACACTTGTATTGTTGGATCGCTAGATCCGACCATGGGAGTGCTACTAATGGGCATGTAGGACCCTATTAAGGATGAATCAAGACATCTATTTATTAGTAATATTGGACCCCTAGATCCCCCATCCATTCAATCTACAGCTAGCATGGAATGGTCTAACACTTGAACACAACAATTGAATTGTTTAATCTATATGGATGACATGGAGGTTCGTCTAAGTTGGATTAGGAACCCTTATAGCCGTTAAGATCAACTAGGAAGCTATCTGACCGTTTGATGGATAGAAATCATAGTACGAACCCAAAGACAAACGTTGTGTGACCTATCTGGTTAAAATAACATCAGTTCAAAACAAATAGTAACCCGTGGGAGTGAATTAGGACCACGTATCAATGCATCCATCCATCGATTTTCAAGATGGACTAACACACCTATCCATTAAACTCCCAAGAAGGAGTATGACACCATAAGAGAAGTCTATCTTAGTGTTTCAATCACCTTGATAGGAAGATTTAACAGTTCATTGTCAATATCTGTAACACCCTAAAAATCGGAGGTCGTGTATAAACCCGACTCTCGAATTCCAGACCATCACTTATGCAACAAATATGGTTATGATTCAATGTTGTCTGAGTTAAAGCATTCACATGAGTAACATTATACTAAAACTGCAATTCATACTCCAGATTCAGTGATAAAAGCAAGCGGAAGACTAAAGGATATATATACATCACTGCATGGAAAACAAAATAGATCTCAACTGTCTCTAAAGTATGAATACATCTCTGAGTCTCATATACATGTAAATGAACAGAATCAAAATGTCAAAAATAGTTCCACTGAGAAGCCCCGCCAATCCAGGCCACCTAAGCAAAGCCGTCGTGGTACTGCATATATGAGAACTCATCCTGGTCCTCATCATAATCCGGCTCCGCCTCCTGAATTTTTGCCTCACCTGCATCTAAGACAGGGTCTGGTGGGTGTTGCAAACACCATCCCATAACGTGGGAGTGAGTAGCTAACTCAATGGAATAATAGAGCAGCAGTTAGCATGTTCTCAAATTAATCATGCGATAATAGTAAAGCAGTACCTCAAACATTCCTAAATACTGTTGTTAATGCAATATGACATGACATGATGGATGCCCTCACCAACGTTCTCCCTCATACGGCACCATCTGCGTCCGCGACATGCTTACGTACCGCTCAGTGCTCCACATCTTCCAGGCACATGCAATGTGATGCGGATATGATTACCAAGTTGTTATTATTCCTTTTCATACAGCAGTATTGGAAAACTAAGGTACTTTCCATATATCAATCCCAACACAGATCCTGTCTAGGGTCGTCACTCCTAGTAATCTCATACGATGTATATTTTGTAGGTCGCTGCAAGGGCTGTCAGGGCTATTGCTCGCACTCGTTGCACCTCTCCCCCATCACCTTATCAATATAGGCCTACTGTACTCTCATTGCTACGGAAGGGTCGTCGCCTCCCATTGACTCAGAATACGCTCGCGGTCACTACAAAGGGCTCGTCACCTGATCAGTGTAGGCCGACAGTAAGAATATAGTGTCCCATACCACCATAATCTGCTCATGAGTCATAGGTGCTCACTGGTCACTACGGGGAGGTTTGTGGCCCCAGCGTAGGCCGACAGCTCGACCACGGTGTCCCATACCACCATGCCCGGCTCATGAGTCTTTATGGATCAAGGTACCATGGTTAACAGAGTTTTTAATGGTAAGTTCAGTACCCTAGGTTCAAGCAGTTATGACTCATACAAGGTGAACAATCATCGGCCAATCGGGTTACTTGACGGGCTCGACTAGTACGAGCGCATCGCAAGTCAAACGACATGAAGTGCGTAAAACACTTCGTGTGGCCTAACCACTGCTGCCAACTCGGAACACGACTCGCGTTCATCGACACATCGTTCGTGGCAAAGATGAGCCAACCACGAATTTATTCGGTTACCGACTGCCTGGACTAGGTATAGTCCTAAACATTTATGAATCCACATCAGTAATCATATAAAAGTATTGGAAATGAAATACAACAATGTGAGCATGTTAACACATGTTATAACATACAACTTAAGTAAATCATCTAACGCATGCATTTCATGCATATAATGAAATCATGCATATAGCCAACATGTAGGAATTCATTTAGATCAGCATATTATTTGAGAATTCAATCTCAAACTAATTCATAACACCATTTAATTTAATACATACTAATACAAACATTTATGCAAACACTTAGTTTACACACTTAAGTCTGCATATTGTATGTCGACTCAAAGTGCGCATTTGGGCGAATCTCTTCACTAAACTGATTATGCACGCATTCTTAATATCCTAATGCGAAAAGAAGCCATGTCAATCGTATCAGCAAAATATGGATGCAAACAGTATTTCCTACAAATGACTAAAATGCCCTAAATCTCATATTTTTTGTCTGCTTACGAAACAGGAAACGGACAGCATGTTGTACATGTCAAACGGAGTTGCCATCGATAATCTACCATTAAAAAACATTGAAAGCGTTGAAATCAGCCAATCAAAGCGTCTAGAATCCGCACCTTTTTCCCTAGAGGTGAATCGATTTGAATGGAGCGTATACGCTTCGTCTACCGCGAACCGGGAACCTAATACACAAGATCTGTAAGCTACTTCGCTAAGGGATTCAACGAAACCTTAAATCAGCAAAAGGTTAGGGTTTTTCTTACCTAGAAATGTGGCGGAATCACCGGAAAAGTGATTGAGGTACGTGGCTTAAGCACGTGCAACAGGTAGTGCAAGCAGCAAGAAGATCTCTCCCACTCTCTCTCGCAATTTCTCACCTTTTCTCTCACACCATCTAAGGTTTCTACCAAATTCGGATGGGCGAGAGAGGTGAGGGTTTAAGGTCCTTTTATAACCTAAAACCTTTCCAAATTAGGCTTGGGAACAATGTTTACTTGAGGGGTAACCAAATCGGGGCTGTTCCAATCCAAAAAGGCATTTCGGTAGGTCCCCTGGCCGAACGCGATCGGACTTAAGCTCATGCATGTCGGATGTCGATCACATCCCATATTCAGACCAGCAGTGTTCGTAGATCGCACGTGGCGGTCCAGTTTCAGTTCAACGGTCATCGCACATATATCAGGTATACAAGTCTCATAATATGAAAGAGAAATTTTTCTTGATCCGAGGGTGTAATTTGGCTGAATTCTGATGGTCAGAACGCTTAATAATAATGCACCAAGTCACGTGCCAGATTTGGATTTAATTTCTTAAGCATTTGCCCTATTCTCACTCTCTTCAGTCCAGGCTCAATGAAATAGCCTCTGCACATCGGTTGGGCTTGATTTTCGAAATGATTGTAAAGTCCAGCTAAGCGGTCATAACGGTCTAAGATTGTAGGTATCGGACTTTCAACGCGCGGTCCAGATCCAATACAAAGTTTCTAAGGGTTCCTGAGAACAAACCAATTTAGAGTTTGATCCGAGGTTTTAGGGTATTATAGCGTCATTGGTTCTACTCGTTTTGGGTCTTGTAGAACGTATTTAAAGTGATCAGGGACTATTTCACAGTTACTCTAATGTTGCGCTAACTAACTTACGCTTATTTTCTAAAGGAATTAATCCTACGCGGTTTCTGGTCGAGTTAGTACTCGAGTTCAAGTACGGATTTTTCCAGGGCGTTATAATATCAAACTCTAGATCATCGAATTCGCAATCCATTAGGCCATAGGGCCAAGAATTTATAATTTGTGTTAATTATAACCTAAACATGCGAGTAAACCATCACGTCTCCTCTTGTAACACCCCGGATTTTTGGCAACCTGGGATTAGACGTCCTTAGGCAATGAGTCTATCCTAACACTTGATTAACTTCTCAAAACTCAATCCAAAAGTCTCAAATCCCTATTTCCTTCGAAAATCTCACCTTTTACTACTTTATCCTTCAAAATTTTCTAAGAGCTCTCACATTAGACACAAATCTTAAAGTTTAGGTGATGTTGATCAATACTTAAGCTAAAAAGTACTATGAATAGTAAATAAATAAATGAAAAGGGTTTTTAGCCATTAACCTTTTGAAGTCTCACTAAATAAGTAGGCTAATTGGATAGATCAGCTTCTCCTACCCCAAAATCATATATTGCATGTCAAATAACTCATCCCAGGTTTTAAAATACACCCATTTTAAATATCAGATGGAGAAATCACTCCAAACAGGTCAGTGGTCGGTGATGCCATCGCCGGTTTGGCGATGCATCGCCGAACTCGTCCGTACAGCGAGTTTCTGTACCTTTTTTCCTGCGCATTTCTTCAGACTTTGAAAAATCATATCTCCTTCGTTATAACTCTGATTTAGGTGATTCAAAAACCATATTGAAGATAAATGAGTCTAGTTTTATATATAAATATGTAAATAATATAATAAAATATTTAATATAGTTTAAAGTAGGTCATTGTGAGCAATTATCCGATAATCACTTGTTGGACAGCTGCTGCTTCTGGAATTTTTAGAATTTTTCTACAACTCAAAATCTTATGAAATTTGGAGGAGTTAGGGTAAACTTGATGATGAACCGCTTGAAAAATAATAAAAATAATATGATACCTATAAGTTCTCAAAATGGGGGATAGAATAGCCCTAGGACCGTATTCTGCCATAATTAGGGTAGAATTTGGTTGAGTACCAAACTGAATACTCAGTAGAATTAACTTTGACCACTTTAAATACGTTCTACAAGACCCAAAGCGAGTGGAACCAATGACCCTATAACACTCTATAACCTCGGATCAAACTCTAAGCCGGTTTGTTCTCTGGACCTCTTTGAAACTTTGTATTGGATCTAGACCGCGCGTCGGAAGTCTGATACCTACAATCTTAGACCGTTATGACCGCTTAGCTGGACTTGACAATCATTTCAAAAATCAAGTCCAACCGATAAACACAGGCTATTTCATTGAGCCCGGACCGAAGAGAGTGCGAATAGGGACAGATTTGGCATTTGAAATTCAAATCTGGCACTCGACTTGACGCGTCAGTATTAAGCATTCTGACCATCAGAATTCAGCCAGATTACACCCTTGGATCAGGAAAAATTTCTATTTTATATCATGAGACTTTCAGCCCTGATCTACGTGCGGTGACCGCTGAACTGAAACTGGTCCACCACGCGCGATCTGCGAACCCTGCCAGACTGAAAACTTAATACGTGCTATATCTGGTACGCATGAGCTTAAGTCCGATCGCATTCGACCAGGGGACCACCAGAAATCATCTTTTGGACCGAAACAACCCCGCTTTGGTTAAGCATCAAGTGAACTTTGTTCCCGAGCCTATTCCGGGCATTTTTAAGCTTATAAAAGGGGTTGAAACCCTCTCATATCTCTCCCATCCGAATTTGAGAAAAGCCATAGATTGAGGGAGAGAAAAGGTGAGAGATTGTGAGAGAGGTGGGAGAGAATTTCCTGCTGCTGGTGCTACCTGCTACACGTGTTTAAGCCACGCGATCCAAGCACTTTCCCGGTGATTCTTCCACGTTTTTAGGTAAGAAATAGACCTATAAGTTACTGATTTGGCATTCGTTCCATTCCATAGCATGTAAACTGATATAACTCGTAAATTAGGTTCTCTATTCGCCGTAGACGAAGTGTATACGCTCCGTTCGAACTCTCACCCCTAAAAGGGAAAAGGTGCGGATTTTAGATGCTTTGATTGACTGTTTCCAAAGCTTTCAATGTCGTTTAATAGTAGATTCTTGACGGCAACGCCGTTTGACATGTACAACATGCTCTCCGTTTCCTGTTTCGTAAATTAACGAAGAATATGAGATTTAGGGCATTTTAGTCATTTGTAGGAAGTACTGTTTTCATGCATATTTGCTGACGTGATTGACATGGTTTATTGTCGCATTAGAATGTTAGGAATGCGTGCATAATTAGTTTGGCGAAAAGATTCGCCTAAATGCGCATTTCGGGTCGACATACTATATGTAGACTTAAGTGTGTAGTGTAAGTGTTTGTATAAATGCTCGTATTAGTATGTATTGAATTAAATGGTGTTATGAATTAATTTGAGATTGATTTCTCAATTAAATTGCTAATGTAAATGATTTCCTACAAGTTGGCCATATGTACGATTTCATTATTGGTATGAAATGCATATGCTTGATGTTTCACTTAAGTGGTATGTTATAACATGTGCTTGATGATTTCCTTATGATCTAGTTGAGATCGAATTCTCAATTAATATGCTGATGGAGATGATGTCCTATATGTTGGTGCTATGTATAATTTCATTATATGCGTGATAGACATGTGTAAGATGATTTACTCTGGTTGTAGGTTATAACATGTGTTAACATGCTTACGTGGTTGTATTTCATTTTCAATACTCTCACTTGATTTGCTGATGTGATTCCATGTGTTTGGGACTATGCCTAGTCCAGGCAGTCGGTAACCGAGCGAATTCGTGGTTAGCTTATCTTCGCCATGAACGACGCGTCGATGAACGCGAGCCGTGTTCTGGAGTTGGCGGCAGTGGTTAGGCCACACAAAGTGTTTTACGCACTTTATGTCGTTCAACTTGAGATGCGATCGTGCTAGTCGAGCCCGTCAAGTAACCCGACTGGCCATTGTATGTTCACCCTGCATGAGTCATAATTGCTTGAACCTAGGGTACTGAACTTACCATTGTAAACCCTGTTAACCATGGTACCTTGATCCATAAAGACTCATGAGCCGGGCATGGTGGTATGGGACACCGTGGTCGAGCTGTCGGCCTACGTTGGGGCCACAAACCTCCCCGTAGTGACCAGTGAGCACCTAGACTCGTGAGCAGATTATGGTGGTATAGGACACTATATTTTAGCTGTCGGCCTACACTGATCAGGCGACGAGTCCTTTGTAGTGACCGCGAGCGTATTCTGAGTCTACGGGAGGCGACGACCCTTCAGTAGCAGTAGAGTACAGTAGGCCTGTATTGATAAGGTGATGGGGGAGCGGAGCAACGGGTGCGTGCAACAGCCCTGACAGCCCTTGCAGCGACCTACAAAATATACATCATATGAGATTACTAGGAGTGACGACCCTAGACAGGATCTGTGTTGGGATTGATACAAGGGAAGTACCTTAGTTTTCCAATACTGCTGTTTGAATGGACTAATAACAACTCGAAAATCATATCACCATAACATTGCATGTGCCTGGAAGATGTGGAGCACTCTAGGGAGTGTGGCATGCCGCGGTCGTAAGATGTTGCCGTATGAGGGAGATCGTCGGTGAGGGCATACATCACGTCATGTCATAATTGCATTAACAACAGTATTAGGAATGTTTGAATTACTGCTTTACTATTATCGCATGATTGATTTGATAACATGTTAATTTTTGCTATATTATTCCACTGAGTTAGCTGCTCACTCCCACGTTACGGGACGGTGTTCCTGGACACCCACCAGACCTTTTTGTGATTGCAGATGATGGCGCGGCCTGTGAGGCGGAGCTGGATTTGATGATGATGAGGAGGATTCCTCCTATATGCGTGTTCTGATTGACGGGATTACAGGGAGGTTGATTAGATACTTTGACATTTGTCATTTTATATTTTTAGCGCACTCATGTATATCCGTTTCATCTACTTTTGGATTATACATGTATGTGTATAACCTGGTAACATGTTCACACTCTGGAGACATACAACAGTTTATATATGTTATACATACTATCACAGTCTTCCGCTTATAAATTTAACTGTCTCTGGAGTATGATATGCTGTTCTGGATTAATCTCACTCATGTTTAATACGTTATCACAGACAACATTCAATCATACATATCTATGTTGCATAAATAACATTTTGGAACTCGGGAGTTGGATTTTTGCTCGACCCCCCGATTTTCGGGATGTTACATCTCTAAATTAGGTAGGGAAGGTTTAAGGACATTGAAAAACCAAGTATGGACATGATCCAACCGTTAGATTGTCAAGTATCACTAAATGGAATGCAAAACCATCAGATAAGGCCCACTTGGGCTATGGATCTACCTCATAGTCAGATTAGTGGCCCATCTAAAGCTATTTGGACTGATGAACATGTTAAATTTCATGCAAACATCATGGTGGACCACTAACGATCTATATTGAGGCAATCCGGCCATTTAAACTCATGATCGTGCATTCAATTAAAAGATAGGATCAACAAACCATAGAATTAATCAAATTTTCCATCTAAAGTAAACTGCAAACCTTTGAACCACCAATGGCCACATTTAGATGCAATCTAACCGCCTACAATCGAGGACCCTAAATCACAAAGTATGGCCCACTTAAGCCTTGGATCTGCCCCACCTTTGACCAGATGCCTTAATAGGACCCATAGGACTTGATGAACGGTGTGGATCCATCAAAATCATCATGTTGGACCCCACTTTATGGGGTGCGTGTGCACAGTTAGTGCACACTCGCTATGCACCGACCTGAGAACCTCGGTCAAACGTCTTTGACCTGAAGAAGAAAGGATTCTTTCTCCTTTTGTCTTCTCGCCAACGACAACATTTGAAAAACACTGTCGGTTGTGTCAATGATGGCCCACCCATGGTTGATCCAAACCTTCCATTTGGTAGGTGTGTTGAATCAGTCCAAGACCCCAAGGTTTCACACGATGACTCATATGTACAACTGCACAAACATGGGTGCAATTAGGCCATGTCCAACCACTATTCCAAAA
Source organism: Magnolia kwangsiensis (assembly GCA_037074715.1). Classification (NCBI taxonomy): domain Eukaryota; kingdom Viridiplantae; phylum Streptophyta; class Magnoliopsida; order Magnoliales; family Magnoliaceae; genus Magnolia; species Magnolia kwangsiensis. Next base: position 135,702,836 of record CM073573.1, read on the forward strand.
ATGGAAAGTTCCATCCTTTCTCTCCTTTCCTTGCTGGCAATCCGCGTGAAGCCTACCCCGAGATCTCAGCTATCCGGTTGAGTGAAATTCAGCCCTCCATGCAAGAGCTTCTTAAAAGCCAAACCAAGTTGCACCCGCAGCCGCTGTGGAAGCCAGATACTTAAAAGATGTTAATCACCATCCGTTTAATGGGTCCCACGGTGATTGTGGGAGCAATCTACACCGTCCAAACACACCAGATCACTAGGTCACATGTCCGTTAAAATTTCGTTATGATCGTCCGAGCCTTCTTCTTGGATTGACCAAGAAACCCATTATCCTTTAATGGGCCCCACTTTCTGATCTAAAACGTCCATCTGGTGGCCCCTATCACAAGATAACCCTCTATATCGATAGATCCCATCTATGTACTCAAAATAACCCCTGATTATTCAATATTTTCCAACCAAGTTTGCTAGGGCTAGAGGCTTGGAGCCGTTAAAACCGCAGCTCACCTCTATCTAAATGTATCCGGACCGTCCATAATAGGAGCGTAAGGCTCTCGAAAAAAATAAGAGAGAGTTGAGCATCACTATTTCTCCATTGTCGCACCAGCTTGAGTTGGGTCGACTCATTCCAGGCGTTACTGGAAGCAGCAGAGGGAGAGAGTAAGAAAGGAAAGAGAGAAAGAGAAGTCGAGAGATAAGAAGAGATAAAGTGAGAGGGAGAGAGGGATCATGTGGGATCTGTTGTTGTCGAGTCAGGTGAACTCGACACACTGGGCTCAGGTTGGACTGTCCAGACCAACTATTGGATGTTCCAGCTAGAAGAAAAGAGGGAGAAGAAGCAAATGAAAGAAGAAGAAGAAGGAAAAAAGTGGACGAAAAGAGAGAAGAGTGTAGGAGTGGGTGCGCCATTCCAACTCTGTCGAGTTGCTATCGAGCCAATGACTCGTTGACTTTCTTCAGTTTTTCCCAAACCTTACTTGGGTTCAGACTCTGTAGGAGTATAGGGAAGAGAAGGGAAAGGCAAAAAGAGGAAGGTAGAGGAAGAAGGGAGAGAGGAGAGAGAATATGGGCGGTTATTGCTGTCGCACCAATCCAACTCGGCTGAGTCATGCACAAATCAGTTGTTAGGTTGGTCCTTATTTTGTTAAATGTTCCAGCAATGTGGGTTGCAGAAAGAAGAAGGAAAATGAAAGAAGAGAAGAAGGAGAATTAGAGAGAGAGAGAGAGAGAGAGAGAGAGAGGAAGAAGAAAGAGTAAGGAAGAGGAAGACAGAGAGGGACTTGGGTTTGGTGGCTGCCGAGTTAACTCAGCTGAAACTGAGTTCGACTAGGTCATGCTGGTTTAGCTTTGGTCCAGGTTCTTGCTGGACATTCCAACATTTAAAAAAAAAGAGAGAGAAAAAGAAGAAAGGGAGAAAGAGAGAAAGAGAGTGAGTCGAGTTGGTATGTTGGTACTGCACCAACCAGACTCGGTTAAGTTGCTGATCGAATTGCTTATTGATCTTGGTCCGACAACCTTGCTGGATAACTCAAAAGAAAAGAGAAGTTGCTGAGTCGACTTGGTTTAAAACCGAGCCAAGTGTGAACTAAGCTTGCAAGGCAAGATTCCTTCTTAAGCCTTTTGAGGGTTTACGTAGAATCTAAGTTTACGTATTTATGCTTCTAAATTGGATGCAGGGATATTGTTCTCCCAACCTTTCCATTTGGATCCATTCTCCATTGAGTTGCATCTAACCTTGGTCGACCTAGGTCAAATCATGCTACTCTAAGATGGGAGGTTAGTAAGTTATATGCCTCTTTTGTAGAATTCATACTCAGTTGTGTAGCTAAAGGTATGTCATGAAACTTAAATTTCCCAACCTTAACCCTAGGATCGGGGTTGTGGAGTTAACTACATTAGTGTTCACAATTAGAACTCTAAGGCCAATTCTAACTATTCATTGGTGATGGTTTGGGTTAGGACTTATGCCTAGAGTACAAAAAAATTCAGTTCTAAGGATATGAGAAGTGAACCAAGTTTAGAAGGTGAGGACTCACCCTTTAAGCTTCCCACTTAAATTCATTAATCTAGACAAATATGATGTCTTGATTTCTCTCATTGAATTATTTATCTCATTAATTTATTTATCTTACTATATGAATATGCTAATCTGTTGCGCACTTGATTCCTGTGTTAGCTTATGAACATATCTCTTTAATTTTGGTAAGCATAAATGATTTATGATAATATGCTATCTTTAGTTGTACACATGTTAATTAATTGTATGATTATCATTTGTGATCATTTGATAGATTGAATGGAACTTGTCGTGGTCTTACTATCTTGTGGTCCATATTTAACTTACATGGCTTGGATCGCACATCTGCCTTATATCGCTTAGATCGCACATTACCTTACATGGCTTGGATCACATATTTGCCCTTTGTGGCTTTGATGGAACATTGTTGCCCTTTTGTGGCCAATTTATTCTCTCTTCATCTTACAAAGTTCAATTGTATGGTGTTTTTCGGGTGGAGGGAGTGTTCGCTTAGCGATTTTCTAGCCATCTTGTGGTGTTCACGTATGATATGATTTTTGGGTGGTCTATGTTGCTTGTCTCTTCATCTTGCGGTGTTCAGTCATATTGTGATTTCTAAGTAGAGTGAGTGTTCACTTAGCAATTTCGTAGCCATCTTACGGTGTTCACGTACGATATGATTTTCGGGTGAAGTAGACGTTTGTATGTTATTCTCTCCTCATCTTGCGGTGTTCAGTCGTATTGAGATTTCCAGGTGGAGCTAGTGTTCACTTAGCGATTTCCTAGCCATCTTGCAATGTTCACGTACGACATGATTTTCAGGTGAAGTAGAGATTTAAAGCTTGATTTTCTAGTCATTTTATGGAGTTTATAAGATTGATTATTTTGACAACCTGGACACATCCCCTTGCATTACGATTTCTACTACATTTCTGAAATGTTGAAATTGTGTTGACTAGCTTAGTTCTGAATATATGATTATGATTTTAAATTACGTTATTTAATAGGTCTCTTCTCATATATTATGATTTATGTTGGATTATGAATGATGAGTGTGAAATCTTTGATGGTGCTCCTCACTGCGATAGCCATTGACGCTATCAAATTGTAATAGTTGATGCAGGTGTAGAGCGAGCTGATGTTGTTCACTGGGTTGTTAGAGCAGATTGGGTAGCTGAGGAGCTAGACGGGTTCCCTACGGCCCATATTGAGCTCCACCATTAGATGATAGATTTCTGTTTTAATTAATGAACTTTGCTATTTGATAATTGTATAAGTCCTGTATGGGCGCTACATTTGAATTTTTATTATGATCGAAATGTTTTTATTCAATGAATGGTTTACTCTAGTTTCATTGCTGTTAACTCTAATTAATGATAAGCGGTTCAAATTTACACTAAATTTTATAGGCTTATACTCGAGTTTTTAAAGAACTAGTCATATACTCAGGTTCCAAAAACTGGGGCCTAGATCCATTGGTACATGGGCAAAGATGAGCTAGGTGTTCCTTAAAATGTTCTTCCCGGCTCATAAAACCAATGCTCTTAGATGGTAAATAATGAACTTCTCCCCGAAAAATAATGAGACCTTTTTTGAATGCTAGGAACGATTCAAGGACTTACTTCTCTCTTGCCCACACCATGGTTACGAAACTTGGTGGAAAATTGATCTTTTTTATAAAGGACTTAGTCCAAACATGTGTCAATTCATACAGATGATGTATGGTGGCGAGTTCATGGATAAGAAACCAAAAGAGACATGGGATTACTTTGATATGGTAGCTGAAAATGCTCAATCATGAGACACATCAAACCAAGCTAGTATTCCCAAGGACATACTAAGAGAAATAGGAATATATGTAATCAGGAAGGAGGATGATGTTAATGTACATTTGGTAATTCTCTCACAAAAAATTGAGGACTTGGAATTTAGAAAGGAACCAACTTAGCCCAAGGCAGTCGTCGAAACCATATGTGGATTTTTGAGAGCAATGTACACCCAATCAAAGATTGTCTTACAATCCCAACTTTTTAAGAGGTGTTTCACGTTCAAGCACAGACTATAAACACATATCAACGACCACTTAATGCACCAAATTCTGACACTCCCGATGAGTGGAACATTAATTGGGGAGATGAACCAACTACAAATGTAAATAATTATCTACAAGGGCCATTTAGTGGACTTCCACTAGGGAGAACCCGTGAGGACACATTAGATGCATTTAGGGAAGAGCAATTGCAGGTTATGAATGAGCTTAAGACTGCGGTTGCAAGACTTGAGACACAAATGAATGTTAGGGAGACTAGGATCTTTCAGGACCAACAATAACCTAACCCAACATGACGATGTAAGATATGTGATATCAACTCTTCAACTCAGCATCTGGAACATGTTAAGACCATCACCACCTTGAAAAGTGGAAACGAAAAAGACAGAGATTCTGAGGAAGGTTGCGAAACCTAAGGAATCCAAAAATTTAAAGGATGGTGGTGAATCTAGCAATGATTCATATGACAAAGAGCCATTGCAAGGATATAAACTCGTGGCCCTATTTCCCTAACGTCTCATCACATAAAAAAGGCTAAGTGAGAGTCAAAATATTCTAGAGGTTTTTCAACAAGTCAAGATCAACACCCCCTTGTTGGATGAAATTAAACAGTTCCCATCTTACACTAAATTCCTAAAAGATCTGTGTGCGGTAAAGTGGAAGCTAAACGTACACAAAGAAGTGTTTTTGACTGAGCAGGTGAGCGTCATAATCAATCGTAACACTCCCCCAAAATATAAAGATCCTGGAAGTCCTACAATCTCATGTGTGATTAAAAACTTCAAGGTAGATATTGCACTTTTAGACCTTGGGGCAAGTGTTAATTTGATACCATACTCGGTATATGAACTATTAGGCTTTGGTGGGTTGAAACCTACCAAAACAACATTACAACTAGCCAATCGCTCGATTAGAATACCTAGAGGTAAGATAGAAGATGTGTTGGTCCAATTCGATAGATTCTACTACCTAGTAGATTTTATCGTCTTGGACACACACTCGGCTTCAAATATGGGCACTCAAATTCTGATTATATTAGGTCATCCATTCCTTGCTATTGCCAATGCCATCATAAATTTTCGGAATGGAGTAATGAAAATATCTTTTGGGAATATGACGGTAGGATTCAATGTGTTTCATTTGCACAAGTCACAAGAAGATAAGGACCTGACCCATGAGATGAACCTGATAGATACATTTGAAGAAGATGAATTTCTTTTAATGGAAACTCCTGAATCTCTAGATGTCTGCCTGGCACACTTTAAAGATTCAAATAATCATATTGGTCAGGAAGTTGATGTCACTCCTTCCACTAACACTAAAATCTGACCATTACAGGTGGAGGAGATAGATTCTGAACCGGAGCCTCCAACCTCAGATTTTAAAGGGACCACGGAGAACAACCCTTTTGTTATTCAATTGTTTATGGTCTTTCATTCACCTCAACCTACTAATATTAAGAAATAATCTTCTGCGGGTGAATCATATATACTTTGGACACCTCAGGAGATAAAAAAGAAAACCTTATGCTGAGGTCCATAAATTTCTCTGAAAATTCGTGCTCCAGTGCATCCAAGCCTATTACAAAAGGGGCTTTTGGATGATCTTGTTGAGAAACCTACTGGGGAATTTATCATGATATTAGCTGGAGGAGGAACCTTGTTACATGACTGAGTAGTTTTTCCCTATTTTCTTATTTCATGTTTTCTATTTTCATTAATTTTAGGATTAGGATAGTTTTCTTTATGTTATTTAGGATGGTTTGCATATACTCTATTAAGTTTCATTTTGTGCTAACCCATTTTATGCTGAGATCTGTAAAAAACCTTAAAAATTAATTCTTCCAAGTACTATCTTTTCAACACCATCTCCTTTATTTTCGTTGCCTCTTTTGCATCATATGCTTATTTCTTATACATTAAGGACAATGTAGAATTTTTGTGTGGCGTGTGGGGGATTAGGTAACCTAATCAGTGTTTTCCTCAGTTTTGGGCTAAATTTTTGTAAATTTCTCAATATTTTCAGGTTGAAATCTATTGAGGAAACAATAAATGTGTGATGTATATCCACATCATCCTTTTGAGAGATCATGGGCCCCAGGGTCTAGACAGACCCAACAGCATGGCACCATCTAGACCCAATAGTGGGGACGTTGCAGTGCTGCTGCACTTCCATGCCCACCGTGTGGTGTGTGCCTTTCATCCACCTGGTCATCTAGTGATTGGGGGCCCACTGTGATATGTATTTATAGAGCATCCACACCGCTCATGGGCTGAAATCCTTGTAGGCATGTGTCCAGCGATGAGGCAGATCCAACACTCAACAGATCTAGTGGTAGGATCTATTGACTTCAGGCCCACTGAGATGTGTTTGGGCTACCACTTGGCCCACCTCCTGGTGACCTTCATCTAGAAGGGGGCCCACCATGTGCATTTGCTTTATCCATGCCATCCATCTATGTTGAGGCCCACCCTGTCAAGGCTTACCTTTCGGCGACCTAGGTCTAGTTGGGATCCAATGTGTATTTGACTTATCCAGGCCATCCAAGCGTTGGACGTCCAGCAGGCCCAGATGGGCTGGACGTCCAGCCATTGGAGCCCACCCGTTGTATGTGTTCTATATACACACTATCCATGTTTTGGGTCGTCTTGTAAGGCCCACCATGATATATGTGTTGTGTGCATGCTGCCTATCCACTTTTTCCAGGCCACGGGCTGCTCCATGAGGCCCACTTTAATGTATGTGCTGCACACATTATCCGCCTATTTTTCCTATGCTATGGGCTGCCTTGTGAGGCCCACCATGACGTATGTGCTCTAAACACATTGTCCATCCATTTTTCCCAAGATAGTACAAGGGCCTTGGGCCCATTGTGAGTTAGATTTAAATCCAAAATGGGTCGCACCTTAGGAGCAATAGTGGTTAAAGGCCCACCGTTGTAAACCTCCCTAGGGCCCATTGTTAAACCTATACCTTGTTGGGTTAACCCAATCCATTGGGCCCCCATTGATGTTAGAGAATAAACACCTTCCCTTATGAGGCTATCCAATATCATTGGGCTCCCATTAACGATACCCATCTCACCTTATTAGGCTAACCTGAACTGTTGGGCCCCATTGATGCTAGTGCCTTCCACCTCCCCTTGTAGGAGTATCCAAGCCTCGAGGCCCACCTTGTTCATACCGGGCCTCCATTGGGAAGCCCAGTTTAGTGTATGATTGGGAGGGTGAGGAAGCCCACTTGTTATACATAGTTTCACCCTCTCACCCCACCTTGTTGTATAGTCATTAGACTCACCCTTGAGGCCCATTCTTGATGTAAGTATGATGCCTAGCTATCCATTTTTTGAGTGCATCATCACCTCTTACCTAGATGGAAAAATATGTGATATCAGATTTGGTATATCCACTGTGTGGAGACTACCTTAATATATGGGTCAAATCCACCGTCCTTTCGGGGGACTCCATCTTGGGATATAAGATGTATTAGTACCTGGAAGGCTAATGATAGTGTAACGTGGGACATACCACATGGACTCTTATAGATGTAAGGGGCATGTCGTTTAGCTACTACTCTTTGTATGTGTTATACCGGTTAAGGTCGATTGTGGTCTACTGTTGTCTACTATACATCTGAGGACATGCTTAGTATAATAATATCATGACATATGCCCATACGCATCATATGTATGCATGTTGTGAGGAATGATTGAACATAGTATATGTCATTGGGCTGAGATGTTTATGAGACTCCCTATGAGATGGAGTTGCCTCACATAATCACGCGATACGCTTAGGGTTGATACATGACTGGATGGTATGACTCATGCATTTCACATTTGTGTAACATAATCACTTGACGCCCTAGCGATATCAGGGTTGTGACCTCCACAGGTATATTATGGGTGGTTAGATGGGACACCAAAAATGTTTGGTTCTAGCACTTGGGCACTTTGGATGTCCTTTGGTGAAAGTCCTTAAACTCCTTGGTATCAAGAATGCTCCAACGTCTAAATTGAGTAGATACATAAGTGCCTGAGTACAAAATACTAGTAAGCTGCATCTCCCATTGTATCGTGGTTGGTTGGAAGAGGGTGTGATCGTACCCGGCCGGATGAAGGGAGCTTAGCAAGGTTGAGTTTGACCAGCTAGGGAAATGGGTCCGCTATCGATAAGCCGGGTAGATATTAACAGACTACTGGCCAGGCGGATAGTGAGGACTCTTCCACTCACCTCGTTGCATGCGATGGCACGACAATTTAATGTGGCGTGTACTAGACCCCGGTGATATGTCAGAGATGTATGGTACTGATATTGTGACACCTCGTCACTGATATACACGGGGGCGAGGCCTAAGGGCCTGGGCAAGCTACTATGCTGGGCTACTGTGCATATAGTGGGGCAGAATCTTGTCCCACATCGGAAGCACTGTGGTGGTTATATGTGGACTTACTAAGTAGGAATTGCGTACTCAACATTTGACCATTTATTCATTCAGTCACTATTCACTTGGGCTGGTGGTGCGCAACTAACTTATTATGTGAACCTTCGCTATGACCATGGTTTTGGTTGGATATGCGATCAATCTGAGATCAGGAGTTTACCACATTAAGTCTAGCCATCCAAATTTAGGTATGAGACTGGTTTGATCAGAGGTCCTTTGTGATGAACCTCACAGCTTGTGATACCGCGTACTATCATCCTGACTACACACTCTATCTTTGTCGTTTCTTTTGTATTACATATAGTATTTCATTCTCAGCATATGACATTTAGTTTACTATATTTTTACATTGCACGACCTAGATAAGGCTGATGGTATCCGTAGACTCGTCAGGATTTGCATATTGCATTGTATCCTCAATATATAACTTTCAACTTGCTATGGCTTCACATTGCATAATCGATCTACATTGTATCCTCAGTATATGACATTTGGCTTGTTATGGCTTTGCATTGCATAGTCAACCTGCATTGTACCCTCAGTATATGATATTCGGCTTGTTATGGCTTCGCATTGCATAGTCGATCTACATCGCATTTTCAACATATGACCTTTGGTTGATTATGTCCTTATACTTAAACGATTATGGACTTGCCAGTATTTTCTGCTTACTCTGATATTTATATGCTTGGCACGTGCATTGAACACAAATACTCCACCCTCTAAACTTCTTGTAAGCATATGCATGACCGTTGTGTGCAGGTGACGTTAGGTCACAGTATCATTGAGGTAGGAGCATGTGCTAGAGCTTTGGAGTTCTTATTTCATATATGTATTTCCCTTTCAGCATTGTACTTGAATGATTTTATTAGTGGATATGTGATGATGATGTTGCTCTTGTGATTTGCATACTATCACGCCCCAAACCCGAAAATCAGGCTCACAAAATTCTCGATTGCTGAATCTAGTGCCGACAGCCTCCATAGTACCCCATTCTCAAGTCCCAGTGCCCATATGCCAGATTTCAATCCTAGGATCGTACAAGGAGGATTTTCCAATGTACATTTGTCTCATAAGTATAACCAAAAGTTTACCTAAATCACAAAGGCAACATCATCATCACATATCCACTAATATAAACATTTAAATATTGTGCTGAAAGGGAAATACATATATCGAAATCAAAGCTCCAGAAGACCGCTGTGTGCTCCATGCTCAACGCTGTTGCAATCTAACACCACTTGCATGCATATATCGTGTATAAGCTTATAGAAAGCTTAAAGGGTGGTGTAAGTGTATGCACAAGGTAAGTGCTAAGTATTCAATACAATGCCATAATCATACAATATCAGAAATGTTAGCAAGATCATGAATCATACAATATCAGAGTAAGCGAAATTACTGACCAGTCCATAAGTCATACAATATCAAAGTACGGAATGCTGATCATAATGAGCCAAATATCAGATGCCGTGGATGTAATACAATATGCAAATTCTGACGAGCCATGTATACCATCAACCTCATCTAAGCCATATAAACGCAGAAACATAGTAACCCAAAATGTTAAATATTGTGAATGCAATGTAATATGCGGTGCAAATGAAATGACTAAGCTGAAGTGAAGTCAAGATGATAGTACGTAGTATCGCAGACTATGGGGTCCATTATAATGGACTTCTATCCCAACTAGTCCTATACCTAAATTTGGATAGCCAGACTCAATGTGGTAAACCCCTGACCTCAGGTTAGTCGCGCACCCCAATTAAAATCCTTTCCATTGCGAAGGTACACAATAATTAGTTGCGCACCACCAACTCAAGTGGATAGTGAATGAATGAATGAGTATGCAACTCCTACTCAATAAGTCCACATATCAGTACTGTACATCTCTGGGATCATCACTGGGATGTAATACACTCCAAACTAGATTATTGCCCCATCTCTCACAATCAGGTGAGTGGAAGAGACCTCACTATTCGTCTGACCAGTAGTCAGTCAATACCTACCCGACACGTTGATAGCGAACCCATTTATGAGCTGGTCAAACTTAGCCTAATTTTGCCCACTTCGAATAGGGCAAATAAGGCCACACCCCCCTTCAAACGACCACGACGCAGTGAGAGACGCCGCCTACTAGTATTCAGCACTCTAGTGCTCATGTAATCCACTTAGTCTAGATGTTAGAGCTCTTCTAGCCACGAAGGTTTAGGGATTTTTACCCAGAGACATCTTGGCGCCTCGATGCCAGTAACAGATTTTCAGTGTCCCACGTGACCATCTACGAAATGCCTGTGGAGGCTACAACCTTGATGTCGTTAGGGCGTACAGTAATCATAACACTCAATGAAAGATTTATGAATCATACAATCCAGTCATGCATCAATCCTGCCCATACCGTGTGCTCATGTGAGATAATCTCTGTCTATCAAGGAGTCTCATAACCACCTTCCCAATGACATATACAATGGTCAACCACATCTCATAAGAAACATGCAGATGATGCATATGGGCATGTATCATGATGCTATGCTGTCACATACTCATAATCGGTATCGACAACCGGCACCGATAATTAGCATCGATAATTGGCCTATATAATTAGCCTCAACAATAAGAATTGACAATCATCTTCGACAATCGGAATCGTCCTCGATAATTAGGTCAGCCTTAACAATCAAAATCGGCCTCGATAATCGGAATAGGCCTTGACAATTGGAATCGGCCTCGACAATCGAAATCAGCCTTGGCAATCAGAATCGGCCTCGATAATCGGAATTGACCTCGACAATCGGAATCAGCCTTAACAATCAACCTCGATAATTAGAATCGACCTCGATAATTAAAAATGGTCTCAATAATCGGAATCAGCCTTGACAATTGGCCTCGACAATCGGAATCGGCCTCGACAATCGAAATCAGTCTCTACAATCGAAATCGAACTTAATAATCGGAATCAGCCTCGATAATTAAAATTGACCTCGACAATTGGAATCGACTGCGATAATTAGCCTCGACAATTGGAATCAACTTAGACAATCGTAATCGGCCTCGACAATCGGTCTTAACAATTGAAATCGACCTTGATAATTGGAATCGGCCTCGACAATCGAAATCAGCCTTGACAATAAGAATCAGCCTCGATAATCGACCTATCATGGGCCTAAAGGAAGGTCACAATTAAGGCATTTAACCATCATTGCCCATCAATGTGGACATTTAAGCAACATTGCCCCCAAGGAGTGGCCCACATAGATCCAAACATATAGTGGGCCCATGGCCTTGCACAAAGGCCTAATATACATCGCAATGGGCCGCTCCTACACAACAGGTGGGTCCCATCACATGAGTCAAATACATGGACCTTATGTATATCACAATGAGCCATAATACATGGGGCCTATATACATCAAATGGGCCGCAATATATGGGCCGAAATTATATCTCATTGGGCCTTACCAAATGGGCTGAAAATACATCACAATGGGCCGCACCAAATGGGCCACAAATACATCGTAATGGGCCTCAAACATGAGCCTCAAATATATCATAATGGGCCTCATATACATCAAGTGGGCCACATTAATGGGCTCCACCAATGGGCCTCAATTCATCATATGGGCTTTAGCATATGGGCCTCAAACATGGGCTCCAAATACATCTCATTTGGGTCATGCCAACCAGCAAGTAGGCCTGAAAATCGATGGATTGCAAGGATAGGACCGACATATCATGGTGGGCCTCGAAATGATCTGAAAATAGGGTTGACAGTGTGGATACAACACCCACATCATGTGGCTCCCATTATCCATGTGTGGATAGCGCTGGACAAAACATATATATCATGGTGATCCCTGGGAGGACGGTGTGCATCCAGTACATACGTTGTTGCGGCGTCCCACTGTCCAAATGGACGATGACGATAAAACACAAGTATCAGTGGGCTTCACCATCCATTGCTGGATGGTGGACAGCATGGATAAAATACTTACATCTAGTGGACCCCATGGATGGATGGCCTTGATATAACACGTACCATGGTGGGCCACAGATAGACGGTAGGATGAAACACATATGCCACAAGGGGTATCATGTCTAGATGGATGGTATGGATCAAAACAGATACATCATGGTGCCCCAATAGCACCGTCCAGAGATGGACTGTGTGATATGGAATACATGCATCAAGGTGAGCTACACCATCTAGCACATCTGGATGATGTAGAGCAAAAACATTTTCTAAGGTGGGTCCCACATACACGTGGCCCACATCTTAGGACTAAGCTGATATTGTGATTTTCCCATCGTCCAGATAATTAGACGATGTGGACAGATACATCATGGTGTGGCCCATAGAACTTGCTGATGAAATGCAGTCGCTGATGCTACTAGCCCATCGTCCCTGATGGACGGTGTAGATATAGAATAAATACATCATAGTAGGTCACACCGCCCCACGTATAGGGACGGTGTTGACAAAACACATATTTCACGATGGGTCCCACCTTCTGATGGATGGCATGAATGAAACACATATCATGGTGGGCCCCTCCTGCCAAAACAGATGAACGGCTTGGATCCAAAACGCATAGCTCAAGGTGGGTAACCACCGTCCAGACCTGCTGGACGGTGCAGGTAAGACCCATACATTAAGGTGGGTTTATGGGTCCACACATGTGGCCCACCAGTTATATATTTATATATATTATATTTTTTTTGTGTGTGTGTGTGTATATATATAATATTATTTTATTTATTATATGTTTTAAACGTCCAGGGCTTGGACGTCTGTTGACGAACGGCATGGATATGCAATCCATACATCTGTGGGGTCTACGCCCCTGGACGGTGGTGACCCCACACGCTGCCATGGTGGGTCCACATCCAAAGGGTGGACGGTGTAGATAGAAGGCATATATCAAGGTGTGTCCCGTGTTAGCATGGCCCACTGCTTGGATTAAACTGATATTTGTGATTCCCTTCATCCAAGGCGATGGGAAGGGGGTGGGGGCAACAGATGGATGGTCTAGATCAAGTGGGCCACAATCCAACACAAGAGAGAGGGAGAGAGATAGAGATAGAGAGAGAGAGAGAGAGGAATATGTGAAGGGGAGGGACCCCGTCACTATGGGTCCTCCCTATATAATGCATACATCAAGTGGGTCCCACCATATGTGGGCCCTTAAATCATAAAAAAAACAGTAGAAAATCATAAAATCACCCACCATTCGATCTTCTTGGTCTGATGAAATGACAGACTCCTTGGCTTTAACTTTAATAGAGGATAATGGAGATTGGACAGTTGGATTGAGTGGTAGGGAGGTGGGCCACACTAGCTTCTCCCTCTCCCATGGAAATACTTGGACATTGGGTGCTCATGGGAGAATGAGAGAGATGAGATAGAGAGGTTGTAAGAGAGAGAGTGGGATGGGTGAGTGATGGGGTGTGATGGGTGTACTTGATGAATGGAGAGAGAGAGTGAGAGTTGACTTTAGGGGAGGGGTGGTTGTACTTGCTTGAGGTGATTGATGGGATATGTACTTGACATGATTGATGTGATTTCTCATGGGTTTTGCAATTAAGCGGCATTTTTTTTCGAACTAAATGCTGGCTCAGGTATTGCCTCGGTGCGCAAGACGTGGCATCGAAACTGCAGCGACGACGCGGTGGCTAGTGTACAAGTCTCGGGTCTAGCCAACTCTGGAATATGGAATACGACTTAGGATGCGCGCAAATGCTATCTACGCATCGCGGGTCGTCAAAATTCGACCGGGTGGACCACGAAAGTCTACGGAACGATATGAGTTAGGATACAGGCCTAACAAGTGCACTTATGGTTATATTCCTTTACAAAAAAAAATCATATTGAAAATCCTCATTGCAGGATCCCAGGATCAAAATCTGGCATATGGGTGCCAGGAGCCAAGAACGGGGTGCTATGGAGGTTGTCGGTGTTGGATTTAGAGATCAAAAATTCTGCAAGCCCAGTTTTTGAGTTTTAGGGTGTGACAAAATAGGCAAACAAATTAGTAGTCACAAGAAAGTGAACTCCTTGGCTATGACAAGACCTCTTGAACTTCTCCATATGAATTTAATTGGACTAACAAGAACAGATAATAGAGGTGGAAAGAAATATTTTCTGGTTATAGTTAATGACTATACTAGATATAATTGAGTAGCCTTTCTAAGAGAAAAATCAGATACTCTTGACGAAGTTAGAAAATGTATAAAACACATTCAGACTGAAAAAAGAGTTATCTATGATCAGAATTAGAAGTAATCATGAAATTAAATTCAAAAATAGTAATTTTGAAAAATACTGCAATGATCATGGAATAATGCATGAATTCTCTGCTCCAAAAACACCTCAGCAAAATGGGGTTGTTGAAAGAAAAAATAGAATTTTGCAAGAAATGACTTGTGTAATGCTAAATAGCATGAACTTACCTAAATATTTATAGGCTAATACTATTAGTACTACATGTTATATAATTAATCGTGTTTTTATTAGAAAAGATAAACATAATACAGCTTGTGGACTATGGTTTAATAAAAACTCAATGGTAAATATTTTCAAACTTTTAGAAGCAAATGCTTTATTTTACGTAACCGTGAAAACTTGAGAAAAATTGAAGTCAAAAGTGATGAGGGAATATTTATAAGTTATGCTCTAAATAGTCGAGCATACCAAGTACTTAACAAAAGAACTAGGGTTATACAAGATCTATAAATGCTGAGATAGATGATCATTCGATCACACCCAGTTTTGATCAATATAATGATGATATCAATTCGGTTAATATGCCTGATATTCATCTAAATCTGATAATACTAAGTTAAGGTTAGTCAAAGACCATCCGACTAATTAAATACTTGGTAACCCTTACACTGACGTTCAAACAAGAAGATAACTTGAAAATATATGTAACCATGTCTGATTTACTTTTCAAATTGAACCAGGTAATGTAAATGAAGCGCTCATTGATGAAAGTTAGATAAATTCCATGCATGATTAATTAGATAAATTTATTTAAAATGATGTATGGTATTTGCTTTTCAGACCTACTGACAACCATGTGATTCGAACTAAGTGGATTTTTTAAATTAAAACTGATAAAATGGGGAACATTATCAGAAATAAGGAATGATTGGTTATACAAGGTTATACTCAGATTAAAAGTATTGATTATAATGAAACTTTTACACCAGTTGCGTGTCTTGAATTAATCAGTTTATTTATTTCTATTGCATGCCATAAAAAATTCAAAATATATCAAATGGATGTAAAAAATTACTTCTCTAAACGATGATCTAAATGAGGAAGTTTATGTTAAACAATTAAAGGGTTTTGAAGATTCCAAACTCCCAATCTTTTTTACCATCTTAAAAAGGGTCTTTATGGGTTAAAATAAGCTACTAGACCATAGTATGAAAAGTTGACTAAATTCTTACTTAATTATAATTTTCTTATGAGTAGTGTTGACAAAACCCTATTTGTCAAGAAATATAATGATAATATCCTAATTGTTCAAATCTATGTTGACGATATTATATATGGATCTATGGGCAATACTTTATCTACTGAGCTTGCAGATCTTATGAAATCCAAGTTAGACATGGGTATGATTGGCGAACTAAATTTTTTCTTGAATTACAAGTCAAACAACTTGAAGATGAAATATTCTTCTCTCAGATCAAATATGCATTGAACCTCAAAGATGTTTAGTTTTGAAAATGGTAAGAATTTTAATACTCCGATGAGTACAATTCTTAAACTCTCAAAAGATGAATCAGGTAAAAGTGCAGACTCTCAACTATATCGCAATATGATCTGTAGTTTTCTGTATTTAACTGTTAGTAGACCTGATATTGCATTTAGTGGTGGAATTTGTGCCAACTGAAGCCAGTCTTAGGCTGCCCGAAGTTCCAACCTCTTTGCTTATAAATTGACGCTTTCTCTCATTCTAAACAATAATGAATATTTCCTATAATCCTTCTACAAGAGAGAGAGAAGCTCAAGTCCTCGTCAAGTTATCAGTGTTGTATTTATAAGTGCTATAATATATAAAACACACTCTTCTTTGTCAAATTTTGATGAAATAAAATGACTTATGATATAGTTCACCTTCAAGTGAATCAAGATGGAAAGTTCACTTTCAAAAGAAGTAAGATGGAAACTTCACTTTCAAGTGAATTAAGAAGATTAAAAGTTCACCTTCAAGTATAAGTCATGAAGTTGGAAAGTTTAAGCTGAAATGAGTTCAAGTTCTACTACACTTATAGTAGAAGATCAAGCTCCACTTTCGACTACACTTCAATCTTTGACTTTAATTTCCAGTTAAGATCAATTATGCTTTAACGAAGATTCAAGATTTACACTTCAATGTCTAGTCTTCTCAGGTATAATAGACCCTAGAAAGACCTTAGACTTAGGTACTTTCAAAAGATAAACTTATATGGGTTTATATACTTTGGTTAGGCTTAAGTTCGACTAGTCTAGGCGTTGGTTCAACTAGTCTAAGCTGTGGCTCGAACAGTCTAAGATAATCTTTGACCAGTCCAAGTTTGAAATCAAAAAATGGATATTTCTAGTTCTTTCTCGACCATTCGAAGAGGGACCTTCGACCAGTTGAGGGTTGCTCGACTCAAAGTCCAGCAACCATATTTTGGTTCCTTCGACTAGTCGAAGAACAGTTTTATCTGATCGCTCTCAAAATTTAAAATTTTGTTAGATCTTAAACAAGTCAAAGGAGACCTTAGACGAGTCAAAGAAATATCATTTCTAACTATAAATAGAGGCCTACCCTCATTCCTAAATTATTCATTCAAGCTAAGAAATGCCTTCACCAAGAGAGAGAGAAAAGTCCCTACTATCTTCAAGCTATTGCATGGTATTTTAATATTTTTTATATAGCTTTTTGTTTTAATTCATTGATCTCTTTTCATGAATCTTATTCTTTTAAGAGAGTAATAGCTCTTATTTGAGATCTTGAGGAATTCAAACAAGTAGCATTTGGTTTGAATTAATTTAAAATCAATTTAGAACCTATAACCCTTATTTGTGTTACTGGATATTGAACATTCTACTTCAAGTGAAGTGGTTCTACAGGTTACATTGAAAATATCTTCAAAGAGAAGATAAGTAAAATTCTATTCTTTATATTTTGGTTTCTTTGAGATAGCCAGAAATTTTCATGTGTTGGTTTTGACTGAGATAGTCAGAAAATCTCATGTGTTGGTTTTTGTTTGTGATATCCCTTCTAAAATCACAACTGTATAAGGTTTTAAGGTGAATCAGTGAAAACGTTATTTTTAGTGAACGCTAATATCACGTGGGTTGTGCTTATTGGGAGTGGAGTAGGTGTGGCTGTTTGAGAATAGTTGGTGTACACACCGAACTACTATAACTCCTGGTATTGTGGTGAATGTTTAATAATTTTTATATTTTTGAGGAATGATTGTAACTTTATTTCTGTACTGGTGAATGATTGTAATAGACAGGTTTATTATCTCTTGCTTGGTTTAAAGTATTGATCCTTGCAAATGTTTGTGAAATCAGGTTGTCCTACTTAAAACTTTATTTTTTGTAAGGTTGTTCTACGAACTAAGTTTGAATCAAATTTTCAATACTAGTGATATTGAGATTTGTAATTTATTCAGATTTATTTATTATTTCAGTACTTTAAGTCTTTATTTAGCATAGCCCTATTCCCCCCCCCCCCCCCCCCCCCCCCCTCTCCAAGGACTGTTAAGCTCGTCTTTTTCAATATTTATAATTTAATTTATAGCTTATTCAAATTCTCTTTTCTCAAGATCATTTTAATATTATTCTGAGAGAGTAATCTATACTCTTCTTTGAGATCTAAGAGAATTGAATCAAGTAGCATTTGGAATTTTCATTTACAAAATCTTTAGAACCTTAGACTCTTTCTGTCTTATTAAAAACTGCGCCATCTACGTTTACGAATGAAGTTCTTCTAATATAAGCTTTATTCAGGTCTTCGAATCTCCATTTAAAAATAAGTACATTTACTATATTTCATTTTAGATTTTTCTGAGATAACATGTGAAAATCTCAGTGTTGTTTATCTAAGATGCCTGTGAAAATCTCAGTGGGGTTTCCATTTGTGATAGACTGTGAAAATCACAAAAAGGGTTTTTATTGTAGTGAGCTCGTGAAAATCACAAGGAATTGTATCAGGTTGGTGAATTAAACCTGTGAAAACCTTATTACAGTGATAGTCAAAATTACGAGGGCAGTAATTTTGAAAGTGAAGTAGGTATGATTGTTTTAAATACCGAACCTCTGTAACTCCTTGTGAAAGTCAAAATTACGAGGGTATAAGATCAATTATGGTTTATCGAAGATTTAAGCTTTACACTTCAATGTCCAGTCTTCTAAAGTATAATAGACCCTAAAAATACCTTAGACTTATGTGCTTTCAAAAGACAAACTTATATGAGTTTATAAACTTTGGTTAAGCTTAAGTTTAACTAATCTAGGCCTTGGTTCAACTAGTCTAAGCTGTGGCTCGATCAATCTAAGATAATCTTCAACCAGTCCAAGTTTGAAATTAAAAAATGGATATTTTTGGTGCTTTCTCAATCAGTCGAGTAGATTGCTCGACCAGTTAAAGAGGGACCTTCGACCAGTCAAGGGTCACTCGACTCAAAGTCCAGCAACCATATTTTGGCTCCCTCGACCAGTTGAGTAGGGCCTTCAACTAGTCAAAGAACAGTTTTATCCGATCACATTCAAAACTTGAAATTTTGTTAGATCTTAAACGAGTTTAAGAAATATTATTTCTAACTATAAATAGAGGCCTTTTCTCATTCCTAAATTATTCATTTAAGTTAAGAAAAGCCTTCACCAAGAGAGAGAGAGAGAGAGAGAGAGAGAGAGAGAGAGAGAGAGAGGTCCCCATTATCTTCAAGCTATTGCATGGTATTTTAATATTTTGTTTATATAGTTTTTTGTTTTAATTCCTTGGTATCTTTTCATGAATCTTATTATTTTAAGAGAGTAATAGCTCTTCTTTGAGATCTTGAGAAATTTAAACAAGTAGCATTTGGTTTGAATTAATTTAAAATCAATCCAAAACCTATAACCCATGTTTGTCTTACTGGACATTGAACATTCTACTTCAAGCGAAGCGGTTCTACATTCTACATCGAAAACATCTTCTAAGAAAAGATAAGTAAAATTCTATTATTTGTATTTTGGTTTCTTTGATATAGCTAGAAAATCTCATGTGTTGGTTTTGACTGAGATAGCCAGAAAATCTCAGTGTGAGATTTTTGTTTGTGATAACCCTTCTAAAATCACAACTTATAAGGTTTTAAGGTGAACCTGTGAAAATCTTATTTTTAGTGAATGCCAATATCACACTGGTTATGATTATTGGGAGTGGAGTAGGTGTGACTATTTGAGAACAGTTGGTGTATACACCGAACTAAGTCTTTATTTAGCATAGTCCTATTCCCCCCCCCCCCCCCCCCCCCCCCCCCCTTCTAGGACCGTTAAGCTCGCCTTTTTCAGTATTTATAATTTAATTTATAGCTTATTCAAATTCTCATTTCTTAAGATCATTTTAATATTATTCTGAGAGAGTAATCTATACTTTTCTTTGAGATCTCAGAGAATAAAATTAAGTTGCATTTGGATTTTCCATTTACAAAATCTATAGAACCCTAAACTCTTTTTGCCTGATTGAACACTGCGCCAACTACGTCCAAGAAAGAATTTCTTCTGCTACAAGATTTGGCCATGTCTTCGAATCTCCAATTATAGATAAGTACATTTACTATATTTCATTTTGGGTTTTTCTGAGATAACATGTGAAAATCTCAATGAAGTTTTTCTGAGATAGCCTGTGAAAATCTTAGTGGGGTTTCCATTTTTGATAGCCGGTGAAAATCACAAAAAGGGTTTTTATTGTAGTGAGCCTGTGAAAATCACAAGGAACTGTATCAAGTTGGTCAGGTAAACCTATGAAAACCTTATTATAATGAAATCCAAAATTATGAGGGTAGTAATTTTGAAAGCGGAGTAGGTATGGTTGTTTTAAGTACTGAACTACTATAACTCCTTGTGTTGTGTGGTGAATCCTTTATTCCTTTTGGTGATGGATGTTATTTATTATTTCATTCTTGTGGTGAATGTTATAATCATTTTATCTTCTCTTGCTAGTTTGAAAGATTGATTTTATAAACATATGTGAAATAAGGTTGGCATGCCTAATATTTTAGGTGAAGGTGGTCTTACGAATTATTTGGAATCAAGGTTTCAATACTCAAGCGAGATTTTTCTAATCTTTACATATTCAGCATTTATATCGATTATTTAGCATTATCCTATTACCCCCCCCCTTCGGACATCACTAGCTCTCCATTTCATGTTCGATGGCACTGAGAGTGTCGATGCCATCGAACAATTGTGTAAAAATTTCCCATAATTGGGTAATTGTAGGATTTTGTTTCCTATTTCGATTATGAAACACCTAAAGCCTATATATATAATTTGTGTGTAGGTGTAATCGGGAATAGGGTGTATCTCAAAGATTTTTAATTCTTTCCTAGGGTTTCAAGGGTGTAGCTTGGGTGATTCGAGGCTTATTTGAATATGGTAATCTCTATCTCTTGTAATTTTTTGCTTTCATAATGCATATCTATCGCTTTCTGCTGTGATTTTTTCCCCAAAGGGTTTTTCCACGTTAAATTTGGAGTCTTTGTGATTGGCCTTGGTTGTACAATTGTAATACTTTGCATGACTCATATTTGCATGCTTCCGCGGTCCTCCAACAACAACATGATTTCAACTGTTCATCTTTGGATTATAGTGCATATGCTAGGGTTGTTTTAGGCCATGTATAAGTGGACTTTAGTGGATGGTTGGGAACAAATGATCCAAATTTAGATTTAATAAGGAATGTGAAAGTATATATATAAAAAATATATATCTTTTTAGTGTGGTTTGTGAACCATGGACTACAATCATTGTTGTCAATACACGAATGATTTAGATCATCTAAACATTCATTGTGGACCACAACATCTGAAGCATGTGGGAGTGTTAAAACTGTGACACCAAAATTATTATGAGTTTATTCACTTTTATGAGTCTATATGACCTATGTTTCACATGCTAATAAGGCCCAACGGTTAGTGGACACTTGGAAGGGTATTTTTGACAATTTTCTCTTTAAAGGTTGTTTTTAGGGTTAGTTATGTTAGGGTTTAGAGAGAGTTACGATTTTATTTTATTTTTTGGTGTTTTGAGAGCCTCCAAGGAGAGAGAGAGAGAGAGAGAGAGAGAGAGAGAGAGAGAGAGAGAGAGAGAGAGCCTTCAAGGGGAGAGAGAGAGAGAGAGAGAGAGAGAGAGAGAGAGAGAGAGAGAGAGAGAGATACGATTTTTTGTTGTAAGTTCTCTCCATCCCTATAATCTGTTCTAAATGGTAAATTGATTATCGCTTTGTGCCATGGTGTTTTTCCCACAAAGATTTTTCCACGTAAAAATTATGTGGTTGATTGAAATTTTGTTTTATCTTGTTTATTTCAATCCAGATTAAGGTGTTTCCGTAGAGACAGTTCTTCAACAAGTGTATTAGAGAGAGGTTGGTTTATTAGTTTGGTTTTGAGATATGACGTCAAGGGGATTGAATTTTGAGATAAAGAAATTCACGGGTAAAAACAACTTTGAACTATGAAGAATGAAGATAAAAGCCCTCCTAGTTCAATAGGGTCTGCAGTATGTACTCCTTGAGAAAGTGCATTGTTTGAAATATGTGAAAAAAGAAGATTGGGATAAATAAGATCAAAGGGCAATTGATACAATTCAATTGTGTTTAAGCGATGAAGTCCTTTACAATGTTATATATAAGATGACTATTGTAGGTTTATGAGCAAAGTTGGAGAGTATTTACATAAAATATATCACCAATCATCTATTTTTGAAGAGGCAGTTTTATACTCTAAAAATGACATAAGGGTTAGATCTATCTAAACATATTAACACATTCAACAAACTGGTTTGCAACTTGACAAGTGTTAAGGTGAACATTGAGGAGGAATATAAAGTTTTAATTTTGTTGACATCTCTTCCCAAGTCGTTTGAGTATCTAGTTATACTTTTTACTATGGTAGGGATACTTTAGGCATCGAGACTATTATCGCAACCCTTCAATTGGAGCAATTTTGGTAACAGAGTAGTGGTGAAGGTACCTCTATGGATTCGTTGTTTGCTTGAGAGGACTATCTGAAGGAGATAAGAGAAAACTAGGATCTAGATCCGAGTCAAGAGGAAAAGTGTTAAATCTAAAATATAATATATTTTTCCCTTATTATACATCAGTTTTATACGCATAGATGAGCTTAATCGATTTAATTATGTATATTTTCCCATGTGGGGTGGTTTGGAGAGCTAAGGTGAAAAGAATGATTAAAGAAAAGATTTAATGTTGAAAGAATGGCCAAAAGAAGATTTGGGGATTTAGAGGTGTTTAATAAGGAATTAAAGTACTAAAGATCCAAGAAAACCACGTGCAAAGGAGACAGAAAAGACCGATTGAATCATAAAGTCTAATAACTAAATTAATAGACTATTTATCTCACTTTAGGTCGGTTTGGTTCGACCAAATGTGCACAGAAAAATCCAGCAACAAACTGTGATTTTCATATATAATTCGACTTCGTATTCGGTTCAACTAAAGCTAGGTTTTGTGTCACTGAAGTGATGTTTGGTGTGACCTAAGGAAAAAAAAAACACTTCATATGTATATTGAGGAAATTCAGCTACAACCAAGAGTTAATTTAGTGTGACCGAATGCCATGTTTAGTGCAACTGAAGGTCCTATTCTACTATAACTAAAATGTAACAAAAGTGTGCAAATTGAAGTGGATTCTAAGTCGGTGTGGATTTTTTCTATTTGAAGGAATGTTTTAGGCTTTCTTATATTCAAATTAAGGTAGAAGAGGTAGTGCAAGGAGTTATGGATTCTTTGTAGAGCCCTTCTCAAATCCTTCAATTCTAGTTAGTTTTTATATTTTTCTTTTTGAGTTTTATTTTAATCATGTCTTTGATTGACAAATCTTTTAGCTAGGGCTAAGATGTGAATCTTATAGTTATTCTTAATATTTTAGTTTACTTTTATTTAAGTATTTGATTTGAATATTGAATAATCTATTAATACTTGTTTTGAATGAAGATATATCTTTAGTTTACTTTGATCCATTGTCGACTCTGTGCATATTGGATGCTTAGGAATGCTAAGAATAGTTTCTTATTTATCTTGCAAGGGATTGATCTGTAAAATCCATTGATTCATTGTAGACTACAGATAAGAAAGATACTTTTAATTCCATATAATCGATACTTTGGTGCATAATGTGAGAACCAATTCAATTAAAGTTCAAATATGTTTTAATATTTGAATAATAATTTAACCGGTCCATTATCCAGCTAGATAGGATAGGACTTTGATTCCAATTGAGTAATTCAAGTGAATTAACATTAAGATATAGTTATAAGTAGATTATTGACACTCTAGTATTTTATCCTTAATAGTTTCTCTCACAAGTACTCCTTAAACTAAATTCTAGTAGTTAGTTTAGTTCTACTTCTAGTTCTAAAGTATTCTAGAAGTCGCACAATTGTAAGTCGCTGTGGGTACAACCTCGGTCTCACCGAGTTATTACCACATCACAGCCCTACACTTAGGGTTGTACGAATAAGTTTTCGGTGCCATTTCTGGTGACTTTGGCTGTAATTTTCTAAAATATATTAGTATTAGAATTAATATAGGATTAGCTTAGTTTTTCATTCCATTTCTAGATTAGGGTATTCTCCATTCTTAGATACTAACATTGTTTCTTCTATTTTGTAGAATCTAACGTCGAATTGTTAATTGGTACCATCCTTCTAACCCCTGGCTTTAGTATTTTAGATTCCTTATTTTCCTGTAATTTGTATTTTAGTAGAAGTGGGTTTAGTTTAGAATAGGTCTGAAAGTGTTCCATGCCCAAGTGGGTCCATGATAACACTCTACATCTTGTAAGTAAAGGATGATTAGTTGAAGGTTTGCCTGTCTATCACCGGATTAGACAACACCTAAGATCTTTTGAGTTTGCTGAAAATCAACCTCATCATCGTGTTGAGGAACAACAAGATGAGAATGATATGCACAATGTTCTCCACTTAAAACATTAAGTGATTATTTGAATTTGGAAAGGACGAGCACAACTTCCTGCATGGTATTTCCACATAATGCACGAAACATGGATTCCAAGCTAGGAGTGATCCAGTTACTCACAAAGTTTCATGGACTAGATTTTAAGAGTTTATACTTACATCTCAAAGAGTTAAATGAGATTTTAGTGACCTTACACTTCCATAATGTGTCGGATAACACGTTGTTGAGTGTGATATTCAGCCATAGTTTATGCCAACTCTGAGGATCTTAAGGTGTGTCTAATCTAGTGATGGATAAGCAAACCTTTGACTAATCCTCATTCACTTAAAAGACGTAGAGTGTTGTCGTGGACCCACTTGGGCATGAAACACTCTAATTCCCAAGTTTGAAAAGAAAAACTATAGAAGAAATCTATAAAATCTAGAAAGGAGAAAAGTTGAAAGGATATTACCGAATTGAAGAAGTTATGTTAGTTGCTACAAAATAGAAAAATCAATTAGTATCTAAGAAAAAAATTCAGAAAAATCTAAAATAAAAATAGAAAATTTAATAGTAACCCTAACCTAATTCTAAGATTAATAAATTTCAAAAAAGCAACTGAAGTCCCCGCTAATAGCGCCAAAAACTTGTTCGCTTGTCACCCTAAGTGCAAGGTTGTGATGTAGTAATAACTCGGTGAGATTGAGGTCGTATCCACATGGACTTGATTTTTTGTGGAAATTCTGAAATAGATTAAAACTAGAACTAGAATCAATTAATTAAGATCTGGATTTAAAGAGATCAATGGTGAATAAACTATCAGATACAATGGAAAAACTACAGTGCCAAGGTTCCACTTATTGCGATCTCAATGCTACTTTACTTGATTCAATTATAACACAGTTGAAGTCTTATCCTATCCAGTTAGATGATAAAGGGGTTAAAATATAATTTATTTACCAAAGTAAAACATTCATCGGATTGGTTCTGAAAAGGTGAGCTTAACAGTCCTAAAGGAGAGGGGGGGGGGGGGGGGGGGGGGTGAATAGGACTAAGCCAAATAAAAAATTAAAGTATAGAAATAATGAACAAATCTAAAATCTCAATCGCATTAGTATTAGAAAATTAATTCAAACTAGTTCGTAGGATAACCTACACCCAAAACAAAGTTTAGGTAGGATAACCTTATTTCACAAACGTTTGTAACAATCAAGATCTCAAACCAAACAAGAGAAAGAAAACTTATCTATTATAAACATTCACTACTTTTGCATAAATGAAATTACAAACATTCTCTACAAATGTAAAAAGGAAACGTTCACCACAAACACCAAGAATTATAGTGGTTCGGTGTGTACAACAATTATTCTCAAACAACCACACCTTCTCCACTCCCAAGATTACTAACCTCGTACTCTCAACTTTCATTATGAATAACGTTTTCATAGGGTCACCTTAAAACTTTATACAATTGTGATTTCAACGGGCTATCACAAACAAAGAAACCCCTTTCTGAGATTTTCAGGCTATCTCAAACAAAACCTCTAACGAGATTTTCTGGCTATCTATAAACAACGAAATATAAAAAGTAAATTGATACTTATTTTCACCAAAGAAGATGTTGTAGCCATAGATCTCTTTTCTTGAATGATGAATGTTTGATGTTCAGTCCAATAGAAAAGGTCTAGGTTTCTATTTAATTTTAATTAGATTTAAACCCAAAGATTACTTGCATTAATTTTCTTAAATCTCAATAAGAGTAAACACTCTTTTTAAAATCAGAATGACAGAGTTTTGAGATAAAGAATTAATGAAAAAGCTATAAAATAAATTTATAAATACCGCTTGATAGTTTGACAATAAATGAGGCTTTTATCTCTTTTGAATAAGGGCTTTGATAGGCTTGAATGGTATTTTCAAATTGAGAAAGAATCTCTATTTATAGTTAAAAAATTTGTCCCTTCGACTGGTCTAAGGTAGTCTTTGACTAGTCTAAGCATCGGATTCAGTTCCAACAAAATTTTGAATTTGAGCGAGATAATATTTAACATATCTTCGACTAGTTAAAGAGCTTGTTCGACTGGTCGAGGGTGACCTTCGACTGGTGGTCGAGCAAGTAGAATCCAACTTGATTTTAGTTGCTAGACTTCAAGTCGAGGAACCTTCAACTGGTCGAGGACTCCGCTCGACTGGTCAAAGATGCAACAGAATTTCTGTTACACTTCGGCTATTTCTTGGACTAGTCAAAAATTTTCTTAAACTGGTCGTGGCAAAACTTAGAGTAGTCGAAACTCAATCAATTATAAGTATAAAAACTCAAATTAAATATTTTTTAAAAGTCACTAAAGCTAAGGTCTTTCTAGGGTTTAAAATACCAATATGGACTAAACTTCATAGGATTAGAAACTTGAAGTTTTCAAGCCAGCTTGATCTTCTACTAGTTGATTCATTAGTAGGAGTTGAACTTGTCAATGAATCTTGATCTTCTACTAGCATTTTTAGTAGAACTTGAACTTACACTTGAAGGTGAACTTTCCATCTTGATCCACATAACTTAAACTTTAGCTTGAAGCCAACTTAAACATAAGCCTGACTTTAACTTAAATATAAGCTTGACTTTAACTTGAATATAACATTATGCGAAGTTGTTTTGACAGGACGAAATTTGACAAACCAGGTGTTACATGTGCTTTAAACATAATAACACTTACAAGTTCCCTCATGAAGCATCAATGTAATGATCGCAAGTAATTCAAAGCATCAACCATGCTCGAAATTAATGATGGATCAAAGAATTTTATAGATCACACAGTTACAAAAAAGGTAAGAAGATATCAACAAGCCTTTCTAAGCATCCAATGTGCTCGAAGTCGACAATGGATCAAAGTAATTAAACTGAAAATACTTATTCATTGAAACCATAAATCAATGAATTGTTCAACATATAAACTAAATAATTTGAATCAAATTAAAATAAGTATCAAAACGAACTACAATCTACCTCTTAACTCTAGTTAAGGGATTAGCCAACCATATACATGATTGAACTAAAACACTTAAAGAAAAATATAAAAACTAACTAGAAAAAAGAAGGATTGGAGGAGAAGGACTCCTTGAAGCACCACAACTCGTTGCTCTACTCCTTCTACCCTAATTCATGCTTAAATACTCTTAAAACATCCTTATTTATAAGATTAAATCGGACTAACTTCAAAACTGCCTCAATTTACGCAGTTATTGCAGCTTCAATGGGAGCTTTGATAGCATCGAAGTTCCATCAAATAGTTCGATTCAAATTTGAAACTATCAACAATTGACTTCTAAATTTGCTTAAGTCATTGATGGCATCAATCGTGCTTCGATGGCATGGAATTGGCCTTCAATGGGATTAGAAGATACTCTAAACTGTCCAGTGAGTAAATTCCATAACTCATGATTTTACTGATGTCATTGAACTAACTTTGATGACATCAAGCATTTCTTCGATGAGATCAATCCATCCTTCGATGGCATCGAAGGGGTTCCAAATATGTCCATTAAAGAAATCAGAATTTTCCAGTTTTTGTGATGGAATCAAGCCACCTTTGATCATATTGAACACGTACTTCGATGGCACTGAAGTAGTGTTCAATGCATCAAACTATCTTTTTCAGCAATCCAATTTTCTTCACTTTTGAATCTTCAATTTTTTTCCTTCTTCATTTTGTTTCCTTGGATCTTAGACTCTTGAAATCTTCAATCTTGACCTTTAAAAATATAATGATCTTTTTAATAATCCTTTAAGCACCAAATCCATGATTTTAGCATCCTTTTCACCTTAATCTCTCAAAATCACCGCGTAAGATAGAGCATGTATAAATAGATCAATTAAGCACCATCATGTTCATAAAACCAAGGCATAACAATGGAAAAATATGCAATATTTCACACTCGACACACCTTAAGATTAAAGTTGTTTCGTTTCTCTTTAAAGGAGAAAGTCAAGTCATGGCTTCACTCCTTAAGATCGAGATCGATTGGGACATGGGATGAGATGACCCGGTAGTTCCTTAAAAAGTTCTTCCTGTTTAATAAAACCAATACCTTAGGAGGATGATCATGAATTTTTCACAAAAAGAAGAAGAAACCTTCTTCCGATGATGGGAAAGATTCAAGCACCTTTTAAATACTTGCCCACATCATTGCTATGAAATTTGGCAAGTCATAAATTTTTTCTATGATGGACTGACTTCGCCCATGCGCCAATTTATAGAGATGATGTGCAATGGGGAATTCATGAACAAAGATCATGATGATGCATGAGACTATTTTGATATGCTTGCTGAAAACATGTAGTCATGAGATACTTCATCTAAGCCCACTAACACCAAATCAAGTCAGTCTAAGAGAATGGAGGAATGTACAACATTAATGCTAGGGTCATGAGGCCATAAAACTAAAAAGAGTAGAAATAGTTAAACCCAACGAAATCGTTGAAATTGTTTGTGGTATTTACGCTAGTAATATACACTTGACACATGACTCTCCTACATTTCTTGCATTCTAAGAGTTGTTAGATGAGAAATGTAATGTCATGAATAATTATTAAAGGCCTTTCAACTCTCCCATTTCAAACACGTACAAATCTAGTTAGCGGAACCACCCAAACTTTAGTTGGAGGAATGGACAAATGACCAATATAGACAAAAATTCTCAAGGGTCTCTTCCTTCAATATTCAATCCATTATCAAATTTAAAAGGACTCCAAGAGAATACAATTCAAAAATTTATCCGAAATCAAGAGCAGTTCAATCAAAATACGTTGTAAGTATTTTAGGTTATTAAAACATCATTGGGAGTGTTTACATCTTTCATTCAAACAATTGAGTCACAACTTGCTATTGGGGAGAATGAGACTCTTCTAGCCTAACTTCTACCTAAACCAAAACCACAATGCTAAATAAGTGACCTGAGCTCTTCGAACCATATGTGGAGCAAGAAAAGTCCATCACTAGTCTTATAAGTGTGAAAATAATTGATAAAAATATCCCAACGAGGGCTGAGAAGCCCAAGGACATGGAAGAATCTAAGAGGAATGATGGACCTGCAATGCTACACATGAGAAAGAACTAGAAAAGAAATACAAGCCAGTTGCTCCATTCCCACAAAGGTTGATCTCACCAAAACCTATGCCGAACACATAGGATAAGGTGCTAAAACAGGTGAAAATCAACATCCCTATGTTGGATGCCATTATAAAAATCCCGTCATAAGACAAGTTCCTGAAAGATCTATATGGAGCTAAGAGACGACATAATATCCAAAAAAATCATTCTTGATAGAGAAAGTTAGTGCTATCATCAAACAAGATGTGCCCCCGAAATACAAAGATCATGTTAACCTAACCATCTCTTGTATGATTGGGAATCACCAGATTAAACATGCATTACTTGATTTTGGAGCAAGTGTGAATTTGATCTCGTACTCAATTTATGAACATCTTGGCCTAGATGAATTAAAATCCACTAGGACCATACTTCAACTTGTTGATTGTTTGGTTCGTATAACGAGAGGGAGGATAGAGGACGTGCTTGCCTATGTCTATAAGTTCTACTACCTAATAGATTTTATTATTTTGGATACACTACCTGCCATCGATGCGAGCACTCAAATTCCTGCCATCTTTTGGCCAATCATTCCTAGCCACATCAAACACTATAATCAATTGTAAGAATGGGGTTATGTAACTATCCTTTGGGAACATGACACTTGAGCTGAACATGTTTAATATGTTCAAATAGCTAGAGGATGGTGATGATGTCCACGAAATAAATTTGATAGATTCATTTCTGGAATATAAGTCACTTTTGACTTTATGCTCCAACACTCTAGAGATGTGCTTGACCCACTCTACAAATTCAGATGATGACATGATTACGGCAATAGATGCCTTGCTTGATGTTGCGTCGGCACTTGAAACTAACCGATGGAGGCTTAAATTTGAAAGATTACCCCAAATTGATGAGAAGTCTACCATTTAGTGTTAAGGCACCAAAGCTTGACCTAAAATCGTTACCTGCTGATCTTAAATATGCCTATTTAGGTGAAGATTACACATATCTAGTGGTGATTTATTCCCACTTGGATGAGGAATAAGAGATTATGCTCATTTATACTCTTAAAGAACATAAAGGAGCCATTGGATGGACGATTGCAGACCTAAAGGGAATTGGTCATCTAATTTATACTCACTGCATTCATCTTGAAGATAATTTAAAAACATGTAGACAACCACAATGTCATCTGAATCCAAATATGAATGAAGTGACTAAATCTAAGGTATTAAAGTTGTTGGACGTGGGTATCATATACCCTATATCCAATGGGTAAGTCCAACTCAGGTGGTACTCAAGATGTCCGGGATCACCATTGTAGCTAATGTGAATTATGAAATTATGCCAACTGGAGTCACTACTGGTTGGAGAATGTGCATTGACTACCAAAATTTAAATATTGTCATGAGGAAGGACCACTTTCCTTTATTCTTCGTTGATCAGGAAAGGTTAGCGGGACATTCTCATTACTTCTTTACTAGTATTCGAGCTACAACCCGATAGAGATAACCTTTGAAGACCAAGAAAAGATCACATTCACATGTCCTTTTAGAACTTTCGTATACTAAAGGATGTCATTAGGATTGTGTAATGCCCCCACCACATTCCAATGATGCATGTTGAATATTTTTTTCTAACGTGGTGGGGCAATTTTTAGAGGTCTTCATGGATAATTTCTTTTGTCTTCGATACATCCTTTGGTGAATGCTTTGAACGCTTAAAATTAGTACTGAAGAGATGTGAACAAAAGAACCTTGTTCTAAATTGAGAGAAATTTCATTTCATGTTTCAAAAGGAGATAGTCCTTGAACACATTATATTGTCCAATGGGATTGAAGTAAATAAAGCCAAAATAGACTTAATCGGCCCATATCAGAGTCCGTACCATTCCTCTAACTCCCGCGATCCTCCCCGTCGAATTCCAGCAACTCGTGACCTGTAATCAGCATTTATGCGCAACCCTAAGTCACATCCTGTAAATCTGAGTCGACTTAACCCGAGACTTATACCATTATGACCGTGCTGTCACCCCAGTTTTAATGCCGCATCTTGCACACCAATGCGATACCTAAGCCAGGAGTTGTGGGCCCACTTTTATTTCAGAGAAAACATCGCGCATTGCTAATCCCGAGAGAATCTTTACCATCTTTCACATTAATAAATCAAGTACTAGTCAAGTACACATCTCATTACTCCACCCATCACACCCATCCCTCTCTTACACAAGTCATCCCCCAAAGTTAACATAACTCATCACCCTTTACTCACACCCATCACTCACCTATCCCTTTTCATCCCATCACTTCTCTTGCTCTCTCTCTTTCTCAATTCATTTCCCAAGCAACCCAAGGGAGAAAACCTCCAAGCTCTTCCCAAAGAGAGTCAAGTGTGGCCCACTTCCTAACCTCTCATCTCTCATCCTAACCCTTTAATCTCCATCATCCTCCATCAAAGTTAAAGCCTAGAAGCCTAGCATTCCAAGGAGCCCAGAAGATCTAAGGATGGGTGTTCATGGCACTAGATCTTGATTGTGATTTAGAGTCCACATGATTTTTGGGGCCCGTCTTGATGTATGCATGTACATGGAGGAGCTCATAGTGGCAGAGCTCCTCCCATCTCCGTCGTCTCTCTCTCTCTCTCTCTCTCTCTCTCTCTCTCTCTCTCCCAGGTCGTCCATTCAGTGGGGACCATCCAACCGTCCACCAAGAAGGGCCTATCTTGCTGCCCATTTTTGAGCCAGCCCGGATGAAGAAAAACACAAATACCAACTCGATTTTGGGGCTACGTGGCCCACCTTGATGGACCCCACCATGAAGTATGTATCATATTCATGTCGTCCATGTGTTGGGCCCACTTTTCTTGCATCCAGCGGCAGGCCCACTAGCTTGACCGTCTGGACAAGCCCAGTTGAAGAGGAAAACATAAATATCAGCCTTTTTTAAAGCCTTGGTGGGCCACACGTGTGGACCCACCTAATGCATGTCTTTCATCCATGTTATCCACCGTCCACTGTCTAGACAGTGGAAATCCACCTGGTGGCGTATCTGTTACAGACCGTCTGGATGATGTGGGGCTGACCATGACATGTGTGTTGTATCTACACCGTCCATCCAAGGGGCCCACGTGATGTATATGTTTATATCCATGCCGCCCATCCAGGGCTTGGACACTAGACCTGTATTATTATAATATATATAATAATATATCATATTATATATATAATATACATATATGTATATGTGGTGGGCCCCACGTGGGACCCACCTCTGTAGAAGTGGATTGGTTGGTGTATGCTTACACCAACTATATAGCTGATGTATTGACGTCAGCAAGCTCTGTGGGTCCCACCAGATGTATAGCTGATGTATTGACGTAGTGGGTTCTGTGGGTCTGATTTGAGGTATGTGTTATACTCAAACCTCCCATCCGTGTGGGGCCCACCTTGATATATCCATTGTACATGTGGACCCCATGCTGATGTATGTATTTTATATCTGAACCATCCAGAGTGTTGAACAATGCTGTTGTGTAGGGCCAATCGTGATTTATGGATCTCCTACATGCCATCCGTTTGCTAGACGGGTGGGGCCTACCTGGATGTATTGTTTCATTTAGCCATCCATGAGACCCCGATAATGTATATATTTCATTTAGCCATCCATATATGGGACCCACATGATGGATCTATTTTATCCACACCATCCATAGGCTGGAATGGGTGTGGCCCACCTTCATGTATATATTTTATATCCAAGCCGTCAATTTACTGGGGACGGTGGGCCTTCTAATGCATATACTCTATATCCAGTCATCCATCTGTTGCTGGACATGGACCCTGCCTTGATGTATATCTGCACAGTCCATGGGATGTGGGTTCTACCATGATGTGTATTGTATTCAAGCCTATCTTACAGGCCTACCTTGGGGTATATGATATGCATGTGGCCCATCTATTTTGCTAGGTTATGGGCCGCCCCATCCATTTGATGATGCCCGATGTGATGTATATGAGGCCCATATGGCGAGACCCAATGTGATGTATATGCGGCCCATGTAATGAGGCCCATTGTGATATATATGCAGCCCAGATATGAGGCCCATAGTGATGTATATGTGGTCCTTGTGTGAGGCCCGATGTGATGTATACAAGGCCCCTATATGAGGCTCAATTATGATGAATGATTCCACCACGATGTATGTGTTATATTCACACTGTTCATCCCTTTTTCTAAGGTCGTGGGCCCCATTACTTTGAGAGGCCCACCCTAATTTATGGGCTGTATGCCCACCATGGGGCTGCCTTATGAGACCCATCATGATGTATGTGTTACATACACGATGTCCATACTTTTCCCCAATTTTTATAATGGTCATGGGCCCCATAGAGAGTTAGATTCAAATCCCAAGTGGACCACACACTAGGAGACAATAGTGGTTAAATGTCCACCATTGAAATCCTCCCTAGGGCTCGTTGTTAATCTCATTACATTAGGAGTAAAGATGGTTAAATGTCCACGTTGTAATCTCCTTAAGGCCCATTTTCAGGCCCATTCTCATCTCCTCTCATTGGGCTTACCGCAAGTCGTTGGGCACCCATTGATGATCATATTATCCACCTTCCCTTATTAGGTTATCCCAATCCATTGGGATCCCATTAATGATACCTATCTCAGCCTATCGGGTTAACCCAAACCCTTTGGCCCTCGTTGATGCTAGTGATACCCATCTTTCTCTTGATTAGGCCATCCCAAACCATTGTCCCCATTTAATGATGGTACTTTCCACCATACCTTGTAGGATTATCCAAACCTTAGAGCCCACCTTATATTCATATCGAGCCTTCCACAATAGATGTGAGTCACTTAGATACATGTGACTACCCAAAGTTTAGTGTCTATACCCAAGGCCCACTTAGATGATGGGTAAACTACCGACCCATTTGTATGGACACATAGTCACAAATGTATGGACCCTACCGAGGCCCGACTTGTATTCATATTGAGCCCTATGGGAAAGAAAAGCCCACTTGTTGTATACCCACTTGACTCGCCCCATGAGACATATCTTATCCTTGTATCCAGTTGCTAGGACCTTTATGTCACGTAGATATCATCCACACCATCCATTTACTTCTTTGGGACAAGTGTGAGGCCTATCCTTGATGCTAGTAAATCATCACCTCTTACCGTAGATGGGAGAATATGTGGTACCAGATTTAGTATATCTACTATGCAGAGCCTATCTCGATGTATGGGTTAGACCCGCCATCCTTCCAATGGACCTTGTCTTGGGATATATCATATATTAATGCTTTGGGAGGCTAATGTTAGTCTAACATAGGACATACCACATGGACTCCTACAATTGTAGAAGGGGCATGTCGTTTAGCTCCTACTCTTTGTATGTGATATGTTGGTGATGGTCGATTATGGATTATTGTTATCTGCCCTAGCAGATAATCATGCCTATGTACTTTATTACATCATGATACATGCCCATACGCATCATATGTATGCTTATTATGAGGAGTGATTGATTATAGCATATGTCATTGGGTTAGTTTATTATGGGACTCCTCGTGAGACGGAGTTGCCACACATGAGCGCGTAGTACGCGCAGGTTTGATGCATGACTGGATGGTATGACTCATGCATCTCGTATTTTATGATACGACCACCGTACGCCCTAGCAACATTAGGGCCATAGCCTCGACAGGCATATCGTGGATGGTTAGTTGGGACACCAGAAATCTTTTTTTACATGGGGTGCCTTAGATGTCCCTCGGTGAAAGCCCCTAAACCCACTTGGTACTGGAGGACACTCCAATGTCTAGATTGAATAAAAATACATGAGCGCATGAGGGTCGTATAGTAGTAGGCCGCATCTCCCATTGTGTCGTGGTCGGTTGGAAGGGGTTTGGCTTTACCCACCCAAGGGAGTAGGCAATGTATGTTGAGTCTGACCAGCTCATAAATGGGTCCGATATTGATGAGCTAGCCTGATATTGGTAGGCATATAATGAGGTCTCTTTCACTTACCCAGTTGTGCGCTTGATGGAGTGGCAGGTGGCGTAGAGTGTATTAAACCCCGATGATGATCCCAAAGATGTACGGTACTGATATGTAAACTTACTGAGCAGGAGTTGCATACTCAGTATTTTACTCATTCATTCATTCATTCACTATCCACTTAGGCTGGTGGTGTGCAACTAATTTGTATGTATACTTCGCAATGGCCAAGATTTTAGTTGGGGTGCGTGACCAACTTGACATCAATATTTTAGCACATTGAGTTTGGTTATCCAAATTTAGGTATGAGACTAGTTTGGATAGAAGTCACTTGTGATGGACCCCACAGCATGCGATACTACGTACTATCATCCCGACTTTACACTCCAGCTTCATCATTTCATTCGCACCACGTATTACATTGCATCCTTAGCACATATCATCTGGTTGATTATGCTTCTATTTTTTATAGCCTGAATAAGGTTGATGGTATTATAAACTTACTAGGATCTGCATATTGCATTACATTTGTGGCATATGGAATTTGGGTCACTATGTTTTCAGCATTTTATGGCCTAGATGAGGTTGAAAGTATTTGTGGCTCTTCAGAATTGCATATTGTATTGCATCCTCAGTATCTGATATTTGGCTCATTATGACTCTGCATTGCATAGTCGATCTGCATTACATACTCTGATATTGAATGACTTATAACCTTGCCAGTATTCTGCTTACTCTGATATTTGTGTGCTTGGCAATTATCTTGCACACACACATACACCACTCTCTAACATTTTTATAAGCTTATGCATAATAGATGTGTGTAGGTGATGATAGGATGCAGTTGAGCTGAGGCAAGAGCATGCGGCAAAGTTTCTGGAGCTTTTGGCATTTATCTTGTATTTTCCCTTCGTCTATTGTACACAAGATTTTGATAGTAGTGGATATGTGATGATGATGTTGCCTTATGATTTGGGTACACTTGTGGTTATGCTTATCTACAAAGAAATTCATGTTAAAAATTCTCCTTGTAGGATCTCAGAATCGAAATCTTGCGTATGGGCACTGGAAGCCGAGAATAGGGTACTACGGAGGTTGTCAGCCCGATTCGGCGATTGAGAATTTTGTGAGCCCGATTTCCAAGTTTGGGGCATGAAAATACGTAACGTGCGATCCTTCTTAGGACATATCGGATTTTATCAAAGGTTCGTAAATGGCTTTAGTCTCATCTCTCATCTTTTATGTAACCTTCTTCAAAAGGACACTCCTTTTGAGTGGAGCAAGGAATGCCAAAAAGCTTTCACCAAGCTCAAAAGCATGTTGATTAGCGCTCCCATCATGCAACCCACCTAATTGGAATTTTTCTTTTAAAATTAAGTGCGATGTGAGTGATTATGAAATTAGGGCAATGTTAGGCCATAGAAAAGAGAGGAAGCCATATGTTATATACTATGCGAGTAGAACTCTAAACCCTGCCCAAGTGAATTACTCTACTGCGAAAAAGGAACTCCCAACTGTAGTGTTCACTTTGGACAAGTTTAGGTCCTACATGATAGGATCTAAGATCATTATATTTACTGACCATGCACCGCTGAAATACCTTCTTTTTAAGTAGTATGCTAAGCCTCATTTGTTAAGATTGATCCTTCTACTATAAGAGTTTGACCTTGAAATATAAGATAAGAAAGGAGAAGAAAACATAATGGTTGACCATCTCTCTCGGCTTGTTCTATCTAATTCCATGGAGAAGAAATCTATCAATGACATGTTCCATAATGAAAAACTTTTCAAGGTATCCTGATTACCTTGGTATGCCGATATTACTAATTATCTTGCTACATGTATAATTTAGAATGTAGTGACTCAGAGAGTGATGGAGACCAAAATTCTCTAAAAATTCTTATGGTCTCTACATCCTCCAACATTCCCATAGAGATTGAGAAAATCAAAGAACATCAAGCCACTCGATCATTTCTATTTGATGATGAGGAAACAGAGAAAGAAGAAGAAAAGAATAAATTACAAGATGCCTATAATCAAATTTATATCCATAGCATCAATATCCTTAAAAGACTTGGGATTAGTGAAAATACTTGGGATTAGTGAAAATAAAAATAAATTGGTACAAATAGATCTAGATAAAACTTTAGAAGCCAATACACACCTGATCAATGATCTTCAGCAATACCATTCTGAAAATGATAAGCTAGAAAGAATCAATCTATCCCTCAAATCTGAATCCTTAAAACTGACTAAACAGATTGAACTATTGGTACATGAAAATATGCATCTTAAGAATGAGAACCACACACTTAGGTTTGATGCAGAACAATCTAGGAAGTTTGTTGAACTAAATTAAAAATTCTCCCAGAGTAGTGAAAAATTAGAAAAACTCTTAGGAATGGGAAGACTTGGGAAAGACAAGAGTGGATTGGGATATGACAAATTGAAATCAAAGTCCAAAAATGCATCACCAATGTTTGAGAAATTATCGGCATCAGGAAGTAAGACAAAAGCTACTTCTGTTTGTCATTCATGTGGAGACTCGGGTCATTTTAAATTTGAATGTATTGCCTCTAGGTGGACTCAATCCAATTCTGGTCCAAATTAGATTAGTAAATACAGACCAACCGAAAAAATAGTACAAAATGTTTAGAGTACACCAAACAAAATGGTTGGAGGTAAAACACATCCATCTCTACCCAGAATGGCAAGAGAATGGAGGAACTATTGAATCAAGTAGTTCCATAGTTAACATCACATGATTTCCCGACATTGACAACCCCGAAAGCCAGGTGGACAAGAGCACAAAAGGGTAAAGCAGTGGCGGTAAATTCATCCGTGTCCACTTCACCCCGCTTGGATAGCAGTAATGGAGGTGCAGGGAAGTTAAAACAAACTCCGTCCTCTCCTCCTTTCATAAGTCCTCTTTCATCGACATATTCTTACCCTACCCCTACTACGGTTTCATCAAAGAGTGGAGAAGCCATGGTCCACATGGCTGGAACCAATCAAGAAAATACGCCAAACACAGAAGACGGTGTGAAAGTGGTGGCAAAAGCACAAAGAGTACTGATGGAAGAATGCAGAAGTCTCAGGGAAGCTTTAACCACTCTTGAGCATAATGTCGCCCGAATGGCCGCACCTCCAGCGACGGATAATATGAATGAGAGAGAGAAACTCCTCGAGGGGTCACAGCAGTCGAGAACAGGGTCATGTGGATCTGTTCCCACTACAGGTATAGTAATATAGGAAGAAGTATAGCAAGTCGTCAAAGAAGCAGTCAGAACAGAAAGAGAGCATGAAAGTACTGGGAGATTCAGATACCAAACGTCGTATCCAAGAGAACTAGAAGATGTACCATTCCCAAACAATTTTAAGCACCCAGACTTTCAAAAGTTCAACGGAAAGGGATCACCAGAAGAACATTTATGCATTTCATCACTAGCGTGGGGAACTTTGCCACAGTACCTCAGTACTGCCTTCGATTATTTGGGTCTTCCTTAACAAATAAAGCATTCAGATGGTATGCTAGTTTAGCACCTGGATCGATATGAACCTGGGAACAAATGCAGGATACATTTATGTCAAATTTTCTCGTCAGAGCGTGATGTTAGCATCTCAGAGTTAGCCTTAGTATGACTGAGAGAGGGGGAGCCAGTGGAAAAGTTCATAAATAGGTAGAAGACGTTGGGAGCTTCTTACAAGAAATTACCAGAAGAGAAAGAACAGGTGAAAATGTGTTTGAATTCTATGGAAACTAGGATAGCATTTGACCTCACTAGTGCTGACGTACGGACCTTCCGCGATTTGGCTACAAAGGCACAAGCTCTAGAATTAATGACGCAAAAAATGCCAGCATTCAAGTATGACGTAGTCAGAAAGGGATCTCAGAGATTGATCACAAACATGGTTGAACACAATAAAAGAAACCCGGAAGTAAGAGAAGCAAAGGGCAAAAGAACAGAAAGAAGGGAAGAGTTGGGTCGTCCTAGAAGAAAGTTTTATGACAAAAGGTTCTGGTCTTTAAATGCTCACGAGGGTTTCGCGTTCGAAAAAGAGGACGTACTCCCCATGTTGAATCAAATGCTAAAAGCAGGGACGATTGAATTGCCACTGTTGAAATGTCCCGAGGAGGCATCTAAAACAAAGGAAAGGAATTTCTGTCACTACCATCGTTTAGTAGGACACCCTACAGAAAATTGTTATACACTGAAGTGTATTATACAGAAAATGATAAACAACGGCGAGATAATAGTTGGGAAGGAGAAGGAAAGAGACAGAAGGGTAACAATGAATGTACTTACTATGCAAGAAAATTACTAAATGAAGGGAATGACAGACGATTCGAAGACAACAAGGAAGGTTGCCGTAACTATTCTGTGATCCGGAAGGAAAATAGGTAGTCCGTCAAGGTCGAGGAGTGAAAAAATGATAACAAAAGCAATGGTGGATCATACAGGTAACAATGACAGTAATGGGAAAGGAAAAGGAAAAGAGATAGGGAGAGTAACGTATGATATCACAAGTCATCTAAAAAGTATCCCAGCCTGATTGAGTGTTTATGATGCTTTGAAGTTGTCAGAAAACTCCCGATGAAGCTTGATTAGAGCCTTATCAGATGAAAATATAAGGGAGGTACTGATGGCTGAATTGGAAAATGAGAAACAAAGAGATTGTTTGCCAGTGATCTCTTTCTCTGATGAAGATTTGGTTTGTGAGGGTGAACACAATAGACCATTAAAGATCATGTGATACATTCAGGGTAAATAAGTGAAAAGAATAATGCTGGATAATGGGTCCACCGTAAACCTGTTTTCATTAACGATGCTTGATAAATTAGGTTATCAGTGCTCAAACTTGCGCCCTAGTGGAATGATGATACAGGGCTTCTATCAAGAAGGGCAACGCGCGCTTGGAAAGATAACGATAACACTGGAGATAGGAGAACTAACTATGCATGTCATTTGCCATGTTATAAATGCAGTGACTACGTATAATCTTCTTCTAGGAAGACCTTGGATGCATTAGAATGGCATCGTCCCTTCTACCCAGTATCAATGTTTTAAATACTGTAAGGATGGGGTACAACATAAAGTAATAGCCGATGCAAGGCCATAAACGGAGGCTGAAGCCTTTTTCGCAGACACTAGTTATTATGATGCATTTTCCAGTAAGGGAGAGAAAGAGAATGATGAGAATCAAGTCCAAGAAAATTCTTGCATGGAGATAGTGAGAGAAGAAGGGATGAAATCATCTGCAGAAGAAAAAGCTAAGAAGAAGTTCTATTTTGTCCCAAAACATTTACGACAGCCAGGGCAACAACCATTAACACTACTATCGCCCAGACAGTTCGAAATTCTACAGTCAAATTATATGATACTGCTCCCATATGCTGAAAGAAGTCATCCATTTCCCCGCATGCCAAACAGGTTCTGTGTAGAACCCAATGCAAAAAATTTGTGACCAATCAAGTTTTATACTCCCCCAGAAATAAGACAGAAGGAGGCGTTTAACATTGGAATGAAAAATGAAAGCCTGACGCCTGAAGAGTTGGAGAGATATAGTTTGGCAAGTCGAAAAATTATGAAGAAAATGGGTTTTGACTACGAAGAACCTGTTGGCTTTAATGGTGGAAGAGGAATTTAAATTCCAATTGGGGTTAATCAGAAGAAGCGGGAAAAATTTCGCGGACTGGGGGAAGAATCTTCAGTGAATATGGTGACAGTTGATCAGATAAGAAAAGTGGACCTTGACATGATCACAAGCCTGAGATGGCTCCAAAGCAAATGGAGGATGGGGTTCAACTGACAATTGACAGCTTGCAAGAAATAACTTTGGGGACAAAAGAAGAACCACGAAATACTTTTATAAGTACCAATTTTCCGCAGGAAGAAGTTGATCGATACATCAACTTGTTGAAACAGAATAAAGATGTCTTTGCTTGGATGTATGCGGAAATGCCTAGTTTAGAGCCAACATTGGCCATGTATCGGCTGAATATCTTTAAGGATAAGAGACCCGTTAAGCAGACGCAGAGACAGATTCACCCGGATCTAGTTCCTAAGATAGAAGAAGAAATAAGCAAATTGATAAAGGTTGGATTCATTAGGGAAGTTAAATATCCCAAATGGATATCGAATATAGTCCCAGTGAAGAAAAAGAATGGGCAGATAAGGGTTTACGTTGATTTTAGGGATTTAAACGATGCGTGTCCAAAGGATGATTATCCGTTGCCTATAACCGAAATGTTAATTAATAGCACTACGCAGTACGCTATCATGTCTTTTATGGATGGATACGCTGGCTACAATTAGATACAGATGGCGCCTGAAGACAAAGTGGTAACAACTTTTAGAACGCCGTTAGGGATATATTGTTATAAGGTTATGCGTTTCGGTCTCAAGAATGCTGGGGCAACATATCAGCGAGCAATGCAGAATATTTTTCAAGACATTATACATAAACATGTTGAGTGTTACGTTGATGATTTGGTGGTCATGTCAGGAAATCCTCAGGAGCATCGTGAACATCTGGCATCAGTCTTTCGTCATATTAGAAAGAAGCAATTGAAGATGAATCCGGCTAAATGCGCGTTTGGGGTACTGTTAGGGAAATTTCTTGGCTTTGTAGTAAGGCACAGTGTAACATCCTGAAAATCGGGGGTCGAACATAAACTCCACTCCCGAGTTCCAGAACATCACTTATGCAACATTTTCAATGATGGATGAATGTCGGCTGTGATAGTGCATAGATCATGAAGTGGATAAAGCCAAAACAGCATATCATACTCCAGAGACAGTTAAATTAGCAAGCGAAAGAATGTGATAGATATATAAAATATATAAATGGTTGTAAGTCTCCAGAGTGTGAACATGTTACCAGGTTAACTAAATACATGTATACTCCAAAATAGAAAGAAAAGAATATACATGGGTGTGGAAATAAAAGGCAAAATACCAAGTGTATTGGCATCTAATCAGTAACCCTATAAACCCGTCAATCAGAACCTGCATATAGGAGGGATCCTCCTCATCATCATCAAGTCTGGCTCTTCTTCGCAAGCATCGCCATCATCTGAAACTAAAATAGGGACTAGTTGGTGTGCGCAACACCGTCCCGTAACGTAGGAGTGAGTAGCTAACTCAGTGGAATCATAGAGCAAAGATTAGCATGTTATCAAATCAATCAAGCGATAATGATAAAGCAAGTAATTCAAACATTCCTAAATATTGTGATTAATACAAGGATGAAATGACATGATGGATGCCCTCACCAACATACTCCCTCATGCGACACCATCTTACGTTCGTGGCATGCTTTCTTCCCTCAGTGCTCCACATCTTCCAGGCACATGCAGTGCGATATGAATATGATTACCAAGTTTTTATTAGTCCTTTTCATACAGCAGGATTGGAAAACTAGGGTACCTCCCTTATATCATTCCCAAACAAGGATCCTGTCTAGGGTCGTCACTCCTAGTAGTCTCATACGATGATATATTTCTAGGTCACTACAAGGGCTGTCAGGGCTGTTGCACGCACTTGTTACACTGCTCCCCCATCACCTTATCAATACAGGCCTAGTTGTACTCTGGTTGCTACGGAAGGGTCGTCGCCTTACGTAGACTCAGAGTACGCTCGAGGT
The DNA here is from genome assembly GCA_037074715.1 of Magnolia kwangsiensis. Classification (NCBI taxonomy): domain Eukaryota; kingdom Viridiplantae; phylum Streptophyta; class Magnoliopsida; order Magnoliales; family Magnoliaceae; genus Magnolia; species Magnolia kwangsiensis. Next base: position 135,746,247 of record CM073573.1, read on the forward strand.
CACTACAAAGGGCTATCAGGGCTGTTGTTCGTACTCATTGCACCGCTCCCCCATCACCTTATCAGTGTAGGCCGACAGCAAGAATATAGTGTCTCATACCACCATAATCTGCTCATGAGTCTAGGTTGCTCACTGGTCACTACGGGGAGGTTTGTGGCCCCAGCGTAGGCCGACAGCTCGACCATGGTGTCCCATACCACCATGCTCGGCTCATGAGTCTTAGTGGATTAAGGTATCACGGTTATCAGGGTTATCACTGGTAAGTTCAGTACCCTAAGTTCAAGCAGTTATGATGAATACAAGGTGAACATACAATGGTCAATCGGGTTACTTGATGATTCCGACTAGCACGAGCGCACGTTGAATCGACCGACATGAAGTGCACAAGCACTTCGTGTGGCCTAACCACTGCCGACGACTCTAGTACGACTCAGGTTCGTCATACACATCCTTTGTGGCGAATAGAATCCAACCACGAATTCTAAACTATTACCGACTGCCTGGAATAGAGTATAGCCCCAAGCACATGTAATCTAAATCAATAATCATATGAGTGAGAAAGAATTGAAATACAAGAAATTCCAGCATGTTATCAGCATATTATAACATACATCATAAGCAGTTAACCATACACAAGTACTTCACACATAAGGTAATCAATTGAAATACAATAGGCATGGAGGAAATCATGTACATCATCGAATTAGTTGAGAATCCAGTCTCAACGCTAATCTACAACACCATTTACTCAATACTTATGAATACATACATTTATACAAACACTTAGACTACTCAACTCTAACGTACTTGACGTATGTTGATTTCAACATAAAATATGACAGATCCTTATATCCGGGAGTTGTCTAATACACAACAATCATGTTCTTACATTCAAAACATATGGCAGACATAAATCATATTGATTTAGGCATTTCAACAAACACTCAGACTACACTTAATAACATACATAGCGTACGTTGGCCGAAACATGTATTAGGGCGAATCCTTTCACCAAATAGATCATACATCCATAACTAGTATATATGCACGGTAAATACTCATGGCAATCATATCAGCAAAATACATACGCATACAGTATTTCCTACAAATACCTAAAATACCCTAAATCTCATATTCTTCGTACATATTCGAAATGAAAAATGGACAGCATGTTCTACATGTCAAACAACATCCTTATCAGTAATCTACCATTAAACGACATTGAAAGCTTTGAAAACAGGTAATCTAAGCATCTAAAATCTGCACCTTAAACCAGAAAACGCGTATCCGTTAGGATTCAGACGATGTGTCTTCGTCAACGGCAGATACGCTACCTATGACAAGGAACAGGTTAGCTAGAACTCTTCTACAGCTAGTCTAAGCTTCAAGTTAGGTTAGGGTTTAGGTTTTCTTACCTAAGAATGAAGTTGGAATCGCCGAAAAAGTGATGCAGATGGACGGCTTTGGCACGTGGAGCAGCAGGGAAGAATCTCAGGAGAAATTCCCAACTCCCTCTCACTTTCTCTCTCTTTTCTCTCTTCTCTCCCCTAAGGTTTTCTCCAAATTCGTATGGGTTAGAAAGTTAAGGGTTTAAGCTCCTTTTATAAGCCCAAACATAATCAAAACAGACTTTAAGTCAAGGTATACTTATGTTATAGCCAAATCGGGTCTTTCCCGATCCAAAAGAACATTTCTGGAGGTCCCCTGACTGAATGCGGTCGGACTTAAGGTCATGGATGTCAGATCACATTAAGTTTTCAATTCGATAGGGTTCACAGATCGCACGTGGTGGACCAGTTTCAGTTCAGCGGTCACTGAGACTCGATCGAGGATTCCAAGTACATTGACCTGAGTGAGAAATGTTCCCTGATCCGAGGGTGTATTTGGGTCAGATTTCGACGGTCTGAATACTTGTACTTAACCCACAAGCAAAACGTGCCAGATTTATTTAAATCACATTTAATTTATAAAGAATTTCACTCTTTCTCACACTCCTTGCTCCAGGCCCAATGAAATAGCCTCAGAACATCAGTTGGGCTTAATTTTCGAAATGATTGTCAAGTCCAACTAGGCGGTCATAATAGTCTAAGATCATAGATATCGGACTTTCGACGCGCGGTCTAGATCCAATACAAAGTTTCAAATAGTTCCTGAGAACAAACAGGTTTAGAGTTTGATCTTGGATTTCAGGGTAAGGTAGTGTCAATGATTCTATAGGTTTTGGGTCTTACAGATCGTATTTAAAGTGGTTGGTGCTAATTTTATAGGAAATCTAGTGTAGCGCTGGCTAATTCACATTAAATTCTAAAGAATTTGGTTTTAAATGATTCCTTTGGCTTTGGAATTGGATTCTGAGAGGGTACCACGGTGTTATGGTTGACCCATTGCCTAAGGACATCTAACCCTAGGTTGGCAAAAATCTAGGGTGTTACACACAGGGGTATTGAAATAGACCCAGAAAAAGTGTGAGCTATTCAATATATGCCCCCTCCGAAAACGTTGAACGAGCTAAGAAGTTTACAGGGAAAGCTGGCCTATATCCTCCGTTTTATCTCAAACTTAGCAGGAAGATGCTAGCCATTCACTCATCTACTGAAGAAAGGAGTAGAGTTTGTATGGGATAAATCTTGCCAGAATGCCTTCGATGCGATAAAGGAATTGTTGAAACAACCTCCAGTGCTGATAGCGCCCGTAAAGGGAAAGCCCCTCATCTTATATATATTAGTAGCTGAGAATTCACTAGGAGCTTTGTTGGCACAAGTGAATGACAGTGGGAAAGAGGTGGCGCTTTATTATCTAAGTCGAAAGTTGATCGGAGAAGAATGCAATTATACACCCATCGAAAAGATATGTCTGGCACTAGTTTTTGTAGTGCAAAAATTAAGACATTATTGCTTGTCTCAAGACATTACTCTGATATCTCAAGCAGATCCTATCAAGTTCTTGATGACCAGGCCAATGTTGTCAGGAAGGTTAGCGAAATGGATGTTGCTATTATCAGAATATACGGTCACATACGAATCAGCCAAGGCGGTGAAAGGGCAAGCGGTGGTAGATTTTCTAGCAGCTCATCCCGTCAAAGATTATGAGGCCGTTTTTGATGAATTTCTGGATGAACAAGTTATGATGACTGGATTGCCTAAAGCCTGGCAAATGTTTTTTGATAGGGCAGCCCGACCAACAGGAGCAAGTGCCGGAGTAGTATTCATTACCCCGCAAGCTGATTTGTTACCTTATTCCTTCACATTAGGAACAACGTGCCCAAACAATGAAGCTGAATATAATGCCCTTATCATCGGAATGGAGATAGCCAGCGAATTGGGAATAAAAGACCTGTAGATTTATGGGGATTCTAAGCTGGTTAAAAATCAAGTAGTGACAAAGTTTGAAATAAAGAAGCCGGAGCTTTTGTCGTACTGTCGAAAAGCACAGTGTTTGCTGGAAAGGTTTTTGAATGTCGAGATTAAACATGTAGCCCGAAATGAGAACGCAAAAGCGGATGCTTTAACCAGTTTAGCAGCAGCGTTGTCTTGTTCAGATAGATGTCCTTTGCAAATAACAATTGAAGAAAGGAGGTTCTTGCCGTCCGCAGAGGTGAATGAGGAAACAATGGAAGTCCTACCTGTGTCATGCCTGGAAGTGATGATAAATGACTGTCATCAACCTTTCATTGACTATCTCAAGTATGATATCTTACCAAAAAATGTAAAAGTGAAATTTCTTATTAAGCAGAAAGCGAAGAGATTCATTTTGTGTGGTGAAGAATTATATAAGAAATCTTATACTGAAGTATTGTTGCGATGTCTTGACGGAGATGAGGCATTCCAAGTCCTGCAGGAAACTCATTCTGGGGAATGTAGGGGACATCAAGCTGGGAGGAATTTGTTTCACAGAGTGCATCGGATGGGGTATTATTGGCCAACAATGTTTAAAGATGCGATCGATTATGCGAAGCGATGTCATGAGTGCCAGATCCATGGGGATATTATGCATATTTCTCCTGAAGATCTTCATCAGTCGATTACTTCTTGGCCTTTTGCTGCATGGGGGCTCGATGTTATTGGGCCTATAAATCCATTATCGTCTAGGGGGAAGCATACATCTTAGCGGCGATGGATTATTTCTCCACATAGACGGGAGCAATTGCATTGAGGAATGTTAAAGAGAAAGATTTGGTTAATTTCATCCGGCATGCGATAATATATCGCCATGGTATCCCAAAAAGAATCATTATAGACAATGGTACTCCTTTCAAGAATAGAGGAGTAGAGAAGTTATGCCAGAAGTTTGGTATTCATCAGTCTTTCTCAACCCCTTACTACCCACCAGCCAATGGTTTGGCTGAAGCATTTAACAAGACGATTGTAAAAATTTTGAAGAAGATGGTGAGTGAGAATAAACGTGACTGGGATGAAAAACTGCAAGAGGCTCTATGGGCCTACAAAACAACGCATCGTACAGCGACACAATCTACTCCGTATTCGTTAGTTTATGGTGTGGAAGCAGTTAGACCAATCGAGGTGCAAGTAGCTTCACTGAGAGTAGCAGTGCATCAATCAATCACAGATGATGAAAATGCGAAAATACGACTCAAAGAATTAGATATGCTTAATGAGAGGAGACTGACGACTCAACAGCGGTTATAGTTATATCAAGCTAGAGTTTATGCAGCCTTTGATAAGAAGGTTAAACACCGATCCTTCAGAAAAGAGGATTTTGATTTAATGTTGAAAAGACCGATAATGGTCACTCGAAGAACAGGGGGTTAGTTTGATCCTAAATGGGATGGTCCGTATATAATAATGAAAGTTTACTCTAATGGGGTATATAGGGTGACAGACCAAGACGGATGAGGCATCGGTATACCGGTCAATGCTCGCTTCCTCAAAAAGTATTATCCTTAACAATGAAGAGACCTTTTGATCTAGAAGAATATTAAAATGATTTTTCACAAGCAAAAGAACTGCGAAAGATGAAGTCATGTACTCTCCTTCATGTGAAAGAATAAAAGACACGAGTTATCAAAGTATATATATCAGAAGCACTAATGATCACCGTTGTTGATGGTTATCTCAAGCGTCGATGATTGCAACCGATATCGACGATTATTGTTAATCATCATCAACTATACATCATCAACTATATATCAACAAAGCGATATCGACGATTATCTCAAGCGTCCATATATCACAAGTTGTCATCACAAAATGCTCATTATAATGAAAGATTATAACGAAATACTTACTGCTCATCTTTGTCGACGATTGCTATCATCACCGACTTGATTCATCATTTAAAACAGAATATGGACATTCTTAGAACATTTTCAGTAATGGTGAAAATATCAATTATCGATTCAACAGGATGGACAATATGGTGGACTATATATAGTCAATCACATAAAGTTGACGGCAGTGGAAATATATTATTTCTAAGTTTAAAGTAACCAGTTGTACATAAGAGCAATGTCGTTTGTGAGCTCTCCGATGGCGTTATGAATGAGGAAGAAAATTATCCTCAGTTTAAAAAAAAAAGGGGAGCCCAGATCATCGGTTTGATTTCGGTATTAAATCATGAGAAAGGATATAAAAACCAACTCATTGATGGACTGACAGCCTTGGATTGGGTACTTAAGGTAGCTTGGCAAAGTCCCGTGAACTCTAGAGAGTTACTGTGGCCATCCCAGTGCGCAAATCTCATTTACGGCCGTAATCACTCCAACTACTCAAGAGCTTAAACTGTGTGTTATTTATTATCTAACTAAACTGAAATATAGCACCGCCTATCCAAGTAAAATCATATAGGAGGATTCCACACTAACAATCATAACATACAATAGTCTGTTAAAAATACTGTAATAAAGTATCATGTCGAAATAAACAAGCATGCGTAGGATAATCTATGATGTAGATCTGCAATAATAAAATGGTGAAAAGTTGATTATATATCATGATTTCAAAAGAATATTTACATGCAAAGTTTACAAAGTGAAATTCACAAATCTTCAGTTAAGTTCAAAACTTCCAAGTATTGTTGCAATTCTTCTTTCAATTGAGACTGTAATACAGTAGTTGCATGCTCAGCTTCAAGGATCAAGTTAGCTTGATCAGGAATGCCGATCAATTCAGATGCCAAAGAAGTAGCAGCCTCTGCATCTTTTAGCCGTTCAGCTTGTATGGTATTGATTAATTGAGCATTTGCTTTAAGTTCTACTTGTGTCATGCCCCAAACTCTGAAAACGGTCTCATAAAATCCCGATCGCCGAACCTGGTGCCAACAGCCTCCGTAGTACTCCATTCTCGGCTCCCAACATACATACGCCAGGTTCCGATCCTGAGATCCTACAAGGCGGATTTTTCACCATATATTTGTCTCATAAGAAACATAACCACAAGTATACCCAAATCATAAAGGCAACATCATCATCACATATCCACTAATATAATCATTTGAATACAATGCTGAAATAGAAATACATATGTCAAAATCAAAGCTCCAGAAAATAGTTGCACGCTCCAAGCTCACTGCTGTTGCAACTTAACGCCACCTGCACACATCTATCATGCATAAGCTTATAGAAAACTTAGAGGGTGGTAAAAGTGTGTGCACAAGGTAAGTGCCAAGTATGCAATACAATGTCATATATCATACAATGGAATAAACAGAAATACTGAAAAGATATGATATCAGAGTAAGCGAAAATATACTGGTAAGTCCATGAGTGCTATCAACTGTACCAAGGCTATGCGATGCAAAACATAATAAGACAATAATAGATGTTGGGGATGCAATGTAATATGCAAATCCTAACGAGCCACGAATACTATCAACCTCATCTAGGCCATATAAGTGTAAAAATATAGTAATCTAAAATGCTAAGTACTGCAGATAGAATGTAATATGTAGTGAGAATGAAATGACCATGCTGGGATGTGAAGTGGGGATGATAGTACGAAGTATCGTAAACTATGGGGTCCATCACAAGGGACTTCTATCCAACCCAGTCCCATACCTAAATTTGGATAGTCAAACATAATGTGGTAAACTCCTGATCTCAGGTTAGTCGCGTGCCCAATCGAAATCCTGGCCATGTGATGCTACACGTAACAAATAGTTATGCACCACCAGCCCAAGTGGATAGCGAATAAATGAATGAATGAATATGCAATTCCTACTCAATAAGTCCATATATCAGTACGGTTGCTCTCTAGGGAAATCACCAGGGTCTAATACACTTCGCACTGACTGCCTCCTCCCAAGCTGCACAGTCAAGCAAGCGGAATAAACCTCACTATCCGCCTAACCAGTAGTTTGTCAATACCTACCCGGCTCATCGATAGCGGACCCATTTACGAGCTGGTCATACTCAGCCTAGCTTATAGCCCCCTCACTTGGGTGGATAAGGCCACACCCCCTCCCAACCTACCACGACACAATGGAAGACGCGGCCTACTGGTATTTGACACTCGGGTGCTCATGTTCCACTCGGTCTAGACGTTGGGACTACTCTTGGCCTCGGAGGTTTTGAGACTTTCACCCAAGGACATCCTAAGTACCCACAGTGTTAGAACCAAGTATTTTCGATGTCCCATTTAACCATCCACGATGTGTCTGTGGAGGTCACGGCCCTGATGTTGCTAGGGCGTACAATGATCAAGTCACACATATGCGAGATGTATGAGTCACACTAACTAGTCATGCAACAATCCTGTGCGTATTGCGTGAAATGTGGGGCACTCCATCTCATAAGGAGTCCCGTAAATGGTCTGCCCAATGATGTATCCTATGATCAAACATTTCTCATGTAAGGCATACATATGATGCGTATGGGCATGAATCATAGAGTTATACTAAGCATTTTATATGGTGATAAACTATCCTCACAATGAAGATGGGCTTGATGGCCTACACACAATAAGTATGGGCCTATCAATGGGCCCTAGGAAAAGTTATAATGCGAACATTTAACCAACATTATTCTTACAATGTGGAAGTCAAACCAACATTGCTCCCAAGGTACGGCCCACCATAAACATCATTCATAAACCACAGTAAAATCACACATTGCAATGAACCTTAAGGACATCCCATGGGGCCTCGACCCATGGGTCTTAGATACATCAAATGGGCCGCATCACATAGGCCTTATGTTTGCCAAGTGGGACACACCAATGATTTGTAATTGGCCATATCCCATGGGCCTTAGAATACATCACAATAGGCCTCATCCCACGGGCCCTAATACATCTCAATGGGCCTTAACCCCTGGGCCCTAAATATACTACAATGGGCCTCAACCCCTAGGCCCTAAATACATTACAATGGGCCTCAACCCATGGACCCCAAATACATTACATCACGCCTCATCAAATGGTCCCTCAACAACGGTCCCAAATAAATCAAAATGGGCCTCATACACATACTAAGGTGGGCCTCAATGGATAGCCATAATTAAATCAAGATGGGCCTCAATCCATGGGCCCTAATATATCACAATGGGCCTCAACCCATGGGCTCCAAATACATCCCAATGGGCCTATCTCAATGGGCCATAAATATGCAACAGGTGGGCCCTATACACATACCAAGGTGGGCCCACTTGAACCATAGATCTGACTCATTTTTAGCTCAAGCCATAAAATGAGCTTATAAAATAAATGGACGGTTTGGATGCAACACATGCATCATGGTGGGGGTTCACATAAAGGCCCACCATCATACATATATACATATATAATATATATAATATTATATTATATTATATTATATATATATATATATATATATATATATATATATATATATATATATATATACATTCACACACACATAGTGTGGACAGAGTGGATAGAACACATAAATCATGGTGGGTCCCACTATCCAAACAGTGGATAGTGTGGACAAACGTGTACATCACAATGGGCTCCACCATCCACTGGACGGTGGCATTACAACACATACATCACTGTAGACTCCACCGTCCGGCTGGACGGTCGGAGTACAACACATACATCACTGTGGGCTCCCACATGAGGCCCACCATAACATATATTTTTCATCTAATCTATTGCTAAGGTCGTACAGACCTGGATGAAGAGGAAAATACAAATTTTAGCTTAATCCAAAACTTTTGTGGCCCATGAAAGGGCTTCAATGGTATACGTCCAATCTCATTGTTTCCTATGGTGTGGGCCACCTGAGCTTTAGATGTGGCTCATTTTTGGAGAGGGCCCACCTCAGGGGGTGGGCCACCTCATGGATAGGTTAGATGGCAAATAAACATCAAGGTGGGGCCCATGGATGGAGTCGTGGGTCCCTGGTTCGTCCGTCCGCCAACGCGAGTGCAGGCACTGCCTACGCCTCTAACAAGCAACAACGTCTGCTGCTTTTTTTCTTTTTTTTTTTTAATGCGGTTTTTTCGTGGTTTTTCAGGTGTGGGGCCCGCGTATGATGGATCCACCCCGCCCAATGGCCCCTATGGCTCAAGACAAGTCAAACGAGTCTGATATTACATATTTTTTATCTCATCGAATTGTCAGGGTGGATTTCAATGGCAGACACACTGTTTGCTATGTTATGGCCCGCCTGAAATTCGTATCAGCATCATTTTTAGGCTCAACGCCTAAAATGATCTGAAGAATGGAATGGATAGTGTGGATTGAATACATACATCAAGGTGGGGCTTATACAAGTGGCCCACTCAATAAGCTTAAAAATCAAGCTTATTTTTATTTTCACGTCCAGCGTCCAGGGACGTTGGACGTTCTGGCTCACATGAACGTTTCAAGGTGGGCCCTGCTCAGGTGAGCCACCACATGACTGGGTGATGTGGAATAACACATATCAAGTGGGCCCCACCTACAAATGACTTGGATCCAAGACACGCTTCGTAGTGGAGTCCATTCAAGTGGGCCACCACGGTCATATCATCACACATCAAATAAATAAATAAATAAATAATGAAAAAGAGAGGGAGAGAGAGATAGAGAGTGGGACACCCGCGATGGACGGACCCCAGCACTATGGGCCCTCCCTTCAATGATCTACAACATAAATCAAGTGGGTCTCATAACATGTGGGCTCATAAAAATTGAAATCCAATGGTGGAGATCCCTTCTCCATGAAAATAGACGATCTAGATGACCCATATACAAGCTAGGAAGGTAAACATCATGATGGGGTTCATGGAGAATGGCCTCATCATGGAATGATATTGATAATCAAGGTGGGCCATCAGCCACATCCTAGGGTCCAAAGTGAGATCCAAACCATTGATCGGTAGGCCTCACTTGGCACATCATAAAAACATGAAATCTAAGGCTATGGAAGCACGCACCACTTGATCTTCTCGGTCCGTTGGAAAGCTGGTCTCTTAGAGCTTCACTTTGATGGTGGAGATGGAAAATGGATGGCTAGGATGAGAGCTTTTGGGATGGGAATGTGGGCCACCAAAAATCACTTTTCTCTCATATGGGAGGGCTTGGACGTGCACCACTCTCTCTCTCTCTCTCTTGAAAATGTGTTGAGAATGAGAGAGAGAGAGAGAGAGAGAAAGTTGTAAGGAAAGAGGGATGGGTGATGAAGTGATGGGTGAGGTGAGTGATGGATGTGGTACTTGACATGTAAGGTGATGTAAAAGAGAGGGTGAGAAAGAGTTGACTTTGGAGAGAGAAAGCATGGGTTGCTTTATACTTAACATGAGGTGATTGATGGGATTGATTGATGGGATGGATGGGATATGTTGTAGAGATTCTCTTGGGATTTGCAACGTACGGTGTTTTTCCTCTAACAGAACGTAGGTCTGCATCTCCCTGCCAGGGTATCGGATTGGTGAGCGAGTCGTGGCGTTGGAACCGCTGCGACCGTGCGGTCGTAATGGTACAAGTCTTGGATTAGGTTGACTCAAATGTAAAGGATACGACTTACGGTCATGCGCAAACGTCGATCATAGGTCGCAGGTTACCAAAATTTGACACGAAGGATCGCGGGAGTTGATGGAACAGTACGGACTAGGATACGGGTCTTACAGCTTGGATCTGACAAGCAGCCAAATTTTCTGCCTCCCATTGACTCTTGAGTGATAAAATTTCTTTTTCAAGAAAGGTAATTTGAGTGCTAATGTTTACTTTATTTCCTTCTAAAACCTTCAATTTCTCTTAGAGTGACTGATTAACAGTATTATGATTAGCAAGGGTACTGTTTGCTTTAGAGAGCTTCTCTTTAAGAAATATCAATTCCCGTTGGCGATCCAGAATTTCAGGAGCCACAATCATATTTCGTGTTGCCTCCAAAGTCTTCGTTGAATCATAAAATTGTGACAAAGCAGTATAAAGACCTTGAACGTCGATACGTGCCAAGCGAGTGGCGGGAGTAAGAACTGCTATGGCACCATCCAAAAAGGTCCATTGGCTCGGATCTTTAAAGCACTGACAACAATAGAAATTGCATGCTTGAAAAGTCCCAACATAAGAGGGGGCACCTTTTCCAAAGAAAATTTGTCAAAAGCCGTAGCCACTGAATTAAATCCTTCAGATTCACTAGGTGTTGGAGTGACTGAAACTAAAAGATAGATAGAGAAGTACAAGCTTAAAATGAGAATCTATATCCATTGTGAGGATTTGAAAATGAAAAAATATATATATACTAGGGGTGGGGGCGAGAGTAACTGATGCCGAGTGAGTTGAAGGAGCAATAAAGCTAGGAATTGCAGTAGTTGCGATGGCATTAAAAGAAAGTTCTTGAGTTCCCACAGTGCTTGAGTTCAGAGTACTTGGCGTTGGAACGTCAGTTGGATCAGGAAGAAATTCCAAGCTTCAAGCCACCGGTTGAATAAAATGAGGACGTATGATAGGGAAATTGCTGGCTCGAGCAGGAGCATCAGATAACTGAGGGATTGATGGTCTAGACTCTTCAGGACCAGGAAGAAGAATTATATTTCCTGTTACTGCTTGAGTCTCTGATAGATGAATCTCTACATCTTTTGAAGTTAACGTGGCATGGGCCGCCACATCGGCAGTTTCTATAATGCGGGGAGAATACGAAGCATCAAAAGAAAGGAAGATATTTCTGCTAGGAGTACTGTCATATTCTCCATAATCAAGTTGTTCCTCGTTATCTAGCGAAGCCTCCAGAAAGGGTTGAGAGGTGTCGGGTTGAGTGGCTGGAACCTCAAGGAGAGGGGATCTAACCCCAGTATCGTTACCCCCTCCAACGTCTACTTCAGCATCAGTATCTGCATTCAGTAAAGCATTTACTTCATTAGTCAGACTTGTAGGAGAGGATGTATCTTCGCTCGGTGTATTAGCTGAATATTCAGATGAACTGGAGCTGTCTTCATCAGATATGGGCTGCTTCCCTTTATAAAAAGTCTTCACAGGAAAAAGACGTGTACCTTAAGAAGGAGAAGGGGCTGGTTGAACCAGAACTTCGGGAGACAACAATTTAGTATGGGAGTGAGTCATAGGACGTGGTAATAATGATTCGGCGTGCAGCTGGAGGGGTTGTTACTATGGTAGGATGAGTTGTTACTTCTGTAAGGTCTACAACAGGAGTAACTGAAGCATTTGCACGATCAATAGGCTGAGAGGTTGTAGAAGGGTCCATAACAGGATGAACGATAGGAGTAGAAAGCGTAGGCTGATTTTCCCCTTCTGGAGTAGAAGGCAAAGTATTACCTGCTGCTTCACATTCATTGGCGGGAACAGCTGATCTTGCTTCTTGACTTAACAAATCCATAGGAGAACCGAAGGCAATCCAACCCTCTAAAGTGTTTGGAGGTTTCAATTCTCTAATGGGTTCTTCAACAGAAATTTTACAGCAAAATTGTCCTGGAGTGGTAGCATGATCCCTTTTGTAGAGGTATCCAATTCCTTATTCTGGTCTATAGTTCCTTAGACGAGGGGGAGGAATCCAGACAGGTCGATCTACTGGAAAATAATTGCGTACTGGATGATATTGCTGACTCCACCATCGCATCCAAGAATATGAAGCTGTTACTTTATGATTGTATCTAGGAAGCACGAACCAAGAACTAAAATTTTTGGACAGGAGTTGTTTCCATATTAAGGACCAACTCCATAGCTCCTCATGGTGCAGGTGACTTCATCGCTTATTTTGGGTACGGTTTGATCATAGCTGAATTGTCTAGCAAACCAATTCGGATAATATGGTTCTCGCCAGAATTCTAGTCCCTCTCTCAGTGGAAGATTACAAGAGCGGATGCAGAGAAAGAAAGTCCTTTCAAGAGGCTACAAGTCATTGGTATCTACCATGTCTTTGTCTTCATCTTGATAATCTAAGTAAAAAAGGAAAGAAATTGATAGATTCGGTGTTGTCAATTTTGTCAGTTATCCATTCATAGCTCTTCTTATCATTTTCCTATTCAAAAAGTACCACAAAGGTAAATGATTTGAATAAACGTAAGCTTTCTCTAGGTCGTTATATGTCCAAGGAAAATAAATGTTGAGCCATCCAGAGAAATAATACCATGGAGTAAAAGAAGGTGTAATTCCTATCGCTGGGCTTGAACAATGCGCTGCGGCATGACCAAAAGCCCTGTATAGTGAGCATAAGATGGGAGGGGCTAAGAAATATTTCTTTCTGCCTTCTACCATTACCCCTGCTGCCACAAATAAGGTTGGCCATATTGAATCTGAACTTTTTGAACTAGGGAGCACAACTAAGCTCAACCAGTAGGCCAGGAAAGCAGCTAGTTCAGTGTCAACAGTGAAATCAGCTGGGCCCTTTATTTTCTTACGATTGGCTTCTAATTCAGTGCAGTGACTACCAGAGAACCTAAAAGTAAAGGAAAATCAGTGAGCAAGTTTTGATTTATAGAATAAGTATTATTTGAGAAGAAAGGAGAAAAGTTAAAATGCTTACACCAAGTAACGAGAAAAATGTGCTAGCCACTGGAGAGGAGAGATCTTGTGGACATCAGTAAAGTAAGATGTCTCGCGAAAAAGCCCAATAGTCAATGCTGTAATTTTGGGTACTCTATCAGATCTAATATAAGAAAACTCCATATTTGAAGGAACATATTCATCGAGGAAAGATCCTGAGATGGGCAAGCCGGCCATTCTGTTAATATCCCATAATGTAATGCTCACTTCTCCTATTGGGAGATGGAAAGAGTTTGTGACTGAGGACCAGTACTTCAAGAAGCCTTTATAAATTATCGTGTCTTTTAAAAAAAATCGAAAGTGGCTTCTATAGCATCGTAAATTTGGGCGGTACGTAAAGCATTCTCGTACTTTGTTAGAATTGCTTTGGTCCAGGCACTGTAGTATGGACAGGTTGTCCAGAGGCCTCGTGTTCTGAATTCGTCCTTACCCCATAAAGAGTCACGGCGGCGGAAGCGTTATTGAATGGTCTCAAAGAAATGAGTAGGATACAAAGAATGGGGATCATGGCACGATGCAAGAAAACGCATGTATCTCACTTGACCGGTCTTCTAAGTTAAACCTTTATCTAAAAGGTAGCCCTCAAGGATGTGTGGCTCTTTGATAACCCAATTGGATGTATAGAGGAGCCTGTTTTAAGTCATGAAGTCTCTGGGTTCGCTTTCAAGAATTGAACGGTGACGTTGAAGTTGTAGAGGGAGAGCAATGGTCTCGTCTTTATACAGATTACAAAATTTAATCGGCTCGGTAGCTAATTTTTCTGAGTCCCACAAATTTTGAAAGCGTCTTCGGTTGTGTTCTTGAACTCTCTCCTAGAAAACTTCATCTGGGTGCCTCGCTCTAGTTCGTGGGGGAACAGTTGGGGGAGGAGAAGCCTCTGCATCTGGGAGATGAGTAATATCGATGTGATAGTTGGTGGCGTGGAATGTGGTCGGAAAAATTCACAATGACAGGTGCTGGTTCCTTAAAAAAGGAACTGTAATTTCTGCCAGAATGAGGCCTTTTAGGGTTTTGAGTTTCACTGGGTTGTGGTTCAGATTGGCCAGCAGCACTTGAGGAAGAAAATGGTCTTTTAGAGCTCGCCATCTGAAGATTCTGATTAAGAGTTAACAAAAGGTTAGAGTTAGGAAGAAGGATTATTGAGTGAAGAAAGGAGATAAAAGGAGGAAGAATACGCAAAAGATGTACAGAATAGTCACTATGCGCAAAGCAACTAAGTACAGTCCACTGTGTGCAGATCATTATTCGCAGATCACTGTGCGCAAATCATTGTGCACAGATCATTGTGCACGAGGATGGAGTGCTACCTGGAATGTGAGGGATTCTAATTAAGCAGGGAATAATCTTTGTGCTAAAAAACCGTTGTGCGGCGCACAACGACGATATCGCACAAAGGATGTGTAAAATCGCACAAGTACGGAGTAGAGCAGTGGAGACCGATGGCCCAAATGAAGCAGACTTCAGTATTTATAGATGTTCACGGCTGATTGCACACAACTGGATGTGCGCTAATTGATTGTGCGCGACTGGGTGTGCACGACTGATTGTGTGCAAATGGTAGTGCACTAGTTGTTGTGCGATAAATGATTATGCACAAATAAATTTACACACAATGGAGGAAATAGTTGCACAATAAGAGGAAAGTGGAATAGTATTTTTCTTTTTAAGAGATTGATCCTGCATTTTATTTTTTTGAAGGTTTTAAAAGAAAATACAAGATCAAGGGGACATTTGTTGGTGCATAAAAATAAGGAAAGTGGGTAAAAATAAGTGTTGTGCGGGTAAATGACATAATTGTGCGGAAAAAGATAGTATTGTGCGAAAATGGGCCCTGTGCGCAGACAGTTGGAGCGCACAAAAAAATCCGCACAATGGGTGGAGCGCACAACAAAATCTACATAATGGTTGGAGCACAACAAAATCTGCATAATGGTTGGCGCACAGTAAGATCCGCACAAAGTGAGGTCACACGAAGCTTACGTGGCATGACTCACACGTGTGGGAGGGTTATAAATACCCCTTAACCCCTCTAGTGGGGTCATGAGCAATCGATCACAGCCAGAACAGAATTGGGAAGAGAAAGAAGAGAAGGTAAAGTCCGCAGCTAATGTGCGGGAAGGGTGTTGTGCAGCGCACAACACCATTAGCACACAATGGTATTGGCACACATCGAGGGCCAGCACAGAAAGGGGTGCTCCAACGCGCAACGAAGTCCGACGCACAATAGAGGCCATCGCACAACAAGTTACTACGCACAACGACCTCTGCTAGTGCACAACGACCTCTGCTAGCACACAACGACCTCTGCTTGCGCACAATGACCTCTGCTAGTGCACAATGATTTATGATAGTGTAAAATGACTCCTAGCATTGCACAATGGCTTCTGAGATAGTACTCAATGTTATGTTTAATATTTTCTTGCATTTGTATATAGTATGAAGGCTAAATTCTTATGTTACTATAATATTCACACATATTCTATTTGGAATCAAAGGAGAAAATGATGTAAAGAATTCAGAATGAATGAACAAAGTGATTATCCTCCATGTTTTGAATGAAAGTTTCCCATCCAAAACACATTTTGTTTCTTGTCAAAACACTGAACTAAATCAGAAAATAAGTGAATTTATAAAACAAGGAAATATGATTCAGTTTCCCAACATGCCTATAAAAATTCTTAATGAAACAAAAATTACCATAGTAAGAAATCCTGTCACAAAATGGGTAGTAAAAGAAAAGAAAAATTGCCTTGTTACTCACTCAAATCATACAACAGGCAATAATGCTAAGTGGTACCTGGATAACGGATGCTCTAGACATGTCACGAGTGGCAAATCTCTTCTCTCAAATTATTCAAATCTTGATGATGGGATAGTCACTTATGGGAATAGAAGCACCGCTAAGGTAATAAGACAAGGAATTATCAAAAGAATGGATATACTCAAAAATGAGAATGCATTTTGCATAAAAGGATTGACACATAATCTTCTAAGCATTTCTCAAATATGTGACAATAAGAATGTGGTTGCATTCAACAGGTAAGAATGTGAGATCTTAGACCTATCAAGTAAACTAGTGATGAAGGATCATCGCACAAGTGACCACTGTTATGTCATCAATGGCAATGGGAAGGACGATCCATGTGCCCGATAATAATTGAGCGTAGAAAACAAGTCCAGGTCAGAGCATCTAGACTTGGATGGATAATTGAAATGATGCATTTTTTATGATTTTCATGATATATCTGAGGTCTCTACACCTCAAACAATTTTTTGTATAAGATTTACTGATATTTATAATTTTGGATGGTACAACTTTTTGTAAAGATTTTGATTGCATACTAAAGTTGATGTGAAAATATTTGAAGATATACATATATGGAAGATTATAAAAAACAGGAGATAACATGTCTTATCCTTCTTCTCGATAAGTGAATTATTAAATCGAACGAGTTGTCGTTATCATCGAAACCGCATCGATCCCATCGACGACCTCTCAAGAATCTGAAACGTCGAGTCGATTGGTCTACCCTCGAACTCATCATCGATGACATCGATTAGGGTATATCGATATCATCGAAACCAAGTTTGATGATATCGAAGGTTACCGCCCGATAAAAAGGCGAACGAGCTGGAAAAATTCGTTTCTTTACTCTGTGCTTGTCTTTCTCTCTACCACTCGTCCTCCTTGGCCATTTTACATGTTTTTTTCATCTATGAGCCTTCCAAGATCACCCAAATCAGGTAATTCCTTATCTATTCTCTTGATTTCTTAAGATTGCATCTTATAAATTTGGGTAATTCTAGATTAGGGTGAGAAGTACTGTCTAGAGAATCACCAATTCGTGTCAAAATCCTTCAATCTTCTCTCAGATTACAGTCTTTGTCACCCCATTCTGAATTGTAAACATTCAATGGGGAAGGACAAAGGAAAAACTCATGTTACTGGGGAATCCTCAAGATCCTCCAGACATAAAATCCTTGCACCTAAAGAAAGGGTAAAGGCTTCTGATTAAGGGACCCCCCCACACACCAGCGAAGTACTAGACAAACATCGAGTGGTAGGTCTCAAAGTACCGCACCTACTCCTCCTCCTGCTGCAGTAGACCCTATTCTGGAAAAATATATTGCAAGACAGTTAGTATATGAATGCAAAGTTGACAGGGATTGCTTAAAACCCTACAACTTGGAACTTTTGTTGGCTGCAATAGATTGGCTGCGTATGCTCGATTTTGGTGGCCCATATCATTATGAAAGAATCTATAGATTCTTTTCGTCCAATCATTCTCCTGTCGTAGACCCTCCTTCCATAACTGTCTCTACTGGGGATACCGATGTTGAAATTACCTCAGAATCAATTACAAGTATTTTTGGTCTCACTCAGTCTCCAGTCGATCTCTCTGATCTGGATCTTGAAAATCCAGTGACTCAATCTAAGATCACGTCATTTCTATGCCAGGGTAGGGATATTCCTTAGTACCAGGGTAATGCATTAAAGGCAAAATATATGGATCCTAAGTGTTGAGTTCTGCACGGCATATTCGCCACAAACGTGTGCCCTAGAGGAACAAACCGATCTAACCTTATAGGATTTATGGTCATGATCGTGTATTGTGTGGCAACTGGGATCAAGCTCTGTCTTCCCACTTTGATAATTCACCAGTTGGTGTACGCCATTCACACTTCTAGAGACATCCATCTACCCTTCCCTCGGCTTGTTCATGTGCTAAGTGATAAGATCGGCCTTCCATTGACAAATGATCAGGAGCTACCTCTCCAACATTTCAACAAAGTCAATGTTAGAAAGATGGATTTGAAGTTTCATTGATATCTAGTAGATCAACCCGAGGAGGAGATTCATGAAGAAGGTGAAATGGGTGAAGGAGCCGCACAAGTCGAAGGAGACCCACTCGAATCGCAGCAAGCTCCATCTCCAACCAACCCTGTGTAGACCAAAAGATTCAAATTACATCAAGATCGGATTGGGACGATGTTGTGAGAAGTAACTCAGATGAAGGAAATGATGAATGAACGATTCACTGTCCTGGAAAGATTGGTGGCTAGGGTGCAGCAAACGGTGCAGAAACTGGTTGATCTGATGACATGTCGTCGAGACGATACCACACCGTCTTCATTAGCCCCTCCACCATAACATCGATAGCCTTCGTGCCATCGCATACACTAGATACTCATATCTGCGTATGGGCATGGATATCTATTTGAATGCCCTGTGATCTTGTGAGTGTATGTGATGGCCAGCTAACTGTGAACAGTCTAACAAAAAAAAATTTATTGTAATTGTTGTCCTCTGAAAGAGGAAAATATGATGGTTCTTATATGCCCATGGATGGGCTGAATGTGTGTTTGTGGATTGTTAATTCTGTCAAGCTTTGGGCAGCGTATTTTAGATATTTTATTTAGTTTGCATAATATATATATATATATATATATATATATATATATATATATATATATATATATATATATATATATATATATATATATATCTTTGATGTCATTTTCTCTATTGTCTTTATCTGCTTAGGATATTCATGAATCATCTTATCTGGATTTATATTGCATATTTGTGGAATGATGAATGCAACTGGTATATATTATTCTGACTGTTCTCCTAATAATTATTGTATATCCATTCTGTTTGTGAGTTGAATTGTGATTTCTAATGTTTAAAGATATCCTATTATCTGTTGTTGAGAAATCATAGCTTTCCTTTAGCCTTGATTCTCCCCTATCTGTATGCTTCAACTTCAGTCAAATCATATTGAGATATTGCCCTTTGCCAATGACTGACAAAAAGGGGGAGAACACATCTCACCACGGAGAAAATTGTGTGTATCTATGTATGAATGGTGGTGCAGTTGTTAAGGGGAGCAGCTACTACTGCTGAATGTTACAATCTTGTGTGTGAACTCAATAACATATTTGTAAAATTGTATAAAGTTCATGTACACACAATTTAGGGTGTTGGTCTAGATGTTGTTCTAGGATTTCATGTGTTTTGTCTTGTAATTGACAAAGGGGGAGATTGAAAGTGTCGTGGTTTGTCAATTAGTGTGAGTATTGAGTCAGCAAGACAAGTGAGCCTCATAGGAAGATTGTTCAAGCGTTTGCATCAATCAGATGTGGCTTCAGATCTCTACAAAAGTAAACTTAGTTTCACATCCCATGACCCAAAACACCAGGTATACAAAATCCTTAAAAATGGTTAGAACAACATAGGAGTTAAGGTGTGAAAACTATTTTGTAAAATCAGAAAAATCTCTAAGTTTTTAGCCTTTGTCAATTTATCGATAATTCTTCGATGAAATCGGACTCTGTTATCGATGTCCTCGAAACTTACTCGATATTATCGAAATGAGGACTTCAAATGTCTAGCAACCAAAATGAATCTTGGTCTGAATTCTTGATGAATCGATGACAGGATCAATATCATTGACTTTCGAATCTCGAGTTCATCGAAACGGCTCGATAACATCGACATCTGGTTAGTTTGTGCCCAGTAAGCAGTTAAGGAAAATCATGTAATTTCCGATGTCTCAAAGAGAGCCTCGATATATTCAAATTTCAAATCTCGAAGATATCAGAATGGGACACAAATCTGTCCAACAAGCTTTCAGGTAAATTCTTTTAAATGTTCAAGGTATCGAAAATCACTCAATGATATCGATATTCAAATATCGATCATATCGAGACCAGGTCGATGTCATCGAATTGGGACACAAAACTGTCCAGTGAGTTTATAGGAAAATTCCTTGAAGAGATCGATGAATCTAAACTGGTATCGATATCATTGATATTCAAAACTAGATGATATCGAGGAATGCTAGATCATATCGATGCCTGTTCAGTTCCAATGGCAAGTCTGCTCTCATATTTTTAAATGTTGAGGAATCGAACCATGGGTCGATGAAATTGGAGTTTGAAATCCGATGACATCGAAGCATGTTCGATATATTCAATCAGTTGGAAAAAAGGTTCAAAAGCGTTTAACAGATTAAGTTTGTGTCATTGAGTGGCCATTCGACGTTATTGAGAGTATACACTCGATGGTATCAAAGCCTGCTCAATGATATCAAACACTATCAAAAATTATGACTGTTTTATTTTTTTTGAAATTTTTTGTCTATTTAATAAGAGTTTGCCTTAGGTTGTTGGCGGAGAAGACAGATAGAGCTTTTAAGTGTTTAATTCAAATCACCTACCCTAAGCCCTTTTCTCTCATGGGAGTTCATCCTCTAACCCACCCTCATCATTGATATTCAATAGAGTGGACTGGGGAATGAACTTCCGTATTCACGGATCATTCAGCTACCACCTTAATGGCAAATCATTGAGCCGGGATACCTTAAATGCTTAAATGCTTGGAATCACTCTGTCTCTAAAATAGAAAAATATTTAATAGAGTAGGATTCCAACATAACCTTGAACTAACCAGTTACCTTACATTGGAACATCATAAGTGTTGTGGATCAAGGGAGTTGAATATTCTTCATCATCAAAGGAGGAGATCTTCATCAACATGCTAAATGGGGCACATCTACTTATTTGTAAGTCATAAGAGTCCAAAGACCCTGCTGGTCATGCCTTCGTGTAGGATTGGGTCACAGTTGATTCTCACTCCTTTCAAGTCCTCATAAGAGGCCTCCGATGAGAGAATATGTGTGGGTACTGTGTGTTGGCCCTTGCTCCTGAGGAGCATAAACTTAGGTCCTTAGTGTAAGTCCTTGGCTTGTGTGGCTTAAAATCTAGGTGTTGTGTGTTGACCTTTGCTCTTGTTTAAGGCATAAATTCTAAGTTCCTTATATGGATCCTTAGCTTGTGTGGTAAAAAACTTAGGTGTTTTGTGTTGACCCTTGCTCCTCTGTGGGGCATAAACTTGTGTCTCGTATAGACATGTTAGGTACCTTGTGTAGGTCCTAGAGTTAGCCTTGTGTAGGTTATACTAGTTTGAGGTAAACCTGATTTGAAAGCTCCATTAGTGAAATTCGGTACACTCAAGGGTTGAGTGCGTCCACCGGGTGTGGAGTAGGCAAGTAGCTGAACCACTGTACATGACTATGTTTAGGATTGTTATTTGCACTTTACTTCTCTATGTTTACTTTGAATATTCACATGATGCATGATGACATGACTATTTAGAACTGATAAGTATCACATTCCACACACAGTCGCTCATTCAATCCATCATAGACTAAATTTATATATTTCTTAGATATTGAATAGTCTTTTGATTGGATCCTCTATTTGGCTTAGAAGTCATTAGAGTTAAGTTAAAGATATCTTGATAAATTGTTATATTAGATCAAGATAATGATGATAGGATTTTAAACTGTCATAACATTTTATAAAGTCCTATTCACCCCCCTCTAAGACACTTTGACCAATTCTAACTTCTACTAGAGCAGTCATTACTGCAATTTCAGCTGATTCTTAGCATTAAATCCATGCTTTTAATATTCTTTTCAATCCAATCTCTCATATTCACCTTATAACACAAACATGTAGAAAATATACCTTTAAACATTATCATGTTCTTAAAACTAAGATATAAATAGAGGGGAATGTGTAATATTTGACACTTAACAAAGACCGTATATCTGTACGGGCAAAGTAGGTGCTTAACACCTTCTATCTCTACAATCGCAATCGCTTACTTAGAATCTTTGGAACACAAATTCACAAGTCATCTTAGTGTTAATTATACTCAAGTTCTCAATCCTAAGCATTTTTACATGGTTAGTGGCAACTCTGGTCAAATATAATTGGTTAGTGGCAACTCTGGTCAAATATAACACCTTTTTACCCCAAATAAAAACTCTCAAGTGAGGCAACCAGTGAAAGAGACTGAAATTTATTTATCAAGGGGGTAGATTGTAACACCCGGCCCAAAACTGAAACAGTGTCTTGAGGCGCTCACGTGTGAACTACCATAGGACCTTATGATTTGGTCACACGTATGGGATTATTGGCCGTAAATTAATCATGATTAGGCCACAAAGGCAATTTTGTTAATTTATGCTTAGGCCGAATGCGAACCATAGGGCCAGACGGCCAAGATCTACTTGACGACTGTCCGTAAGAGCCGTGTATCGCCCGAGGGAGGGCCAAAAATTCTGAAATTTTGGTAGGCCATGAGCGTCACTGGGCTTGAAGTCCAACGCGGATGTTAGGCTCAGGCGATGCCTGGAAATAGGCAAACTACGCCATCCAAATTCACCCAACCCTTTATCAAGCCATGGGGCACCCTGTCCATGAATTGGATGGGCCAGGGGCCCATCAAGGCAGCCTCAATAATAAAAAAGGGGCCCCACAAGGCCATTGGAGGTATCTGCTAAAAGGTAGGGCTAAGTAGAATAATTCCATGGGATATATACCATACCCTCTCTCTCATTTGCTAAAATCCAGCAATTGAAACCTGAGAGAGAGAGAGAGAGAGAGAGAGAGAGAGAGAGAGAGAGAGAGAGAGTGGAGTGAGGGTGTTTGGCATTGGTGCTTGGGGACCGCATTTTTCCCGCACCCACACCCTTGCAACCTTGCAAGCTCCGATCCTATGACCGTAGAATCGAACCACGCTTGATCTAAGGTGAGAATTGAGCCTTCAGCCGCCTTTTCCTAAAAATCATCCACATATATGCATCTCACCGCCATTTTCTTCCAACACAGGGCCCCAGCACGTCGAGCTTGTGGACCCGGCGACGCTAGGACGATCTCAGTGACTTTCGGTCGACAATAGGTGTGGACCATTACCTTTAGATGGCCGATTATCGTTCCTAGCATAGGTTTAGTAAACATGTGTGGTGCATTGTCATTGCATGTTGCTAAAATTTCTTGGATTGCATAAATGGGTCCATAGGCTAGGGATTTCCCAAATTTATGGGAAGGGGGTTCGAACCCCTAATACTCCTAGTGTTTGAATTGTTAATTGCATGATTTTGTAGGGTATAGACATTTAATCTTCCCAAATGTTGTTGATTTTGGTTAAATCACTGTTACATATCAAATATGCCATGAGTGAAGGCATGCAGTGTTGTCAATTTGCTAATTTATTGAATTACTTGCATTAATTCTCAATATATAACTGAATTACATGATCCATGTTGACCCATGAATGATCGAATTACTGTGCATTGGTGCATGGCTATCCTTATGGCTGTTTATGTTGGAACATGTTGAATAGGGTTCGTATGGTCTAGCTGAATTTGGTGCATTGTTGTCCATGCATTTAAATTACTGATTTATGCTTGCTTTATATGACTTATTTTTGAAATTGATGATACATGTTGTTTACTAGTGCATAGACCCTTATGGATCGGCCGGTTAACTGAATCATTTGGGCAACCTTCTGTTGGACTTGCCCTCGATTAAATCTAGCCTGATCAGTTGAACTGTGAATTGGAGGTCATAGTTGGACTACCCGAGACATTTTTCCCAGGCCGTTTAGTTTACAGTGCGACCTATGGGGGCATATTGACTCACCATTGTTCATGCTTGTGTGTTAACCATGATTGCACGCCTATGTAGGAACCCGAGATATCCCGAGACATTAGCACCCACTGTTAACTATGATATTCGGCCGACAAGACTCATGAGCTAGAGATGGTGTTATGGTAAACTATACTCGGGTCTCTCTGTAGTGATGAATGAGCACCAAGACTCGTGAGCCAGGGACAATGGTATGGGACACTGTGCCCATGCTATCAGCTTATGCCAGGGTGACGACTTCCCCATAGCAACCACGAGCTAGACTTGAAAGTCCTAATCGACTTCGTATAAGCTTAATAGTTATAGGATCATCGAACCCACGAGGGCTAAGGATTGCGACAACAAATTGGCCACGACCCTGAGCCGCATGATCAGGTTAGGGCAATGTTTTACTAAGGGTATTACGGTCTCCCCAACCTAATAGATGAATGAACCTAATTAATCAACTCGGCTAACATGATCCATAACATCGCATTGCTTACTTTAGTGATTAGGGAGTCGAGGTCGCACTAAGAGAGTGTTGGTCATTCCCAATCGTTAAATGTTGCCGCTCGAGAGAGTGTTGGTAGAAAGAGCCATGCATCATATCATGAACCATGCATTTCATTAACAAGAGTTTTAGAAATCTATGATGTATGCTGTTTGCTAAATCTATTCTATGCAAGATTATTTGTGATATCTATTGCTAATGGTACCACTGAATTGATCACTCACTCTCAATCTAGGACGGTGTTCTAAAATACAAACCAGATTCCAATATAGATACAGGAACCCTGAAGTAAGACGCATCGGACGATGTCAGTATGGATGACGACAAGTAGTTAGCGTACTTCCAGACATTTGACGGACCTTACTAGCACGATGGATGATCTCGAGCCTGAGCCTGGGCCCGGGCCCGGGCCCAACTGTCTTTAGGAGTGGCAAGAGGATGGGACTAGGTCCCTAATGAATACTTGTTTCTTGGGATTATAAGATTTTATGCTAGTTCACAACTTTATTAGTAACACTTAAAATGTAGATGGTTTATATTTAAGTTTTCGATGATTAGTTGTCTTATGTTGATTTAATCTTTCTTTGATTTCTTGATATCCACATTTACATACATATGAGGCCCGTTAGGGTACACGTGGCGCTCGGAAATTCGAGAGTCGAGTTCTTACTCTGCCATTAGATTTCAGGGCGTTACAGTTTTAGTCAAGTTCAAACTGAAAAATGGGAAGGTTAACACTCCCCACACTACTCAGTTTCAGATTTCTTCAGAAATATATCCTACGTCAGATAAAGAAAAGCGGTATATATCTCATGTGCCCTATTCGAGCGTACTTGGCAGCCTTATGTATGTCATGGTCTGTATGAAACTGGATGTTTCACATGCAGTTGGTGTTGAGAGAAGATACATGTCAAACCCTCGAAAGTAACATTAGGATCAGTGAAATGGTTACTTCGGTATATATGAGGTACGACGGACTGCGTCTTGTATTTCAGATATTTAGAGGAGAAATTTGTAAGCTATATTGATTTGGATTATGTAGGAAATGTGGACAATAGAAAGTCTACTTCTTATTACTCATTTATGCTAGCAGGTGAAGCTATCAGTTAGATGTGTAAGCTTCAATCTGTGGTTGCACTTTTCATTACTAATATTGAATACATGGCAGTAATGGAGGCATTTAAGGAAGTTGTTTGGTTAAAAGGGAAGATGAATGAGTTAGGGCTTCACTAGGAAGTCATGCCTGGGCATTGTGACGGCGAAAATGCAATTAATTTGATGAAGAATTCAGTATATCACTCCCGGATTAAATACATTGATGTTCATCACCACTTTATCTAGCAGATGTTAGAAGAATGAATGTTACTCTTTAAAAGATTCACACCAGCAAGAATTCAGGGGACATGCTTATGAAAGTCATTCCTATAGAGAAGTTCAAGTTTTGCTGGACCTCTCTATGTTTGGCAAGAAAATAATAGAGACGGAGTGTGCATGAAGCAATGATTGTGATGCTTAAAATAAGATTGACAATGCAAGAAAGTGATTTTGCTATCAAGGTGAAGATTGTTAAAATTGTGATGCCAAAATCACCATGGGTTTATTCACTTTTTTGAGCTTATATAACGCATGTTTCACATGTTAACAAGGCCCAAGTGTTAGTAGACACTTAGAGGGGTATTTTTGACATTTTTCTCTTGAAAGGGTGTCTTTTAGGGTTAGTTATGTTAAGGTTAAGAGATAGTTATAATTTTGAGTTGTTTTTTAATATTTTGAGAGCCTCCAAGGGAAGAGAGCTAGATTTTTTTATTTTTTATTTTTTTGTTGTTGTAAGTTATCTCCATCTCTTTAAACGTCTCTAAATAGTAGATTGATCATCGCTTTGTGCCGTGAATTTTTTCCACAAGCCCACAAAGGTTTGTGTAAATAAAAATCATATCCTCTGTATGGTTGCTTGAATTTTTCATTTACTCTTGTTTGTTTCAATCCAAATTGAGGTGCCTGTACAGGGCCAGTTCTCAAATGGAAGGGTCGGCCATACAAGTTGATCCACATGCAATACCAACTCCATCCACTAACTCTATCCCTCTTGTTTGCAAAAAGTGAAACCAGAAAGAGTGTTATGGACCATCTTCAACATATCAAAGCTGATGATTTAGTCATCTGAGCTGGATGTAGGCCATCTTTGATGGGTCAACAAATCAATGCATATGAAAAATAGCTGGCCCAAGAAATAGCTAATCAGCAGATCATGCAGACACATGTCCTGCCTGTTTAGAATATTCATCCATCGATCCATATTCATTGTAGATGAGTGTCCCAATTGACTGCTTGACCATCCCACACATACTGCCATCATCAAAAGCTAGTGTTTCTCGGGAATTTAATGTGGGGCCCACCATGCTATGTGTATGCTTCCCAATCCATCTATCAAGTGAGCTGACTGTGATGATGGTATGCCTTAAAAATAAGGGTAATCCAATAATCGTGTGGGCCAAACCAGAAAAAGTAATGGACAAAGCTCCAACTTCACTTGGTGGCCCACATAATGATTAAATCAGCCTATGTTTTTTTTTTTTTAGGTCCAACCATTATAGTGAGGTGATGTTGTTGGATGAGTTAGATGGCATACAAAATACGATCCATGGCGACCACAAACACAAAGTATTGTAGAATAACCTTCTCCTACATCCGAGCGTACCAACCATCATCTTTATATATATATATATATATATATATATATATATATATATATATATATATATATATATTAAACGAAAGGTCCTAAATATTTTTTTTAACTAGTAATTTGTAATAATAAACTAACTGAAGAATTGGTATGTGAACATATAATTGAAGTATTACAATATGATATAATATACTAGAATAGAATTTCGGCCGAGTTGGGGAGTGGCGAAAGGTATACTCATGGCGGCTGGCCCCAATTATTAATTGAGTTTGAATTAATACCCAAACCTGCATCCACGCCCATTTAGTTACACCCATACCTGGCTTTGTCGGGCCCGTTTGAGCACCCACGCCCATTTAGATACACCCATTGTCGGGCCCGTTTGAGCACCCATCAAGCCTACCGAACCTAATACCACGCCAGTTATAAAGTTGTTTGATAGCACGCTTACAGGAATTACAATAGGATCCATCTGGACTTTAGCCATTGGCATGGGTCCTCCAAAACATTTGATTATGATACCACTCAAGGAAGGGAGCGGATTAGGTGAGGAAACGGATTGGCTACTCCCCCGCCACCTGCCCGATGGCTGATGGTCAGTGCTCCATGGACCCACCATGATGTATGTGTTTCATCCACTCCGTTCATCCATTTTTACATATCATTTTAGGGCTTGATCCCAAATATTAGTGGGATATAAATCTTAGGTGGACCGCACCACAGGAAAACAATAGTGATTGGATATCCACCATTAAAATCCTCCTAAGGCCCAATGTACTGTTTATTTGAAATCTAATCTGTTGATTAGGTCACACAGACCCAAATGAAGGGAAAAACCAAAGAACATCTTGATCCAAAACTTTTATGGCCTCCAAAAAGTTTTAAATCATCGACGTTCATTCAACACTTTCCTGTAATGTGGTCCACGTGAGATTGGGATATATCTAATTTTTTGTCTCATACTATAAAATGATCTAGAAAAATAGATGAACAGCATGAATGAAACACATACATCATGTTGGGGCCCACAGAGCACCGACCACCAGCCATTGGCTGGTGGCGGGGGAGTAGCCAATCCGTTTCCATTACATGAGACCCGGGCCTCACCCAAGACGGTGTAGCCATTACCATGGGGCTCAACTTGATGTATTTATTCTATATTCACTCTATCCATCTGTTTGTCCAGATCATTTTAAGAAATTATTCAAAAAATAAAGTAAATTCAATTTTCAGGTGGACCATATCATAAGAAACAATGGTAATTTAATTTTCTACCATTAAAAACATCCTAGTACGCACCTTAATGTTTCGTGGTATTTATTTTCCATCCAATCTCTTGATAAGGTCACATGAGCCTGCATAAAAGCAAATATATATATATATATATATATATATATATATATATATATATATATATATATGTGTGTGTGTGTGAGAGAGAGAGAGAGAGAGAGAGAGAGAGAGAGAGAGAGTGTGTGTGTTGTGTGTGCGTGTGTAAAACAAAAAAAAAAAAAGAGTCTGAAATATCTTGGGTGAGTCCAGAGTCTCGCCTAATCCCCTCCCCTAAGGATAGGGAACACCAAAATAAATAAATAAATACACCCTTGTATTAAAGTATTTTGACTATTCAAAGGTGGAGGAAATCGCCCATGTTAAAAAAATAATAATAATAAATAATAAATAAATAAAAACCGAAGCAGCCGCAATTGGCAGTACTTCCTGATGTATTCTCACAATAATAGGATGGGATAGGAGTAGAGAATGGAATAAATAAAGTTCCTCGCCGCTGCCTTTGAAAAGCTACAAAGCCTGTCGGCTAACACAGATTGGTAAAGGAATGCTCTAAAGCACACGGAAGATTTTGTTCTTACTGTCCTATCAGATCGATGGATCTATGGCTACAACCATTCATTTGCCAATGCATGGTCCACAGTACAAAAATCCTACTTACTTTGACCTACCAAATGGATGGTTAAAACTTAAAAGAGCTTCGGTAAGCTACGCGCGCATGCAATGCAGCTCATGTACACGTCACACATGTAGAATGACACATTTGTAGACGATCCTAGCCGTCCACCGACCCAGAGTACTGATCAAGGTGGTATCACTATGTGGATCATCTGGCCAGAGATTTAGGCTGGTCCATTAGTAAATTAGCAAGCTGCAATCTAAAACACAGCTATCCACATGTTTCTTACATTGGGGCCAAACCGCTACGTAGACCATCTGTATTTTTTGCAAGATCATCAATATTGCGAGACCCACCTGGTGGACGGAATGGATATTGTACAAGGCCCACTTTTTATGTTGGCCTCCAGTCCGAGTGATATCATCTCACGGTCAGATCTGCAGGCCCCAAATGTCTTTTTGTGTAAATATATTATAAAATCAGTAGTTATGGGTGGTTTTAAAGGTTCAGTCGTCCACTTCCAAGTGGGTTTATAACCATGAGAAATGGCTATAAAGTGGCCAATCAAACACATTTTAATCTCTTTGATAGGATATTTGGGAATTAAAATTGCTTTAAAATGCTTATAAATATCAATGCCAAACAAGCTCTAAAGATTTAGGGAATTAGATCCGCCCAAAAACTCTTAAAATATCAATGCCAAACAGGCCCTATGGTGCCTTTTGAGTTTATAACCATGATAATTGATTAAGTACTTGCCCTGGTACCGTAAATTATGGTACTCCACATTTCTACTACTGATGTGCTTTATGTGTAAGACATCCTTGCCGCATGAAAGGTTTGCCTCATCATGGATATCACCTATAATTAAAATAAGACTGATATAGAAAGTAGGCTGGCCACAATTTTAAAATCAATCAACCACCTACGATCTGACTCAACACATTGGTTTAGCCTATCTTAAATGGAACATATTGGTACGAAAACATGCACAGTACAGCAAGCTTGTGGAACACAAGGCAGACCCGAGAAACTTCCCTTTAACCTCACCAACGACCCAACTCTACTGGTACAAGAGATATTATATTGAGTAGAATCCTCAATGTGACTGCACCTTAGATGAAGAACCGATGCTTGCCTAAGGTACCATGGTGATCACGCGGAGATGGATGTGATGAGGTCAAACACCATCTTACTTAGGGGATAATTACTCCAAATCCATTGGGCTTTTCTGGGCTCCTCATAAAGATTCATAAAATCCTTGAGGAAAGATAGAAAATAAAAATAAATTCTAATAAAATTGAAAATATTTTGATTGATGATAAAAACAAATTTACAATTCTTTAAATAGTTGATACCAAACCTAAGAAGTTCCAGAATCAAACTCCCAACTCAAATTCCCTAAAAATCATGACTTACTATAAATAGTAAACTTACTATTTATAGGTAGTTATGATTTTCACTAGACTTCATGATTTTTGAACAAAATTAGTAAGTGCCTTATTTAGCCTAACCACATTGTTCTCCTAAATTTTCTAAGTCTTTTTCATGTAGGACACAACTCCTAAAGTTCAAAGGATGAAGAGTTATGATCAAACTAAAAGTTACTATAAATAGTAAAAACAAAAATAAAATGGATTTCAACTGTCAATTTAATGGAATCTCGCAAATTCGGCGTAGACAACCTAGCGTAGTAGGTTGGTTGGCAAAAGTAGCTTCTCATACCCCAAAATCATATATGATACGTCAAATAACTTATTACAATTTGGGAGATATGCCTATTTTAGTGTTCCGACAATCCTAATCACTTTCGCCTTCAATCGGGCCTTCTCCGATCCAGCTTAGACATAACAATGTATGCAACCCGCACCACATCACATGGGTTCGAGGATAATATTATGCGGAGAGCCCGGTCACGTAGCACAGGTTCGATAATATTTTCCTATTCTTATTTTATTTTTATTTTTAGCCAAGTAAATGACATCAAGAGTTGTTAATACTAAATTGAGTAAAAACAAGAAGTTCAATGGCACCAACTACACTTGAAAAAGGATAATAAGATGCATCCTTTTCGAAAATATGGTTGTCTTACACACTAATATGCCAGCGCCTATCATCCAATGTGACAACCATAATTAAATGAACATGTTATCATTTCTTAGGGAAGATGTTAAGCTTGCCCGGTCTACCATGCTAACTTTTATGGACCTAGGTTTGAAAATCATTTATGAGTTATATGTGATTGCGAAGAACATGTTTGTTGTAGTTGCTCAAGTTAATGGAAACATATTGGATACTTACATTTAGTTATTAGTAAATAAAAATAAAAATTCAACTCCACTAAGACAAAGGAGTCAGATTCTGTAATCAATTACATACATAAAAGATGGTCAGCACAAAGGAATTAGCTACCCTTGGAAATCTAATCCAAGAAAGAATGCAAGTTTCCACAATATTTCACAATTTACCCAATTCATAAGAACCTGTATTGGTGGCAATATATATATGTTAGGATGAATCATCACGATGTATGTGTTGCCCATGATACTGGCCATGGAAGCTCAATGAAGAGAGAAGAAATGATCTACATCAAGCTCAATTATGAATCTTTCATAAGTCAATTTACAAACCAATGTATTCTATCCTTCAATGTCATGTGTAAATGTGTGTACTGTCAATTTTCCATATGTAAAACCATAATACCCTAGTCCAATGACAAAAAAAGGACTTAAAATCAAACAATAATACAAGGTTAATTCAATAAAAAGAAAAATGATGATTGTTAAAATTATGGAAAATCAGGATATCGGATTGTTGATGGTTGCTTAAAGAAAAATAACATTAATTAGTTGTCCATGGGACTTAATATGTATTGTTTTGAAGTCCTTGCCGATTGTGACATTGAAGCCTAGTGGATAGTCTTTGCTTCATCCAGGTGCACCGCAAAGTTTAGGAAGCACTCTAATGAAATAAAGAAGTCAAGAACCCACAATCATTAGGTTTTTATGAAAAGAATAATGTATACACTAATGTGGTAGGTATCAAAACTATAAAAATTTCAATGCTAGGTGAAATAAATTTGCTCTTAACTGATGTTTTTGTATGTTGCTACTATGAGAAGAAATTTAATATTTGTGCCCTGACTCAGCAAAACAATGGTCTAATGCTCATTTTTTATCAAGTGTTTATGGGGAAACACGAGAATATTGTTCTATGATACTAAAATCATTGGTTTGCATCGATCAAATAAAGATACTGGAAATAAAATATTGATGATAATACAAATTGAGTGATGAAATTAGTAGTTTTTTTTTGGGGGATCATTTTGAAAATGGCAAGAAGGCTTGAAGAGTATGATATGAGATTGAATAGCTAAATTGGTGGACAATTTATGTGAGGGACCCACAAACATACCTATGATTGGATCATGCTTCAGGAAAGAAATTTTAGGAAAGTGAAATAAGTATTTTATTTTGTAATTAATATTTAAGGTGTCGATGTTAATTATTTAAAATAAAGTGTTCAAATTTATTATATTTAGATTGCGTGTAGGTTCATTGTTTAAATAAAGTCTATAAATTTATTGTGTCTAGATTTGTTGTTTAAAATAAAATGTCTACGTTCATTATTTAAAGTGTCCAAGTCCATTATATTTAAACCATCCAATTTCATTGTTTAAAGAGTCTAAATTCATGTTTTTCTATTTGTAAGTATTTAAAACTTGCTAGAAAGGGAACTATGGATCTTTATAATTTTGACACATTAGTTTAAGAAAAAATGGAAAAATAAAAAAATAAAAAACCAAGTTCGTAGTTTGGTTCTTCTTAGTGTGAACCTTGTTGGTAGGGTTTGTTGAGACATTAAATCAACTTCGGTAGTTTGGCATTTTATGTATCTTGCCTGTGTTAAGTCTTTATTTCTTGTTACATTTCATATTTAAGAGTTGTAACTCTGTCAATATGGTATCAGAGATTCTTGATCTAGATACAACAATATTTACATTGATTCTCTCATCACTATGCCTCCTCGCAAAGAAAGAGGTAGATGTAGATGTGATGAAGGAGAATCCAATCCCAATCTACCCAATCCTCGTAGTGTAGAAATATAAGAGTTAAGGAGACATGGAGATCTTGACCTAGTGCTTGAGTGCATGGAAGCATCGGTTCATCATGATAATTTTAATGATGAATCTAAGGGAGGAAACATTCATATCAAAGCATCATATGAAGGGATATTTTCTTCCACCAAATTGTGTGTAAGCTTTATATCATTGACATCAATCTCTTAGTCAAGGAGATCGGAGTGTCAATGATTACATGAAATAATTTCAATACTTGATTACGAGGAATAACATGAGAGAACACGAAGAGCAGCTAGTTGTGCATTATCTTCATGAGTTAAAGTCGACTATGCAAGAGGCTTTGGTTATCCATCCACCGTGGACAATTATGGAGTCTTACCATATGCATTGGCCATAAAATAATAATAATAATAATAATAATAATTAAAAGATGACTTTTAGAAAGGCTGGGTCATCGAGTTACTGGATGGATAAGGGGTTGGTTGGGAAGAGTAGTGGTACTAAAAGTGTGATAATTAAAAATTTTCACGCATGAGTAGGCCCACGAGTGCTTTCCCATATATATAATTTATCACTTAGATTTTTTTTAAACAACAAATGCTTAGATGAATGCATGTGTGCACACACTTACTCGCACATACACAGTATAATATACTTCAGACGCTTATATATACCTTCATATACATGATCTTACATCAAGATAACCATCCAAATAATAAATCGTCATTAGATAAGGATATTTGATTGTCAATTTCACTTTTGGACCACTAGATCATAGTAAACCAGCTATAAAACCTTCACATCTGCTCATACATGTAACGATTTGATATTCAGATATGTTAATCTTGTTTGTTACGTCGTAATATGCTTAACTTACCGTTGAAATGTCAAACTATGGTCTTTATATATCTATACGTATACACATACACATACACCGGTCTACACATCTCGAGCCTATATATATCATTATATACTCAATTAACCATCAATCTAAACCATCGAGAAGCCTCTTTCTATGTTGATTAAGCTATCTAGCCATTTGATTTCAATCTAAACCCTTACATCATTTCGAAATAGTCAAAGATGTCATCTTCACATTTATATCTAATCATCTAAAAATTGGGATCCATGATCCTGATCCTAATACTCCAATGAATATTTTACACCGAAAAAATCCCATTCCAATGGCTATGATCTCACTATTGATTATCTAAGGAATTCTATGATTTATATGTACATATCTGCACTAAACCTTAGAAAACCTTGGAATTCGATCATAATGAAATTTTAGACAATGCTTATCTGACCAAATTAAATTATGCATCTTCAATTTTAGAATTTAACTCACAAGATCCACTAATTACTAGATTTGGCATCATATTAGTTGGACGACCCACCTGAAAATTACACGACTCATTTTACAATCCCTAAATAATCCTTGATGAATCTAATAGTTTACTATTCTCATCAGGCTCTTTCTATAGCTATTTTCAGAGATCTTAGACTATTAAAAAAGAATCCTACGTATTGTGCACCTTTTAAATCTAAAAAGAGTATAATAATCACATATACATCCTGTATCGTGCACCCTCACTCAGTAAGAATGTGATTTGGCTATTGACTTAAGAAACTACTAATGCATCTACACCTAGACACCTTAATGGAGCCTCGAATCATTAATTTGCAATTTAAAAGTGATCCAACTGTTAAAATTCTAAACCTAACTTTGGTAGCCATCTGATCGAAAATAACTAATACAATCCATTTTTGACTGATAAAAAGCATTCAAAGTATGGGCAACATGCCACCTTAAGCCTATGATCAACCTACACCTAATCTTAACCTTGCACATGTGTGAACCTAGGTCAGCATGCATAGCACGTATATGTCTGTACAAGACTGAAATCACGTCTTGAGCATAAAACTTGAAAAACTAGAAAATTCTCCCCACCACTTTAATTTTTTATAACTAACACTGATAGTATGGGTCATCATAAGCAAATTTATGTCGTATATGTTAGATTATCTAGATGCAGAAATCTCAAAGATCTACCTGTGCATAGGACATGGAGATCTAGGGTTCGGATGGCTTACCTAACTGAGACGTCATAGATGTAGATTAGAACACTAGAAAATCAATAATGTAATCTTCCTCTCCTTCACACCCATATGTAGAATAATAGATGGGACTCAGGCTTCTCTCATAGTGTAGGATTGGGGACCCAGCTCTCTCTTATATAAATACTTTTGAGATGAGAGTTTAAAACCCATCACAACTCTCTCCCATGGCTCCACATTGTTGTATCATAGTTCAACTCAAACAGCCTTGCGTATCAAGATATAGCACTCCACCCCTTATGCATCCATACATAGAGTATCTGCATAAATCACATTGAAGTGGGGTCCACTAGTTTACATAATCATACAGTCCAACAGTCAGGTCAATCTAGATCGTTGATCAATAAGGACCACCTTATAGAGTTCTTACATCCTCCCACTTGGGCCATATTGAACAATGTCAATGGTTTATCTATAAAATTTCTTTTGAAAAAATTAGTTTTGATTTTGAAGAAAATCATCTAAATGATTGACCAATGCAATTGTTGGATAATATGTGTAATGTTATTCAATCTAGTCCATCAAGATTGTTAGTACCAAATCGCGGTAGTCGTCACAACATTTAATTTAGGCAAAGTGAGGCTAAGCGCAGTCACAAGTACTTTCAATCTTAATGACATAGATTAAGAACTATGATATGTGGTATAAGGATTACACACTTAGTGCGATGATATGTGTCTATCCTTAAAAGGTCCTGAAGCTTTTACATATCTCCAACGAGAAATGACTGTACTTCTACTCACTCAAAATTTTACATACATATATAGAGAAGCAGAAATAAATATTTGTATCAAAATCATCAAAACTGTATAAAATGAGATCTCTAAATGTTTGTAAAAATTAAAGTACGCTCAACTTCTACTAACTGAAAACATCTGTGGGATCAATGACTTACATGGATGTCACATGCTCTTAAACTGGCGTGATAGGGAGCCCTTTAGTGAGCGGATCTACAATCATCTGCTTAGTGCCGATGAATTCCACGGACACTTGATGATTCTTAACTCTTTTCTTTACAACAAAATATTTAATGTCGATATACCTCGACCTTAATGAACGCTTGTTGTTACTAAAGAATGAAATAGCATCTGAATTATCACAAAATATTCTTAATGGTTTTGGGATATGCACAAGCACCCACAAACTAGAGAAGAAATGTTGTAACCAAAATACCTGATTAGATGTCTTAAGTAATTAATTAATCTTCTATGGTGGATGAGATTGTAGTTGACTGTTTCACACTTTTTCAAGATACAACCCCACAACTAACATGAAGATGTAGCCTGAGGTGGACTTCTTAATATCAATGCAGCCAACATAATCTGTGTCTAAATATCTAACCTACTCCAAATGGTTAGATCCCCTATAGGTGAGTCTAAAGTCTTTTATTCTTTATAGGTAGTGTGATACTATCTTTGTAACTATGCAATGCTGCGTTCTTGGATTATATAGATACCTGCCCAACATTCCAACAATAAAGGCAATATTCGGCTGTGTGCAGACTTAAGCCTACTTGATGCTCCCTACTACTCATGCGTACGAAAATTCTTTTATTCGATTCTTTTCCAAATCATTCTTTGGACACTGAAATAAGCCAAATTTGTCGCCCTTCACAATGGGCGATTGTTCGGAAGCACAATTTTGCATGTCATATCTTTCGAGTACCCTAGTAATATAGGCCTTCTGTGACAGGATGAGCAGTTCAAGTGATCTGTCACAACGAATCTTAATACCGATGACATAAGAAGCATCACCAAGATCTTTCATTTCAAATCTTTAAGATAGAAATTTTTTGATGTCGCTTAACATCCTGATATCACTACTAGCCAACAGAATGTCATCATCATACAAATCATCATAACGAACTTACTCCCACTGATTCTAATTTAGATACATTTATCTGTCATGTTTTCTACAAAACCATATAAGAAAATTACTTCATGAAACTTTAAGTACCAATATCACGATGCCTATTTCAACCCATAGATAGATTTCTTTAGTTTGCAAACTAAATGTTCTAAGTTATTAGCTACAAAACCTTCGGGTTGTAACATATATACATTCTCATTCAGATACACATTGAGAAATGTAGTCTTTACATCCATCTGATGTAACTCTAAGTCTATACGAGCTACAAGAGCCATTATAATCCTGAATCAGTCTTTCTTAAACATTGGTGAGAAAGTCTCCTTAAAGTCAATGCACTCACGTTAGTTACAAGCCTTCACAATAAGTCTGTCTTGATATCTTTTGACATTATCCTTGGAGTCCCACTCAATTTTAAATATCCATTTACAACCAATCGGCCTTATTCTAGTGGGTAATTCAACAAGATCTCATACTCTATTATCCTTCATAGATTTTAACTCATCTTTTATGGCAATAAACCAATGAGAAGGATTAGTACTTTATTTGACTTGTATAAAGGATTCAGGATCTTTTTTCACCCCTACTTAAAAATCATACTCCTATAAGTATATGATGTAATCATCTCGATTTATAGGCCTTCTATTTCTTTCAGATCTTCTTAATGGTTCATATTGTTGGGTGTGATTTTAATTTTCCTCATCAGTGGTTTGTATATGAGATTCTATGTGGTGTTCTGCAGTGACTGCAGGATCAACTACATCATTAGTATCCACATGATCTTGAGTGACTATGACTGGAGTCATAGTCCTTTATTCCTCAAATACAAAATTTCTAATATTCGTGCACCCACTGTTTTTAGTGTCCTCAATAATTTGGCATTCTCAATCTCAACAATCTTAATAGAGTAACAAAGACAGTAGAATCGATAGCCCTTTGATCTTTATAGATATCCAATGAAAAAATAACTTACGATTCTAAGATCGAGCTTCTTTCCATGCGGGTTATAAATTTTTGGCCTTAAAAAGATAACCCCAAACATGTAGATATCGGAGACTTGATTTTCTCCTATTCCATAATTCAAAAGGAGTTTTACATACTGCTTTGATGGGGACCTGTTAAGTATATGAACTGCGATTTTGATCAGATCACCCCACAAAGATTCTAGCAATGTTGAATTGCTAACCATGCTTCGCACCATATCCATAAGGGTGCGATTGCATCTTTCAGCCACACCATTCTACTCTGGGGTACCAAGCATAGTGTACTGGGTGACAATGCCACAATTCTGTAGATATTTAAAGAATGGCCCTGGATTACGACCTGATTCGTCATATTTACCATAGTATTCACCACCACGGTCAGATCTGACAACTTTAATCTTTATA
Source organism: Magnolia kwangsiensis (assembly GCA_037074715.1). Lineage (NCBI taxonomy): Eukaryota > Viridiplantae > Streptophyta > Magnoliopsida > Magnoliales > Magnoliaceae > Magnolia > Magnolia kwangsiensis. The sequence continues at coordinate 135,785,189 of CM073573.1, forward strand.
TCAAGTTGGTTTTCAACATCGACCTTATAGATTTTAAAAGTATCCAAGGTATCTGATTTCTCATTAATAAGGTAGAGGTACCCAAAACGATAGTAGTCATCTATAAATGTAATAAAATACGTATGTTCACTCCATGAATTCATAAGGAATGGTCCACAAATGTTCGTATGTATCACCTCTAAGAGACCAAACTCCTTATTGCAGCTTTCTTTCTAGTTCTGGTTTATTTTCCTTTTATGCAATCAATATACACTTTATAGTCGGAGAAGTCTAGAGTATGTAGAATTCCTTCTCGCATAAGTCTATCCAATCTCTCACGAGATATATGACGTAGTCATCTGTGCCACAACATGGAGGAATTCTCATAATCTAACCTTCGCTTAGATCCTACTTTATTTCGATACAAGTCATTAACATTATGGACGTGTGAGGTAATGAAGTCTAGCTGGTATAAGTTGTTCACTATAGAGTCTATGCCAACTTTAATAGAATTAAGGTAAATACTAAATCCATTATTCTCAAATTGGAATGAATATCCCAATTTATCCAAACGAGAAATAGAGATTGGATTGCACCTTATAGAAGGCACACAAAATATATTTACCAAATCTAATAAACAAACATACTCTAACCTAAGCTTATAAACTCCAATTGCTTCTACGTTGACTTTAATACCATTGCCTACGAATACTGAGTGTTCTGCATCAGTTGATAGCTTGGTCTGTAGTAAGTCTTGTATAGATGTATATATGTGAATAGTGGTTTCTGAATCTATCCACTAAGAATTCATCGACACATCAGTTAAATTAGATTTAAAATAGACTAGAACAAAATTATTACCCTTATTTATGAGTCATTCCTTATACTTTACGTAATCTTTCTTTTGATAGCTCAGCTTCTTGTAAAAGAAGCAATTATCCCCTTTCCGCTTGCGACTCGATTCATTCACAGGTCGATTTTCAACTGGAGAACCTGGAGGACTGTGAGGTCCTGGATCCCTCATTAGAATCATGTTTTCCTTTTTTTTTGTTTCTATTATGTTCAGGTACATGTCCTGAGGTTACAAGATCCAAATTTTGATTTATGGTTCAGAATTTTCTAGAGTAATATCCAAATGTAACCATCCCATAACTATCTCTATGGACTTTATTTATTGAACATAATTGGATTCAGTTAAGATGGGAAGTAGATGTGCTTAAGTAGAAATTTTAATTGGTTACAAATTATAGTCATATTAGTAAATTATTTTACATAGAACAATTCATGAATAAAACTAAATATCAGGCAAAAATTAATCAATTCAGTCGCTAAGGGACGCATCAACTGAATCATCCAAGATGAAGATGGGCCCAACCATCACATCCTGGTGAGGATCTATTATATCATCAGCATTCCTCCTGTGGGTGGTAATAATAACATGCTAGCGATCCTCCTGAACATGAAGCTAAGTGATGTCAATTATGTAAAGCTGAGACACTTAACACTTGTGGGTGAGATGAGTCTTTCAACCTTATATTACCACCATCATTTACTTCACCTGTTCATATAACTGTCAAATGGTAATAGTCTGTGTTTTCGTTACCATATGCATGAAAACATGAATGTAAATGTATGCAATCCTCCTTATTCCAATGTTATAAGTCTATACTTGTAAAATTTTCATCGATTGAGGTCATTATGGTGGCTAACACAATCGATTCCAATATTGTAAATATAAACTTAGGATCGCGATTATAATCCTGCCTCTCAATGGATTATATCTTAATTAGTCTAATGTAGCCCATAAGTTAATTGGTACTGACCTTTTAGAAAATAAAGGAACCTTAAAGTGAAACATACGGATAGGTTTCACACCATATATTTCAATGGTCCATATCAACTCCTAAGGATGGGTGATGGGCTAATAATAGGGCCGAATCAATACTCTTATACGATTTGTTCATCATTAATGAATATTACAAGTCTGGCCTTTAACATTCACACGATAGGCGGTTAGTATGGAATGATTCAGATAGATGGTTAGATCTTTACATTAGTGTCCATAAGATGCACAGATTAGATCTAGTGCTTAAGATCCACATGTGAAAGGTTCATATTCTTTATTTTCCCTTCTAATGAATGAGCCAGATTATATGCCCATTTTAAACAAAATAGACGGCTCAGATCTAGGAAGCAGATATCAAACTTGGCCCTAAAGGGAGGCCCAAACATTAAATGAGTATCCAACATGCGCTAAATATGGGGTGAATAAAAATAGGTATTGGCCCAGTATAGGAGCTTCAATTAGTCAACCACTAGGCCTTAATTGGGCCCATGAGGTGGTTTCCAAGATGAGTCACTAAACAGAACCAATTGAAGCCCAACTCTAAATTATGTATAAGCTCAAGAGGTCGAAATATATCCAAAACAAATCTTAGGTGGGCATAGACGCAAACATGGGCCATGGATATGGAGCCACTAGAGTTCACGGCCCATGGACATGGCCCAACTCTTAATCTAAAGTTGGATTAGGCCTGCACGGAAGTCCAGTACAGAGGGCCCACAATCGAAACAAGAATGGCCCAAAATTATGTGTTGTGGATATTGGCTGCATATGGGAAATTTATATACCTTAATCAAGCCATAATATATTAAATGAATGATATTAAATGAACGTGAACTGAATGGTTTGAAAAAATGGGTCCAACTACCATTCATGGTAATACCTACTGATGAGGCCCACTGGTGACAAAAGAATACGGATCTAATGTCCTAGGGTATGGGCCTAAGTGTCAGGCCCAACACAAAAATTTAGGTGGATCCAATACTCGAAGTGGGCCCTAGAACGAGCATCAGGCTCAACTGAAAGGTTTCAGGTGGATCCCGTTCATGGGTCCAGAAGTAGAACTCGAATATATGTAATCAGGTCCAAAGACCCGACCTCATATAAGGTCGTTCTCGACCTAATACCAGCAGCAAAAATCAAGATCCTCTTCGACCATCTAAGGGTAGTAGCTAAAGGGAGAGAAAAAATCCCCTTTACCGCAGATGGATCCATAGCCAATCGAAGATCCGGTCGTCTTCATCAACCATGATGCCAATGACGATGGCACTGTCATCCCTGATGGTGGGCTTCATGGCTGACAGTGATGAAGAAAATAAGAGACGCTGGTGATAGACCAAAAATCCAAGGTCATCTCCATTGAAGATACAAGTAAGGGAGGGAATATCTTTTCCAACCAAATTTTGGGTATGGAAACCATAACGGCTGGATTGGGAATCAAAATCCTTAGCAGCCTATCTAGATTAGGGGCTAATAGAACTGAAATCTCCAATTCTGGATTTGGGGTTCGAATCCAAAATCCCTAATTAAAACTAGATTTAGGGTTGTACATATGAAATCTCTAATTTGGATTTAGGGATTCGAAATCCCTAATTAAAACTGGTTTTAGGGTTTCAAAAAAATCCCTAATTAAAACTAGATTTAGGGTTTCAAAAAAAAATCCCTAATTAACCTTTGTGGGATTTGAAAAATCCTTGATTAGCATCTAGATTTGGGGATTTAAATTCGAAGTCCCTAATACTGGATGTGGGAATGAAAATCCCTAATCTGATTCAAAATTCAAAATCCCAATTTTCCTAATTTTCTACTATAGATAGTTGTGCCTACCTACATTTGATGGTAGACTTCTTATACAGAGCTAGGCAAAGAGACAAGCTGTGCCTGCCTACGTATGTGCTACTACAGATAGTTCAGACTGCTCGCTCTCCCAGGACAAACATTTCACTCCCATTCGGCCGACTTATACGCAAGCTTGCTCGTGAATTCGGCTACAGACTTGGCTCAGAAAGGCTTACACCGATCCATTTCATCAACGACACTAATCTCAATAACAAAAATATCGGGCCACGATAATGCGAAGCCCGCCTCGATGAGAGTGAGGATGAGACGGAAAGTGAAGAGGAAGAATGTGTTGAAGAAGGAGATGAGAATGAAATAGAGGAAGAGGAAGAAGGAGAGGAAGAGGAAGAAGAGGAGGCCCAAGACTCTGATGGGGGCTCTCCTCCTGCTACACATGAGCCCCACCGTGATCGGGCTGCTTTAGGAGCCCGCTTGGCTTAAGTTGAGGAGGGCCAAGTCGCCCTGCGACAAGAGGTCAGTGAGACTCGGGGTAAACTTGAAGAGAATAGGGCCTTCATGAAACAATAATTCAAGAAGGTGTCTTGTACTTTGAGGGCTATCCTGTGTTGTATGTAAGACAAGGGTGTTCCTCCTCATACCAGATTCGGATGACTAGTCCTATGTTGTATTCGTCTTTGAGTTTCTTTGCTTTCTTATTTTTATGTTATAGCCTTAATAGGCTTAGTAATATCATAGAGTGGTTGGTATGCTTTAGTGTTTGAAACCTTACTTAGCTTAGATTAGCTCACACGCATCTTCTGTCATGATCCATGTAATACTACATCTCATGTATTGTGACAATTTTGGTTAAATGAAATGTATGTAGCTCCTTTCGTTATGAGATGTGTAGAATGCTTGAGAAATTAAGTGTCGTATTTTAAATCTTACATGGGTTGCACCCTATGTTGTATATAGGGAATGTCACCTAAGGCCACACGGAGTACGACACGTCTTACACTTGACAACTCGATTGACAGGGCACCTCCCCTAAGCGATAGCGATACCGACCCTAGTTTCAACCCGACTCACGAGACTATGCTGGATTCTCAGCCGGCCATCGGCCCCACAAATGAACCAACTCCTTTTGCATCACCGGTTCCTTAGCAGAACCGTGTGTCTACTTCAACACCTCACATGCCTCAGGCAGCTTCTCCTCCTGATAGGTTGGAGTAAATGATGCTCCTCATGCAGCAGCAACAACAGATTTGGACCACCATAGCTGGGGCCCTTGCCCAGAACATGAGTACTGTTCCACCTGCACCACCTGTGTACCTTGCTAGAAACGTGGGTGCTAGTGGCTTGTTTGAGCAATTTCAGCACTTCCGACCTCCTACATTTATGGGTACTCACAGACCCGAGGAGGCCGAGTATTGGCTTTACTGCATCTCTAAGACACTAAAGCCGTTGCACTGTACTAAGGCAGAGCAAGTAGAGTTGGTCACCTACATGCTTGAGAAGGAGGCCAGTCTTTGGTGGGACAGTGTCCTTAACACCGTTGCTCCTAGTTACGTGTGGTCGTGAGAGGCTTTTGAAATGCGCTTCAACAGGAAGTATTTCCCTCTCACCTACCGTAACGAGGAGGGAGAGTTTCTTCACCTCCGACAAGGAGGAATGATAGTGGAGGAATATGATAATAGGTTCACGGAGTTGGCCAGATATGCTCCCTTGATGTTAGTAGATCAACCGATGTGAATGCAGCGATTTTCTAAGGGTTTGGACCCGAGATAGCTCGAAGATGTGTTGTGCTAGCTTACTTAACTATACTGAGCTAGTGGACATGTCTTTGCAAGCTGAGCAGGACGGGGAAAAAATGTCTCATAAACATGTGCCCACGGCTCCTAGGCATCGACCAAACTTACCGAGCAGACCATTCTTCGGCAAGAGGCCACGAGCATATTCTCCTCCTCGGCTTAAGGCTCCACCGGTACAGCCGGGGTGACCTAATGTATGGTGCACCTACTACAAGAGGTCGGGCCATGCTGACACTTATTGCTTCACCAGGATGAGGGACAACGACTTTATGCCCTCTCAGAAGATTAACCGTCAGATGCCACTAACTATCTCGGCTCCACCTCTACGTTCTGTACAGCCTGCACAGCCTTCTTACTGCCAACCTGCACCTCGATTTAGGCCGCCTCAATGGCCTATGGCACCGCAGTTGAACCATTCTCAGTAGGCTCGTGTGCACTCACTTGTAGCTGAGGCATCTGAGACAGCAGTTACAACACCATTGGCTTTTGAATTCACGGCACACATCCAAGGTATACCAGTCTTCCTATTGGTGGACATAAGGTCCACTATCTCTATAATTTCATGCGCAGCAGTCAAGCAACTAGTGTTGAAAATAGCTCCTATGAAGGGAGTGAGAATCATTACCACCACAGGGACTTTTCAAACGTTACCAAGATTTGTAAGGGTTGCTCGATAGACTTAGGGAGAAGGACCATGCTCGTTAACCTGATCGTTGCCCCACTATACCATTATGACATTATCCTTGGTATGGATTGGCTCATCCAGATGAAGGCAGAGATTGATTCTGAAATCAGACTGGTAATGGTGCACGGGCCCGAAAACATGGCCTTTACTTTTCCAGTTCAGGTCAGTTTGCCCTGTGTCCTTATTGAAGAATGTTGATGGTCCGATACTTGGGAACACACCAGTAGTTAAGGTTTTCACGGACGTATTCAGGAAGATACCTGGATTATCTCCTCAGTGAGAAATCAATTTTACCATCGACCTAGTGCCTGGTGCGACACCTATTTCACTAGCGACTTATTGCATGCCTCCATGTGAGATGGAGGAACTGAGAAGACAGATCGATGATCTGTTGGATGCAGGCTTCATACGACCGAGTGTATCTCCTTGGGGAGTACCTTTGTTGTTTGTGAAGAAGAAGGATGGATCACTGCGATTGTGTATTAATTATCGCAGGTTGAATCAAGTGATGATGAAGAACAAGTATCCTTTGCCCAAGATAGATGATCTGTTCGATCAATTGAAAGAGGCACAGTACTTCACTATTATCGACTTACAGTCAGGGTATCACCAGTTGCGCGTTAGGGATGAAGACGTGCAGAAGACAGCTTTTAGAACTAGTTTTGGGTACTACGAGTTTCTTGTGATGTCATTTAGACTCACAAATGCACTGGCCGTGTTCATGGATCTGATGAACAGGGTATTTCGGTCGTATCTATACCAATTTTTCATAGTATTCATAGATGACATTTCGATATACTCTAAGAGCCGAGATGTAATGCCCTGAAAATCGGGGGTCGAGCATAACTCAGCTCCTGAGTTCCAAAACATCACTTATGCAACATTTCTAATGATAAATGGATGTTGTCTGTATTAGTGCATAAAATATTAATTAGATTAAGCCAAATCAACAAACATAATCTAGGGACAGTTGTAATACGCAAGCGAAAGACTGAAATGAATATATAAACTAGTGTAAGTCCCCAAAGTATGTATACAATGCCAGGTCAATATTTACAAGTGTTATGTCAAGATACAAAATGTCAAAAGGAATGTAATAGTCCTCTACAAGTATAATCCCTGAATCCCTGTCGATCCGGACTCGACTCACACGAATTCGTCCAAAAACTGCATGTAAGAGAATGCCTCCTCATCATCCTCGAACTCCGGATCTGCCTTATGGGTCGCATCATCGTCTATAACTAAGACAGAGTTTGGTTGGTGTTTAACATTATCCCAGAATGTGGGAGTGAGTGATCAACTCAGTGGAGCTATACAGCAAAGGTTAACATGCTATCAATTCAGTTAAGCAGTAATGATAAAGCAGTACAATCAAACATGTCCTAGATACTCATGTTAATGCAAGAATGAAATGCCAAAATGATGCATGCCCTCGCCTGCATTCCCTCAGCGTCTTCATCTCACGGCGCGCATGGCAACCACCTGAAAGTGCTCTTCCACGCCAAAGCACATGCAATGCGGTGCATGAACGTGATTACCAAGTTCATATTAGTCTTTTTCATACAGCCAGATTGGGAAGCTAAGGCACCTCCCTTATATCAATTCCCAAACAATGATCCATTCTAGGGTCGTCAATCCTAGTAAATCTCATACGATGTTATGATTCTAGGTCGCTGTAAAGGGCTCGTCACCAATAAATATAGGCCTAGTTATACCCTAAATGCTACAATAAGGCTCGTCACCTCAATGCAGTTTCAGGATATGCTCGAGGTCACTACAAAGGGCTCGTCACCAATCAGAGTAGGCCGACAGCTCGAATACCGTGTCCCATACCACCATATTCGGCTCACGAGTCTGGGTTGCTTATTGGTCACTACGGGGAGGCTTGTCACCCCAGCGTAGGCCGACAGCACGACTACGGTGTCCCATACCACCATGCCTGGATCATAAGTCTTAGGGGATCGAGTTACTAAGGTTAATAGGATTTCACTGGTGAGTTTGGTACCTTAGATTCAAGCAGTAGCGTCCAAACATGGTGAACATACATCGGGTCAATTGGGTTAATTGACGAGCTTGACTAGGACGAGCGCATGCTGAGTTGATCGACATGAAATGCATAAGCACTCCATATGGCCTAACCACTGTTGATATCCCAAGTACGGCTCGGATTCGTCGAACACATCCTGTGTGGCGAAAACAACCTCAGCCACCAATTCGAGAACTGTTACCAATTACTTAGACTAGGATATAGTCCCAACCACGTACAATCACAATAATGAATATTTAAGTCAATCCTACAATCATATGAACTTGTTATGGAATATAACTTAAACATGAATACACAGTACATGGAGGAAATCATACACACAGTTAAACATGAATAATTAGGTTATACAGTTCATGGAGGAAATCATACACACAGTTAAGGTAATTGGGATTCATATCTCAACTCCCTTATAAATCATATTTTACTAATTACTAACTCATTCAGACATTTTCACAAACACTTAGACTACACTTTTCAACATACATCACGTATGTTGGCCATATTACGTATTAGGGCAAATCCGTTTGCCAAGGAGTTGTCGCATACATAATAATCATGTACCTACGACAGTTAATCATGGCAATCATAACATCAGATTCCAAATGTATACAAACATTTCAACAAATACATGAATTTTCATATAGACTACATAGTTCATATGTATACATAAAACGAAACAGATATTGCATTTGGCATGTGAAATAGCACCCATGTCAGTAATAAACCATTAACCGACATTGAAAGCCTTGAAAACTATAACCTATACGTATATAGTCCACACCTTACACCGATAAACACGTAACGGATTTGATTTAAACGTTTAGTCTTCGTCAACGGCGGATTAGAAACCTATAGCATGAACTAGGTTAGCTATTCATCACTTCAACTATTTGAAAGCCCTAAAAATGGATTAGGGTTAAGTTATTTTACCCAAGTATGGAGTCGGTTTCGCCCGTATAGCGATACGAATAGGTGGATTAGGCACGTAGTGAAGCAGGGAAGAATCCTAAGATGAATCACCAACTCACTCTCTCTCTTTTTCTTCTCTTTCTTAGCTAGGTTTTTAAAATTCGTATGGAATATGTGAGAGAGGGTTTAAGGCCCTTATATAGGCCCAAAACTGATGAAAACAGCCCCAAGGCCAAGGTATATTTAGGTTATATCCAAATCGGGCTTGTTCCGATCCAATGGAGCATTTCTGGAGGTCCGTTTGCTGAATGCGGTCGAACTTAAGCTCATAAAAATTGGATCTTAATCAAGCTAAGTTTTCAATCCGATTGGGTTTACAGATGGATCGTGGAGAACCAATTTTAGTTTAACAGTCACCGACACTCGATTAGGGCCACAAGTATATTGGCATGTGTGGGACAGCTCCCCTGATCCGAGGGTATATTTGGGTCACATTCGGACGATCTAAATTCTTATAATTGGCCCGCAAGCGACACGACTTAGATTACTTAAATTCGAATTTAATTTCTAAAATCCTTCACATTTCTCACACACTTTGCTCTGGACTCAAGAAAATCGTTGTGGGATACTGTCTGGACTTAATTTTCGAGGTGGTTGTCAAGTCCAATAAGGTGGTTATATTTGTCTAAGTTCGTCGCTAGCAGACTTTTGACGTGCGGTCCAGGTCCGATACGGAGTTTCTGAATGCTCCCTAGAGCAACTGGGTTTAGAGATTGATCCTAGATTTTAGGGTAATGTAGCGTTAATAATTCTACAAGTTTTGGGTCTTGCAGAACATATTTAAAGTGATTGGTGCTAATTTCATAGGTAATTTAGTTTAGCACTAGTTAATTCTCGTTTAATTTCTAAAGGATTTAGTCTTAGTAATTTCTACCTGAGGTGGTACTCGGGTCTTTGTACAGATTTTTTCAGGACATTACACGAGAGGATCACAAGGAGCACCTGTGAGCAGTCTTTGATACTCTCAGGAAGAACCAATTATTTGCACAGTAAAAGAAGTGTGACTTCTGAAAAGAAGAAGTCAAGTTCCTAGGACATGTGGTGTCTGAGGAAGGAATAGTTGTGGACCTTGCTAAGGTGACCACAGTTCAGGACTGGGATCAGCCCGGTTCGGTTACTGAAGTGAGGAGCTTTCTTGGCATGACAGGTTACTACCGTCGATTCATTAGGAACTTTTCCAAGATAGTCAAACCGTTGTCACAGATGACTCGGAAGGATCTTAAGTTTGTCTAAAATGAGAAGGCAGAAATAGCTTTTCAGGAACTTAAGGACAAGTTGACGTCCGTCCCTGTGCTAGTATTGCCAGAGCTAGGGGTCAAGTATACTGTCACACCCCAAACTCAAAAACTGGGCTCACAAAATTTTTGATCGCCGAATCTGGCACCGACAGCATCCGTAGAATCTCATTCTTGGCTCTCAGTGCCCATTCGCCAGGTTCCTATCCTGGGATACTACGAGCAGAATTTTTAACATCAGTTTGATTTGTGATAAGCATAACTAAAGGCATAACTCACAAACAACAACCAAAAACTCCATTACATTTCCACTATGATCAAAAACTTTATAAATACAATGAGCATAAAGGGAAATACAATGATGATAGACAAAAGCTCCAAGCTAATCTGATATATGCTCCTGCCTCAGTGCTGCTACGATCCAACGTCACCTGCATGCAACGGTCGTGTATAAGCTTATAGAAAGCTTAGAGGGTGGTGAAAGTGTGTGTGAAAGGTAGTAATATATGTATGCAATATCAGAGTCATGCGGAACATGTTGATGAATCCATGAATACCATTAGCCGTACAAAGGCTATGCGATGCAAGACATGAATGAGGTCGGCCATACTAAGGTTATGCGATGCAAGATGCAAGTCAAGCATACAAATCCTCATTTAAGTCCACATATCAATACAACTCAAATCTGGAATATCACCGGGGTCTAGTACACTCTAAACCAGATCGCTGCCTCATCACGCGCAATAAGGTAAGTGAAACAGACCTCACTATCTGTCTGCCAATATCAGGCTCGACTTGTCCATAGCAGACCCATTCCTCGAGTTGGTCAAACTCAGCCTAGCTTTGTCCCCTCCACTCGGGCAAGTAAGGCCGCACACCCTTCTAACCGACCACGACACAGTGGAAAGCGTGACCGTCTGATAATTGGCACTTGGCGCTCATGCACTCACTCAGTCTAGATGTTAAAGCAACCTCTTGGTACCATAAGGGTTTAGGGACTTTCACCCATGGATATCTATAGCACCCCATGTAGAATATGATTTTTGGTATCTAATCCTGCCAACCACGATACGCCTGTGGAGGCTACTGCCCTGATGTCGCTAGGGCATACAGTAACCATGTCACACAATGCGAAATGCATGAATCACACTATCCAGTCATGCAGCAATCCTCCGTGTATCGTGTGCTCATGTAGGGCAACACCATCTAACCAGGAACCTATAAACAATCTGCCCGAAGGCATACGCTATGATCAGTCACTTCTCATATCAAGCATACATATGATGCGTATGATCATTATTCATGTAACTATACTAAACATGTAATATAGTAATGAACTATCCTTACAACACAGATGGGCCTAAACAAACTACACATAACAAGTACGGCCTATCAATGGGCCCTAGGGAGAGTCGTAATGTGGACATTTAACCAACATTATACTTGCAATGTGGACGTCAAACCAACATTGCTCCCAAGGCATAGCCCGTTGTAAACATCATTACATAATCCATGTTGGGATCACACATTGCAATGGACCTTAGGTACATCCCATTGGGCCTTAAATACATCAAATGGGCCATATCATATGAGCCTTATGTTCATCAAGTGGCCCACATCAATGGGTCGTACCAATGGCCTTATGTACATTGCAATGGGCAATAACCCGTGGGCCTTAGAATGCATCAAAATGGGCCTTGTAATATGGGCCTTATATATATATCAGATGGGCCACCCCAACGGCCACAAATACATCAATATGAGCCCCATCTCATAGGCTTTATAAATGCCAAGGTGGGCCTCAATGGACAGCCACAATAAATCAAGATGGGCCTCAATCCATTGGCCCTAACACATCACAAATGGGCCTTCTAAGTGGGTTATAAATATGTAACAGGTGGGCTCTACACATGGGCCTTTATACATCACAGGTGGCCCTTAAAAGTTTAGAATGGTGGATGTCACTGTTCACATAGATGGTGGGGTCCACTTGAACCTGGATCTAACTCATTCTTACTCTCAAACCATAAAATGAGCTTTCCAAGTGGATGGATGGTTTGGATGCAGCACTCGCGTCATGGTGGGTCCCACTGTCGCTGACAGTGTGCATAAAACACATAAATCACCGTGGGCTCCAACATCCGCTAGACGATGTTAATAAGACACATAAATCATGGTGGGATTCCACCGTCCACGGCCATGGACGGTGTAGCAAAACACATGCATCACTATGGGTCCCACGTGGGGCCCACCATAATATTTATCTGTAATCCAACCCATTGGTAAGGTTACACGGACCTGGATGGAAAGAGAAAAATAAATTTCATCTTGACCTAAAACTTCCGTGGACCCAAAAATGGGTTTCAATGGCAGATGTTCATCCACACTGTTTCCTGTGATGTGGGTCACCTGAGCTTTGAATGTGGCTGATATTTGTAGGGAGCCCACTGCTGGAAGTGGCCCACCATTTGAACGAGTTGGATGATAAATAAACATCACGATGGGGCCCACAGCTGGAGCTGTTGTGCCCTGCTGGCCGTCCGTCAGTAGCGACTTGCTGTTGTGTTAGTGGCAGCAGGCGTTGCCTCTTATTTTTATTTTTATTTTTTGAAATGAGATTTTTTCGTGATTTTTCATGTGTGCGGCCCACATCAGGTAAATCCACCCCGTCCACTGGCTCCCCTGGCTCAAGACAAGCCAAATGAGTCCAATATTGAATATGTTTCGGCCTATAGCAAAATTAAAATAAATTTAAACGGTGAGAATCACTGTTTTGAAAGGTATGGCCCGCCCAATGAGTAGATTAGCTTCATTTTTCAGCTCAACACCTAAAATGAGCTGTGGAAGGGAATGGACGGCTTGGATTAACAACATACATTAAGGTGGGGCCAATACAAGTGACCACCCCAAAAGGGCTTGTGAACCAAGCTAATATTTGTGTTTTCTTTAACATTCAGCGTCCCTAGACACTGGACGGTTTGGACGTGGCTCCTCCATTGAGGTGGTCCTAGCTTAGGTGGACCACCAAATGATAGATGGTGTGGGTACAATATATATAAGGTGGGCCTCACTTGAAGATAGTTTGGATAAAATACATGCTTCAGGATGGGGTCCATCCAAGTGGGCCACACAACCATATCATGATCACATAAAAAAATGAAATAGAGAGGGAGAGAGAGAGATAGAGAGTGGGACACGCATGATGGAGGGACCCCGACATTATGGGCCCTCCCTTCCAACCAATCATACATCAAGTGGGTCCCATTACATATGGGCCCATTAAATCAAAATTCAACGGTGGAGATCCCTTCTTGTAATCCCCGTATCCTATACCGTACCATTCCATAGACTTCCGCGGTCTTACCGGTCGAATTCTGGCAACTTTCAACCCTTAACCAATATTTACGTGCGACCCTGATTCGTATCTCGTCAACCCATATCGACTCAACCCAAAACCTTTACCATAGCGACCACGCCGTCGCTGCGGTTCCAATGCCGCGACTTGCGCGCCGAGGCGATACCCTGGTCAAGAGATGTGGGCCAACGTTCGGTGCGAAGAAAATGCTGCGCGTTGCAAAACCTAAGAGAATATCTACGAGGTGTCACATCAATCCCATCAATCCATCAATCCATCACATGTCAAGTACATGTCAAGTACATGTCAAGTACACATCACCTTTCACTCATTCCCAAGCAACTACAAAAGTCAAGAATTTCTTACAAGCCCATACCTCTCTTACACCAAAAGCCCTCAAAGTCAAAAAGTTCTTACACCACCCATGCTTTTCTTACACAAATGGCCACAAAAGTCAAGATTTTCTTACACCCATCACTCACCACATCCATCACCCATCTCTCTCACCCTTTACAACTCTCTCTCTCTCTCTCTTTCTCATTTTCAAACTCAAAAAAATCTAAGGAGAGAAATCTCATTCGTATGAGAATTCTCCAAGCCTCTCCCTCTCTTTCAAAACTTCAAGTATGGCCCACTTTCCTACCCCATGATCTCCCATCCTAACCATCCATTCCCCATCTCCTCCATTGAAATCAAAGCTAAGGTGTTAAGGAACTCATAGGAGCAAGAAGATCGAACGATGGGTGCTCCTCTAGATGTAAAAAAAATCTGATTTCTATAGCCTAGATATTTTTTATTCTTTCATGAGGGAAGTGTAGGACCCACCAATCAATGGTGAAGATCCCAGACAATCCCATGGTTGTGGCCTAATGGCCTATCTTATGCATGCATGATCCATGCATGAGGCCTTTCTCTATGGGCCCCATTATGATAGATTTATTTCATATCATATTATGTTTGGATCATCTAAACCTTATAACCATGGTGGGGATGGCATCCTCACCATGCATTTTAATTATATGCCATGCATGTGCAAGATCCATGTTGTAAATGTAGATCTAGGTATGATGTGCTGGTGTGATTGATCTTGGGAGGGCTCAATAGTGGCAGAGCCCCTTTCCCTATGGCCGGATTGTCCTTTTATCTCTCTTTTTTCTCATTTTATTTCTTGATGTGTGTGGTCCATTAATGTATTTCCCTTTTTATTTAACTTATATAATAAATTTTATCCAAGTACATGTTGCTGTCCAGAATTTTTTAGACAGTTTCTGGTTGTTTTTGGACCATATTTTGAGACTATTTGGGAAACTATTCATACCTATTAAATACACTTTTCTGAAAGGTGAGGATCCCATCTTGATGTCTCCCAAATTTTAGCCCCAACTGACCTTCATTGGGGTCCCAAAGGTGTGGTTCAAGTGAGGTGGACAGTCTAGATTTTATGCACTGTTCCAACAACATTCCACCATGGACAGTTGGATTTTTGAAATTTATTAAAATATCTATGGGTGTTTAAAAATTATAAAAAATTTCAAGGGAGTGTCCTACTTATGGTAGGACCCACCTACAAAATTTTGGAGCTAATGGACGCCTATAAACACCATGGTGATGGCGGGACCGGCCCATTATAATATGGTGTCCAGATCAGTCTGATTTTCAAGATAGATTGATTTATGTAAATGAATTAAAATATTTATAGATGTCCAAAAATTTTAAAATTTTTTAGGAGTATGGTACACTTATGTTAGAACCCACTTACCAAATTTCAGGGCCAATGGACCCCTGTACACACCGTGGTGAGGGCCGGACTGGCCCACCACGTTGAGACATCCAGGTCTGTCAAATTTTTCTGGACAGTCTGTTTTGTTTAAATTAATTAAAATACTTAGAGATATCTAAAAATTATGAAATTTTTGGGAGGTGTGGATCACCTATGGAAGTATCACTCTATGAAATTTTAGCCTCAAGTGACCCCGTTTGGGTATCCAAAAGAATGGACCAAGATGGTTGGACTCTTAGATTTTTTCTGCTGTGCAGTCCAGCAATATGCCTTGATAAAAAATCATAATTCAAAAATATTTCTTCTAATGGTGGGCCACCTTTTTGGGTTTCCTCTCATTATATGCATGATGAGGGACCTTGGCCCTCAATTTTTAGAGTTTTAGAGGCCTTGGACCCACTCCAATGGAGTGCCCAAATTTAGGACAGCAACATGTTATAATTATGCTAGCCTTGGGCTGAAATTTTGAGGAGTGGGGCCCACCATATTATAAAGATCTTAGAGAAAATGATTTATAACTTTAGTTCCTTAAATATTGGGCTTAATGAATGCACTTTTGAGACCCACCACAGTTGAATTTAATTGGGTCCATGAATGTAGCTAGTTGTTGAACTATTTAAGGTCCATAGAGTGGACCCATTTGATGTGTTCCAAGGCCCATGGGATTAGGCCCATTTGATGTAATTTAAAACCCATAGAGTAGACCCATTTGATGTGTTCTAAGGTCCATGGGATTGAACCATTTGATGTATTTTAAATCCCATGGGATTAGGCCCATTTGATATGTATAAGGCCCATGGGTCGAGAACCATTTGATGCAATCTAAGGCCCACGGGTTATGACTCATTGCAATGCACATAAGGCCCATTGGTGCGGCCCATTGATATGGCCCATTTGATGAGTAAAAGGCCCATATGACATGACCCATTTGATGTATTTAAGGCCCAATGGGGTGTACCTAAGGTCCATTGCAATGTGTGATCCCAACCTGGTTTATGTAATGTTATTCACTACGGGCTACACCTTGGGAGCAATGTTGGTTTGACGTCCACATTGCGAGTATAATGTTGGTTAAATGTCCGCATTGTGACTCTCCTTAGGGCCCATTGGTAGGCCCGTACTTGTTGTATGCAAGCCGTCTAGGCCAGCTACGTTGTAAGGAGAGGGCATTACTTTATAACATGCTTAGTATAACTCCATGACGCACAGCCCATTTGTATCGATCCATTTGATCGGCCTGCTCGCATCGGCCATTTGATTGATTTAGCCCATATGATTGATTAGGCCCATCTTGATATATTTGTGGCCTGTTGCTAAGTCCATATATGAGGCCCGTTGTTGAGGCCCACCTTGATGTGTATAAGGCCTGTTGTTGAGGCCCACCTTGATGTGTATGAGGCCCGTTGTTGAGGCTCACCTTGATGTGTATGAGGCCTGTTGTTGAGGTCCACCTTTATGTGTGTGAGGCCCGTTATTGAGGCCCACCTCAATGTGTATGAGGCCCGTTGTTGAGGCCCACCTTGATGTGTATGAGGCCCGTTGTTGAGGCCCACCTTGATGGGTATGAGGCCCGTTGTTGAGGCCCACCTTAAATATATATGAGGCCCATGTTGTAAGGCCTATTGTGATGTATGCAAGGCCCATGGGTCATGGCCCATTGCAATATATGTAAGGCCCAATTAGTGTGGCCTATTCGATATATTTATGGGATCCATGTCATTAGGCCCATCCTGTTGTATTGGTGACCCGTCCATTGAGGCTCACCCATGGCATATATTTGAGGCCCATGTGTAGGGCCCACCTATTGTGTATTTAAAGACCATAGGTTGTGGCCATAGTGATGTATATTAGGCCTATGTGATGTAGCTCATACTGATGTGTATTAGATCCAGGTATGTGACTCATCTCCGAAGTATATTTGAGGCCCATTGTGATATATTTGAGGCCCATGGGTACGACTCATCCAGATGTATTTGAGGCTTATGGGCAAGGCCATTGTGATATGTGTTAGGCCCATGACCAGGGCCCACCTGTTTCGTATATTTGGCCCTTGTGTGAGGACATGTGCCCATTATATATTTGATTCTATGTGGGCCATTCCTTGGGGGCAATGTTGGACACGCCGGTTATTGATACCGTTTATGAGTATGTGACATCATAACATCATGATACATGCCCATTCGCATCATCTGCATATTTGTTATGAGATGTGATTGACCATTGCATATGTCATTGAGCAGGATGATGTGAGACTCCCTGATAGGTGAAGATTATCTCACATGAGCGCATGACATGCGCAGGATTGATGCATGATTGGATTGTATGACTCATGCATCTTGCATTGTGTTGTGATTACTGTACGCCCTAGTGACATCAAGGTCGTAGCCTCCACAGGCATATCGTGGATGGCCAGATAGGACACCGAAAATCTGTTCGAGCATTGGGCCGCCATAGATGGCCCTGGGTGAAAATCCCTAAACACCCTCTTGGTTTCAGAGGATGCTCCAACGTCTAGACCGAGTGGGTAGATGAGCGTTGAGTGCCGATTACCAGATGACTGCCCTCTCCACTGTATCGTGGTCGGTTGGAAGGGGGTGCGGCCTTACCCACCCGAGGGAGTAGGCATGGCTAGGCTCAGTTTGACCAGCTCGAGGAATGGGTCCGTTATCGGTGAGCCGGGTAGGTATTGGCAGACTACTGACAGGCGGATAGTGAGGTCTTTTTCACTTATCCAGTTGTGCGCTTGATTGAGGCGGCAGGTGGTGTGAAGTGTAATAGACCCCTATGATTTTTTCAGAGAGGAACCGTACTGATATGAGGACTGACATGATATTATGACACCCCGTCACTGTTGTGCATGTGGGAGAGAGAACGTGGGCGGACGCTGATGTGGGCGGCGGGGCTGAGGCCTGGGCGAGCTACCAGCGATTGGCAGGCTACTGAGTAGGAGTTGCATACTCATTCATTCATTAATTCACTATCCACTCGGGCTAGTGGTGCGCAACTAATTGTTGTATGTCTTCATTATGACAAGAATTTTGGTTGGATGCGCGACTAACCTGAGATCAGGAGTTTACCACGTTGAGTCAGACTATGCAAATTTAGGTATGGGACTGGTTTAGATAGAGGTTCCTTGTGGTGGACCCCGTAGCCTGCGATACTACGTACTATCATCCCGACATCACACTCCAGCATGGTCATTCCATTAGCACCATATACTGCATATTCCATTACATCTTCGGCGTGTGGCATTGTGGGTTGTTATGTTTCTGTATTCTTATGACTTAGATGAGAGTGATGATATTTGTTAGCTCTTTCGAATTATGTATTACATTATATCCTTGTCAATCGACATTTGATTATCTATGACTCATCATTTGCATAGTTGTCCTATATTGCGTATTCTGATATTGATTAACTTATGGACTTGTTCATACTTCCGCTTATTCTGTTATCGCATGATTATAATCTTGTCAGTATTTCTGTTTACACTGATAATTCCTGCTCTTATCAGTGTTTCTGCTTATTCAGTCATTGTATGGTTTATGGATTAATAGCTTTCCGGTATTGTATGATTATGATATTGTATTGAATACTTGACACTTATCTCGTGCACACACTTAAACCACCCTCTAAGCTTTCTATAAGCTTATGCACGATAGATGCGTGCAGGTGATGTTAGGTTGTAGCAGCATTGAGCTTGGAGCATGCAACTATTTTCTGGAGCTTTGATTTTGACATATATATTTCCCTTTCAGCATTGTATTCAGATGATTATATTAGTGGATATGTGATGATGATGTTGACTTTATGATTTGGGTAAACTTGTGGTTATGCTTATTACTAGTTAAATATACAAAAAAAATCCTCCTTGTAGGATCCCAGGATCGAAAATCTGGCATATGAATGCTAGGAGCCGAGAATGGGGTACTACGGAGGCTGTCGACACCGGATTCGGTGATCGGGATTCCTGTGAATCCGATTTTCGGGTTTGGGGCATGACACTTCTCCACTAAAATAGACGGTCTAGATGTAACATCTCAAAAAAATCCGTGCAGAGACCCGAGTACTAACTCGATCAGAAATCACTTAGGATTAATTCCTTTAGAAATTTAAGCGTAGGACAACTAGCACTATGTTAGATTAGCTGTGAAATTAGCATTGATCGCTTTAAATACGTTCTACGAGATCCAAAACTTATGGAATTGTTAACACTATAATATCCTGAAACCTAGGATCAAACACTAAACCCGTTTGCTCTTAGGAACCCTTTGAAACTTCGTATTAGATCTAAACCGCGCGTCGAAAGTCCGATATCTACAATCTCAGACCATTATGACCGCTTAGTTGGACTTGACAATCATTTCGAAAATCAAGCCCAACTGATGTTCTGAGGCTATTTCGTTGAGCCTGGAGTAAGGAGTGTGAGAAAGAGTGAAATTCTTTGAAAATTAAATGTGATTTAAATAAATCTGGCACATGACGCTTGCGGGTTAAGTATAAACATTCATACCGTCAGAATCTGACCCAAATACACCCTCGGATCAGGGAACATTTCCCACTCAGGTCAGTGTACTTGGAATCCTTGATCGAGTCTTAATGACCGCTGAACTGAAACTGGTCCGCCACGTGCGATCTGGGAACACTATCGGACTGAAAACTTAATGTGATCAAGATCCAACATTCATGAGCTTAAGTCCGACCGCATTCAGTCAGGGGACCTCCAGAAATATTCTTTTGGATCGGAAGAGACCCGATTTGGCTATAACCCAAGTATACCTTGGTTTAAAGTCTAAATAGGTGACTTTCTAACCTATTTAAGGACCTTAAACCCTCTCACGCTCCTCCCATACAAATTTGTAAAAACCCTAGAGAAGAAAAGAGAGAAAAGAGAGAGATTCTGTGAGAGTTGTAAGGAAAGTTTCCTGGCACTCGATCCTTCTTCTACACGTACCTAATCACCGTGTTCTAATCACTCTTCTGGTGATTCTGACTTCATTCTAGGTAAGAAAACCCTAACCTCAACCTGTTTTAGGGATTCCATCGATACAAGTAGTGAAGTAGCTGATTTATCTTGTGATATAGGTCGTCATACTGACGTTGACGAAGCATATAGTTTCTATTCGATTCGTTACGCTTCTACGGCGTAAGGTGAGAATTTTAGATGCTTATGTTAACTGTTTTCGAAGCTTTCAATGTCGTTTAATAGTAGATTATCGACAAGAACATTGTTTGACATGTAGAACATGTTATCTATTTTTTATTTCGATTACGTACGGAGAATATGAGATTTAGGGCATTTTAGGTATTTGTAGGAAATACTGTATACGTCCGTATTTTGCTAAAATGATTACCATGTTTATTTGTCGTGTTATTATACAAGATATGCGTGTATGATCTGTTTGGTAAAGAGATTTGCCCTAACGCACACTTTGGGTCGACATACTCTATGTAGACAAATGTGTGTAGACTAAGTGTTTGTATAAAAGTATGTATTAGTAAGTATTGAGTAAATATTGTTGTAGATTAGTTTTGAGATTGGATTCTCAACTAATATGATGATGCACATGATTTCCTCCATGTTTGTTATATTGAATTGATTTCTTTATACATATGAAATGCTCATGTTTGGTTGATTTGCTTATGTTGTATGTATAACATGTTGTGACATGCTTGGATTATTTGTGCTTCATTTTTATCACTCTCATATGATCCTTAATGTAGATTATAAGTGCTTGGGGCTATACTCTAGTCCAGGCAATCGGTAATAGATTTGAATTCGTGGTTGGCTTCTATTTGTCAAGTCGTACTTTGGGTTGACGGCAGTGGTTAGGCCACATGAGGTGTTTTATGCACTTCATGTCATTCAGCTTGAGGTACGCTCTTACTAGTCGAGCTCGTCAAGCAACCCGACTGACCATTGTATGTTCACCTTGTATTGGTCATAACTACTTGAACCTAGGGTACTGAACTTACCAGTAAAAATTCTGTTAACCATGGTACCTTGATCCATTAAGACTCATGAGCAGGGCATGGTGGTATGAGACACCGTGGTCGAGCTGTCGGCTTACGATGGGGCCACAAATCTCCCCGTAGTGACCAGTGAGCATCTCAGACTCGTGAGCCGATTGTGGTGGTATGGGACACTACATTCGAGCTATCGGCCTACTCTAATTGGTGACGAGGCCTTTGTAGTGACCTCGAGCGTATTTTGAGTTTACGTGAAGCGACGACCCTTCAATAGCAACAAGAGTAGAACAAGGCCTGTATTCATAAGGGGACGGGGGAGCTGTGCAACGAGTGCGAGCAACAGCCCTGACATCCCTTGCAATGACCTAAAAATATATCATCATATTAGACTGCTAGGAGTGACGACCCTAGACAGGATCTGTGTTGGGATTGATATACGGGATGTACCTTAGTTTTCCAATCCTGCTGTTTGAAAGGACTAATAACAATTCGGTAATCATATCCACATCGCACTGCATGTGCCTGAAAGATATGGAGCACTGAGGGAAGAAAGTATGCCGCGAACGTAAGATGGTGTCGCATGAGGGAGTATATCGGTGAGGGCATCCATCATGTCATTTCATTTTTACATTAACAACAGCTTTTAGGAATGTCTGTTTGTTTACCTTACTATTATCAAGTGATTGATTTGATAACATGCTAATCTTTGCTCTATGATTCCATTGAGTTGATCACTCACTCTCATGTTACGGGACGGTGGTTGCAACACCTACTAGACTCTGTCTTAGATGCAGGTTGTGAGGTGATTCAGGAGCTGGAGCCGGACTACTACGAGGACCTGGACGAGTTCTCGTACATGCAGTTCTCTGACGGCTTCGCATAGGTGGCCTGGATCAGTAGGATTTTTGCTAGTTGGACTATCACGTGACCTTTGATTTTTGGTTATTATATGTATGTGTGACTCAGAGTTATATTCATACTTTGGAGATAGTTTGAGATTATTTTATTTTACATACAGTGATATATATATCTTTCAATCTTTCGCTTTCATTTTATCACTGGATCTGGAGTATGAATTGCAGTTTTGGTATAATCTCACTCATGTTAATGCACTAACTCAGACAACATCGAATCATAAGCATATTTGTTGCATAAGTGATGGTCTGAAACTCGGGAGTTGGGTTTCTACACGACCTCCGATTTTTAGGGCATTACAAGTTGGTATCAGAGCATGATTTGGATTAAACCGGACCTGAGTTATGGTCACGCGACGTACGTTGTCGCCCTTTGACTTAGGTGGGCGCGAGAAGAACATAGAAACACTCATACGACCCCAGTTTCGCCAATTGGCGAAGTTCACTCAAATCGATCATTTGATCAAGTCCGTGTGCATCCGTGGTCGCATGAAATAACCCCGGACCACTTCTAGTTCGTGTATAGATGGGTCTAAACCTCTATTGACCCTATCCCAGTTGTTAAAAATCACCAAA
This sequence comes from Magnolia kwangsiensis, assembly GCA_037074715.1. Classification (NCBI taxonomy): domain Eukaryota; kingdom Viridiplantae; phylum Streptophyta; class Magnoliopsida; order Magnoliales; family Magnoliaceae; genus Magnolia; species Magnolia kwangsiensis. The sequence goes on from CM073573.1 coordinate 135,808,132, forward strand.
TGCGAATATACATCAGTTACTATCCGAAATAGTGTGAAACGGAGTCGTGGGCCAACCCACGCTAATCCAGAATGAACCAGGGTGGGACCCACATGAATGTTGGGCCCTCAGGGCAGGAGGACCTCGCCAAACATCACAGGGAGTGGCGAGGACCTCGACGTACAGTGGGCCCCATTCGGGTGGGTCATCGGGCCAATCACCTTTGGGGGTTAGGGTAGCCCCCTGGTATGTGGATCGTCCGTTAAAACCACCCCAAACCCCTACCTCCTTCACAAAACACACCCCCAAGCTCTCCTTTCCTCTCCCATTTGCTGTTTTCCCTTACAAATCTCATTTTTAATCACTCCCATCATCTTTTTCTGCCTTAACTCACGCCACTCCACCGTTTACAGCAATACACACTCCCTATCCTTTCCATTCTCGTCATTTGGAGCTCTTACACCCTCCATTTGAAGCTCAAATCATGTAAGCCTCCAACCCAACCCATCTCTTCCTTTTCCTTTCTCCAAAACTTGTTGTTTGGGGCCTTTACAACCCCTGTTGGGTCTCAAACTTGTGGGGAATCAAAAACCTCAGCCCTATCTCCCCCTTTCCTTCATTTTTCATGGCCTTTATAGAGGCTATTTTAGCTTTTTTCTCCCTTTTCACCGTCCTCTTTCTCATGGGAAAGAGGAAGACTGCCGTTGATGAAGCTGGGCCTAGTTGCCCTTCATGTTCAAGGAAGCCAAGAGGTGGCGCCGCTAGTTCAAGAGTCGCCGCAAGTCTAAGTGCCGCTCGTGAGTTTCAGACGAAGCGGGATCTTGATCCCCAATCTCCTGTTGGAAGGGCTTGGTTGGCGGAACAACCCCATGGAGTTTATGAGAGCCGTCAGGTCCATTTTAAAGCTCAGGCGGATGGGCGACTCTTTGGAGAATATCAGTTGTTCGAGCTTCTGGAACAGGCCCAGTGGGGTCCGCTATTTGATGCCAGGCAACGCGCCAATGCGAGCATGGTCCGAGATTTCTATGCCAACATTCATGAGGTTACGCTGGAACCCTTACAGTTCCGGGTCTTATGTGGAGTAGATTTGTGGGCCACAGTTGACGTCAGGTTGATATCTCGGCTTCTGAATGTGCCCCTTGGCGAGGTGCATGCGAGCGCCAAGAATTTGAATAGTATGCTTGAAAGGGACCACCGCACACGTTCACTTTGTGGCTGACTGGTTGAGTGGAAGCCAAATCAGAGTCTTCTTGCGTCCCATATGACAGACGACTTCCGCTTGCTCCACTACATTTTCACATTCAACGTCTACCCCAGGTGGAGTAACCGTAGTGAGTGTACGCGCCTCATGGTGGACTTCCTATATTAGGTGGGGCAGAGGGCAAACCTGTGTGTGCCTTCATTCATGTTACGACAGATAGTTTAGGTTGTACTCTCAAGGAGGAGGACTGAGTCGCTCCCATACGGCCGACTCATATGCAGGATTGCACGTGAGTTTGGTTATGGCCTTGGTGGGGAGATGCCGGTGCCGGTTCATCATATTAATGATGCTACCCTCAATCAGATGGAGATCGGGCCACGACAACGCCAAGCTCAACTTGAGGAGAATGAAGATGAGACCGAGAGTGAAGAAGAAGAGAGTGAGAAGAAGCTGGGGCCGAGATCCAAGAAGAGGAACAAGAAGAGGAAGAACCAGAGGCCTAGAGCTCAAATGTGAGCTCCCCTCCTGCGGTACCAGGGCAGGCTTCTGGTCAGGCTCCTTAGGATACTCGTATAGCTCACCTGGAGGAGGATCATGCTGCCCTACGACAGGGCCAGGTTGCCTTGCGACAGAACATTACGGACCTGCGGGGCTTTATGTAGCACAAGTTCAAGAAGGTGACTAGCACCTTGAAATCTATCCTGTGTTGTCTGCAGGATAAGGGTGCCCCTCCTCCATCGCCAGACTCGAACGAGTGATTAGATTTCAAATGTCTGTAGGTCATATGTAGGTTATTTTATGTTTTCTGTGTGTGAGCCTGAGAAGGCTTAGTAGTTGGTTTATGTTGCAGTTATAACTTTAGCTAGCTTAGTTTCTCATGTGTTTCTTGTCATGATGCATGTAAGGATATATCTCTTATATTGTGACAAATTTTGATTAAATGAAATGCATGGAATTTCTTCGGTTTTTTATGTGAATGATTGTGTAGTTTATTTGTGCTATTGCTGAAACTGACTGGGTTGCACCCTATTTTGAATATAAGAAATGCCACCTAAGCTTACTCGAAGCACGGCACGTCTTACACTGGGTGAGCCGATGGATTGGGTTCCTCCCCAGAGTGATGATCATATGGACCCTGCTGTGGGCTTGATCCGTGAGACTGCACCTGAGTCTTAGCCTTCCGTATGTCGTACAGTCAGACCACCACCTTTCACACCGTCAGTTAGAGAGCAGTACTGAGCATCTTCCTCGATGCAGTATGTGCCTTAGTCTGCTCCACCTCCTAATAGGTTTGAGCAGTTGATGAACATGATGAACCAGCAGCATCAGCAGCTTTTGACTACTATTGTAGGGGCCTTAGCCCAGGGTGAGAGTGTGACTCCACCTGCGCCATCTGTGCATCCAGCTGAGGATGCTGGGATTTCGACTCAGGATGAGGGTATGGCTCATCCTGCACCATCTTCTTACCCTACGGGGAATGCTGCTGATACCCAAGGCCTACTTTAGCGATTTCAGCGCTTGCGGCCTCATACTTTTGTGGGTTCTCACAGACCCGAGGAGGCTGAGTATTGGCTCGACCGTGTCTCGAAGATATTGAGGATGCTGCACTGCTCGGAGTATGAGTAGGTTGAGTTGGCCACTTTCATGTTCGAGAGAGAGGCCAGCTTATGGTGGGATAGCGTATTGCGGACGGTTGCAGTTGGCTACATCTGGACTTGGGCAGCATTCGAGTTTCGATTCCATGAGAAATACTATCCGCAGACCTACCGACACGAGAGGGAGAATGAGTTTTTGCGCCTCAGATAGGGAGGCATGTCAGTTACAGAGTATGAGCATCGATTTACAGAGTTGGGCAGATACGTCCCTACGATACTTGCTGACGAGCAGATGCGCACACGACATTTTTCTGAGGGCTTGCGACCTAATATTCTGTCGAAGATGTGCTGTGTCAGCATACCCTCTTATGTCTAGTTGATACATATGTCCATGCGAACAGAGTAGGATGTTGATCGGCTGGCACGTTCTCATGGCCCTATGGTTGCTAGGCCACGACCAGATGCTCAGGGCAGGCCACTCCTTGACAAGAGGCCTCGCATTGATTCTCCTCCTAGGGCTACAACGCCAGTACTTTCAATGAGGCGCACAGGTGTGACCTGTACTTACTGTGGGAGACCTGGTCACACTGCAGAGAGCTGTTTTTCTCGGATGAGGGATAGTGGGTTTTCACCACCACAGAAGATCGATTTCCCTCACCCATAGGCATTATCCGCTCCACCGTCACGGTTGGCTCCTGCGCATCCTTCTTTCAGACCTCCCGTACCTCAGTTTTGGCCACCTCAACGGCCCATGGTACCGCAGCTGAACCGTCCACAGCAGGATCGGATACATGCATTGACAGTAGAGGCATTCGGGATAGAGACTGCCCCGCCCTTGGCCTTTGAGGTCACAGCCCACATTGGAGGTACTCCTATATTCGTGTTGGTGGATACAGGATCCACGATTTCATTGATATCGCATTCAGTAGTCAAGCGCCTTGGGGTACTGACTACTCGAATGGATGGGGTGCGAGTTCTTACAGCACACGGGACTTTTTTGATGCCACTATGATGTGTGAGGGTTGTTTACTAGATCTAGGGAGCAGGACGATGGCTATTAACCTTGTCGTCGACCTCTCTATTATTTAGACATCATTCTTGGCATGGATTGGCTGACTGCAGGGAGGACCGAGATTGACTGCGAGACCCGTATAGTAACAGTCTACGAGCCGGAGGGCACATCCTTTACATTTCCAGTGCAGGTTAATATCCCCTTTCGAGTACTTTGTTACGCTTCCTTATTGAGGGATGTTGATGCCCCGACACTTGAGCGCATGCCAGTAGTTCGTGATTATGAGGATCTGTACAGGAAGATTCCTGGGTTGCCACCTCAGTGTGAGATCGATTTTTCTATCAACTTGGTACCCGGTTCGACGCCCATCTCACTGCCGACGTATCGCATGGCCCCGTGTGAAATGGAAGAGTTGAGAAAACAGATCGATGATCTGTTGAAAGTTGGCTTCATACGGCCGAGTGTGTCTCCTTGGGGAGCACCGGTGCTATTTGTGACAAAGAAGGATGGTTCACTGCGATTATATATTAATTATCGCAGGCTGAATCAGATCACGGTGAAGAATAGATACCCTTTGCCCATGATTGATGACCTGTTTGATCAACTGAGAGGATCGCAGTACTTCTCGAAGATTAATTTGTAGTCAGGGTATCACTAATTGCGCATCAGGGATGAGGACGTGCAGAAGACAGCTTTCAGGACTAGCTTTGGCCACTACGAGTTCCTCGTGATGTCGTTCGGTCTTACGAACGCACCAGCCGTGTTCATAGTTCTGATGAACAGAGATTTCGGCCATTCCTCTATCAATTCGTCATCATGTTTATAGATAAAATTTTAGTATATTCCAGGAGTCGAGAGGAGCATGAGGAGCACTTACGATTAGTCCTAGATACACTGAGACAGCATCAGTTGTTTGCACAGTATAAGAAGTGTGACTTTTGGAAGGAGAAAGTCAAGTTCTGGGACATGTGGTATCCAAGGATGGGATGGTGGTGGACCTTGCTAAGGTAGCCGCAGTGCAGGACTGGAAGCAGTCTGGTTCGGTTACCGAGGTGAGGAATTTCCTCGGACTTGCTGGCTACTATAGACGATTCATTCGGGACTTCTCCAAGATAGCAAGACCCTTGACTCAGTTGACATGGAAGGATTTGAAGTTTTCCTGGAATGAGAAGGCAGAGGCAGCTTTTCAGGAGCTGAAGGACAAGTTGACGTCCGCCCCTATGCTAGTATTGTCAGAGAAAGGGGTTAAGTACACAACCTTGAGTTGGCTGCGGTCATTTTCACACTGAAGCTCTGAAGACATTACCTCTACGGAGAGGAGTTCGAGCTCTTTTGCGACCACAAGAACCTCAAGTACATATTCACACAGCGAGACCTGAATATGAGGCAGCGGCGATGGATGGAGACTTTGAAGGACTTTAAATTCGAAGTTTCCTACCATCTGGGTAAGGCGAACCTTATGACTGACGCATTGAGCCGCAAGAATGCGTTAGAGTTTGCGACTCCACTGATGGGTGCCAAGTGGGACATGGTTGAGTTTTTACGAGACTTTGAGCAGAAACTCACTGTGGAGGAGCTATTTGAGTTTATCGCACATGTTCGGGTGCGACCTCTTATTGATGACAGGGACATCGTGGCGCAGAGGGACGACGAGCGTCTGACTGAGCTTCGAGAGCAGGCCAGTGACGATGCAGACATCGAGTGGTGAGTTGGAATAGATGGGGGCTTACATTATCGTGGCCGCCTATGCGTCCCAGATGTCCCTGACTTGAGACGAGAGATTCTCAAGGCTGCACACAATTCTAGACTTGCGATGCATCCGGGCAGCACAAAGATGTATCACGACGTGAAGAGGACCTATTGGTGGGATGGGATGAAGACCCACATCACAGATTTCGTGTCCCGTTGTCTCACTTGCCAGCAGGTGAAGGCAGAGCATTGCCGACCTCATGGTCTCCTTCAGCCTGTGCCTATAGCTCAGTGGAAGTGGGACTTTATTTCTATGGATTTCATCTCAGGACTTCCGAAGATGAGGAAGGGATAGGATTCTATTTGGGTGATTATCGACCGTTTGATGAAGTCGGCGCACTTTCTACCATCAGAGTTACGAACTCTGCAGATGAGTTGGCAAGACTATACATCAGGGAGATAGTGCGTCTGCATGGAGTTTCCTTAGAGATCGTGTCGGACAGAGACACGCGCTTCACTTCTATTTTCTGGACTCGCATCCAGGAAGCTATGGGTGTGAAGTTGAAGTTCAGTACTGCTTTCCACCCACAGACAGACTGACAGACAGAGCGGGTGAACCAGATTCTATAGGACATGCCGCGGGCTTGCGTATTGGATTTCAAAGACAATTGGGATGATTGTTTTCCATATGCGGAGTTCGCATACGACAATAGTTTTCAGGTGAGTATCGGTATGGCACCTTATGAGGCCTTGTATGGGCGTCCTTGCCGAGCACCGCATTGCTGGGCAGAGGTCGGTGAGTGCAGAATGATTGGCCCAGAGATAGTGCAGGTGACCTCGGAGAAGATTGACATCATTAGACGTCGACTTCTTATAGCGCAAAGCAGACAGAAGAGTTATACCGATACGAGACGGCGCCCGCTAGAGTTCGCGATTGGAGATCACGTGTTTTTGAGAGTTTTCCCTATGAAGGGAGTCCTTCGATTCGAGAAGAAGGGGAATCTAACACCGCGATTTATTAGTCCATTCCAGATTCTTGACCGTGTGGGGGTGCAGTGGCATATCTAAGGGGAGTAGATTGTAACGTCTCGAAAAAATTCATGCAAAGACCCAAGTACCAACTCGATCAGAAATCACTTAGGATTAATTTCTTTAGAAATTTAAGCATAAGAAAACTAGCGTTATGTTAGATTAGCTGTGAAATTAGCACTGATCGCTTTAAATACGTTCTGTAAGACCCAAAACTTGTGGAATTGTTAACGCTTTAACATCTTGAAACCTAGGATCAAAATCTAAACCCGTTTGCTCTCAGGAACCCTTTGAAACTTTGTATTAGATCTAGACTGCGCGTCGAAAGTCCAATATCTACAATCTCAGACCATTATAACCGCTTAGTTGGACTTGATGTTCTGAGGCTATTTCGTTGAGCCTGGAGCAAGGAGTGTGAGAAAGAGTGAAATTCTTTAAAAATTAAATGTGATTTAAGTAAATCTGGCACGTGGCGCTTGCGGGTTAAGTATAAGCATTCAGACCATCAAAATCTGACCCAAATACACCCTCGGATCAGGGAACATTTCCCACTCAGTTCAGTATACTTGGAATCCTTGATCGAGTCTCAGTGACCGCTGAACTGAAACTGGTCTGCCACGTGCAATCAGGGAACACTATCAGACTGAAAACTTAATGTGATCAAGATCCAACATCCATGAGCTTAAGTCCGACTGCATTTAGTCAGGGGACCTCCAAAAACGTTCTTTTAGATCGGAAGAGACCCAATTTGGCTATAACCCAAGTATACCTTGGTTTAAAGCCTAAATAGGTGACTTTCTAACCTATTTAAGGACCTTAAACCCTCTCACACCCCTCCCATACGAATTTACAAAAACCCTAGAGAAGAGAAGAGAGAAAAGAGAGATTCTGTGAGAGTTGTGAGGAAAGTTTCCTGGCACTCGATCCTGCTTCTACACGTTCCTAATCACCGTGCTCTAATCAATCTTCCGATAATTTCGACTTCATTCTAGGTAAGAAAACTCTAACCTCAACCTGTTTTAGGGATTCCATCGATACAAGTAGCGAAGTAGCTGATTTATCTTGTGATATATGTCGTCATACTGACGTTGACGAAGCGTAGAGTTTTTATTTGATTCGTTACGCTTCTACGGCGTAAGGTGAGGATTTTAGATACTTAGGTTAACTGTTTTTGAAGCTTTCAATGTCGTTTAATAATAGATTATCGACAAGAACGTTGTTTGACATGTAGAACATGCTGTCTGTTTTCCATTTCGATTACGTACGGAGAATATGAGATTTAGGGCATTTTAGGTATTTGTAGGAAATACTGTATACGTCCGTATTTTGCTAAAATGATTGCAATGTTTATTTGTTGTGTTATTATACAAGATATGCGTGTATGATCTGTTTGGCGAAGAGATTCGTCCTAACGCACACTTTGGGTCGACATACGCTATGTAGACAAATGTGTGTAGACTAAGTGTTTGTATAAAAGTATGTACTAGTAAGTATTGAGTAAATATTGTTGTAGATTAGTTTTGAGATTGGATTCTCAACTAATATGATGATGCACATGATTTCCTCCATGTTTGTTATATTGAATTGATTTCTTTATACATATGAAATGCTCATGTTTGGTTGATTTGCTTATGTTGTATGTATAACATGTTGTGACATGCTTGGATTATTTGTGCTTCATTTCTGTCACTCTCATATGATCCTTGATGTAGATTAAAAGTGCTTGGGGCTATACTCTAGTCCAGGCAGTCGGTAATAGATTTGAATTCTTAGTTGGCTTCTATTTGCCACGAAGGACGCATCGACGAACTCGAGTCATGTTTTGGGTTGACAGCAGTGGTTAGACCACATGAGGTGTTTTGTGCACTTCATGTCATTCAGCTTGAGGTGCGCTCGTACTAGTCGAGCTCCTCAAGCAATCCGACTGACCATTGTATGTTCACCTTATATTGATCATAATTGCTTGAACCTAGGGTACTGAACTTACCAGTGAAAACCCTGTTAACCATGGTACCTTGATCCATTAAGACTCATGAGCCGGGCATGGTGGTATGGGACACCATGGTCAAGCTGTCGGCCTACGCTAGGGCCACAAACCTCTCCGTAGTGACCAGTGAGCATCTCAGACTCTTGAGCCGATTGTGGTGGTATGGGACACTACATTCGAGCTGTCGGCCTACTCTGATTGGTTGCGAGGCCTTTGTAGTGACCTCGAGCGTAGTCTGAGTCTACGTGAGGCGACGACCCTTCCGTAGCAATAAGAGTACAACTAGGCCTGTATTGATAAGGTGATGGGGGAGCGGTGCAACGAGTGCAAGCAACAGCCCTGGCAGCCCTTGCAGTGACCTAGAAATATATCATCATATGAGACTACTAGAAGTGACGACCTTAGATAGGATCTTTGTTGGGATTGATATAAGGGAAATACCTTAGTTTCCCAATCCTGCTATTTAAAAGGACTAATAAAAACTCGGTAATCATATCCACATCGCACTGCATGTGCCTGGAAGATGTGGAGCACTGAGGGAAGAAAACATGTCGCGGACGTAAGATGGTGTCGCATGAGGGAGTATGTCGGTGAGGGCATCCATCATGTCATTTCATTCTTGCATTAACAATAGTATTTAGGAATGTCTGATTATTTACCTTACTATTATCCCATGATTGATTTGATAACATGTTAATCCTTGCTCTATAATTCTACTGAGTTGATCACTCACTCTCACGTTGCGGGACGGTGGTTGCAATACCTACCAGACTCTGTCTTAGATGCAGGTTGTAAGGTGATTCAGGAGCTGCATCCAGACTACTACGAGGACCAGGACGAGTTCTCATACATGCAGTTCTCTGACGGCTTCGCATAGGTGGCCTGGATCAGTGAGATTTTTACTAGTTGGACTATCATGTGACCTTTGATTTTGGGTTATTATATGTATTTGTGACTCAGAGTTATATTCATACTTTGGAGACAGTTCGAGATTATTTTGTTTTACATACAGTTATATATATATATATATATCTTTCAGTCTTCCGCTTGCGTTTTATCACTGAATCTGGAGTGTGAATTGCAGTTTTGGTATAATCCACTCATGTTAATGCACTAACTCAGACAACATCGAATCATAAGCATATTTTTTGCATAAGTGATGGTCTGAAACTCGGGAGTTGGGTTTCTACACGACCCCCAATTTTCAGGGCGTTACACTATATGATCTTAAGTATACAAGAAAAATAAACATCATGATGGGGACTATGGAGAATGGCCCCATCATGGAATGATCATGATGATAAAAGTGGTCCATCGGTCACATCTTAGGGTCCCAAGTGAGATCCAAACCATTGATCGGTTAGCCTCACTTGGCCCATCTTAAAAATATGAAAACTACTCTATCAAAGCACCCACCATTCGATCTTCTTGCTCCCTTGGCTTCCTTTACTCCTTAGCTTCGATTCCAACGGAGGAGATGAGGTTTGGATGGTTGAGATGGGGGATCTTGGGATGAAAAGGTGGGCCTCACACATGTATTTTTCTCTCCATGGGAGGGCTTGGACGTGAGCACCTCTTGGTTGCTTGGAGTTGTGTTGGGAAATGAGAGAGAGAGGGTTGTAAAGAGGGAGATGTGATAGAGTGATGGATGGGAGAGAGAGGGATGGGTGTGTAAGAGCCTTTTTGACTTTTTGGAGTTTTTGGTGTAAGAAAGGTATGGATGGTGTAAGAAAACTTTTGACTTTGGAGGTTGCTTGGGGATAAGTGTGAGGTGATGTGTACTTAATATGTTGAGATTGATGGATCGATGGAATGATGTGACAAGTCATAGATATTCTCTCGAAATTCACACGCACGGTGTTTTTCTCGCACTGAACACTGGCTCACATCTCATGACCAAGGTATCACCTTAGCGCGTGAGTCGCGGCATCAGAACCGGGGCGACGGTGCCGTCGCTACGGTACAAGTCTTGGGTTGAGTCGACTCAGGTTGATGGCATGTAAATTAAGGTCGTGCACGAATACTGGTTAAGGGTCAAAGGTTACCGGGATTCAACTGGAAAGATCGAGGAAGTCTATGAAATAGTACGGTCTAGGATACGGGGCTTACATATACGATATACACCGACACGTCTCATGTTAGTTTGAGTTGTGTCCTTAAGCAGAAGGACACCTATGCATTGTGATAGTTGAGGAAACAAGAGGAAAATACCATACGCACAACCTAGAGTTAGTAGCGGTCATCTTTGCATTAAAGCTCTGGAGACATTACCTCTACAGAGAGGAGTTCGAGCTCTTTGAGACCACAAGAGCCTCAGATACATATTCACATAGAGAGCCTTGAATATGAGGCAGCATCGATGAATGGAAACCTTGAAAGACTCAAGTTCAAAGTCTCTTACTATCCTAGCAAGGCCAACCTTGTGGCAGACGGGCTGAGCCGTAAGAAGACTATAACATTTGCAGCTCCACTGATGATAGGGGAGTGAAATATGGTGGAATTTGTGTGAGACTTCGAGCAGAAGCTTACGGTAGAAGAGCCGTTCGAGAGCATTGCACACATTTGGGTACAGCCACTCATCGATGACCGAATCATAGTGGCCCAGGGGGAGGATGAATGGTTGGTGAAGATGAGGAAGCATGCTAGTGACGATGAAGATTCTGAATGGAGAGTTAGTTCCGATGGGGATTTACATTATCATGGTTACCTATGCGTCTCAAGTCTTCATGACTTGAGAAAAGAAGTTCTTGAAGCTGCTCACAATTCGAGAATGGCGATGCATCCTGGTAGTATGAAGATGTATCGAGACATGAAGAGGTCGTACTAGTGGGACAACATGAAGGCCCACATAGCAGATTATGTGTCCCATTGTCTCATGTGCCAGCAGGTCAAGGCAGAGCATCGCCGACCTCCTGGACTGCTTCAGCCTATGCCCATATCTGAATGGAAACGGGATTTCATCTCTATAGACTTCATTTTAGGGTTGCTAAAGACGAGGAAGGGATATGACTCCATTTGGGTGATCGTGGATTGGTTGACGAAATCGGCTCATTCTCTCCCTATTAGAGTCTCAAACTCAGCAGATGATCTGGTCAGGTTGTACATCAAGGAGATTGTACATCTACATGGAGTTCATATGGAGATCATGTCAGACCGAGACACGTGATTCACATCTATCTTCTGGACTCATATCCAAGAAGCAATGGGTGTGAAACTAAAGTTCAGTACCGCATTCCACCCACAAACGGATGGGCAGATGGAACGGGTGAATCAGGTGTTGGAAGACATATTACAAGCTTACATGCTTGATTTTAAGGATAGTTATGATGACTGTCTTCCTTATGTGGAATTCGCCTATAACAATAACTTTCAGGCGAGTATTAGCATGACTCCCTATGAGGCACTGTATGAGCATCCGTGTCGAGCACCCCATTATTGGGCAGAGGTTGGTGAGAAGAGCTTGATTGGCCTCGAGTTAGTGCAGGCGACCTCAGAGAAGATCGACATTATCAGGCGTCGGCTTCTGGCAACACAGAGCAGATAGAGAGTTATGACGATAGAGACGGTGACCGCTAAAGTTTGAGGTCAGGGACCATGTATTCCTAAAAGTTTCCCCCATGAAGGGAGTCCTACGATTTGGCAAGAAGGGAAAACTCACGCCATGGTTCATTGGCCCATTCCAAATTCTAGATAAAGTATGTGTGGTAGCGTACCACCTTGCTTTGCCCACACCACTCGCAAGCGTGCACAACGTATCTCATGTTTCAATGTTGAAGAAACACGTCCTTGATCCTTCCCACATTATCAAATGGAGTAGGTACAGTTGAGTGAGGATGTTACTTACACACTGCAACCGACGCGAATTCTAAATAGGAAAGAGAAGGTGTTGTGCAGTAAAGTGATTCCACTTGTGAAGGTATTATGGAAACACCACACTGAGGAAGAGGCTACTTGGGAAACAGAAACCGAGGTCCGCAAGAGCTACCCTCAAATTCTCAAGGAGTACGAAAAGTTACTAATTTTGAGGATGAAATTTTTCTTTAAGGAGGTAGATTTTAACGTCTCAAAAAAATCCGTTCAAAGACCCGAGTATCATCTCAAGCAGAAATCATTAAGGACAAAATCCTTTAAAAATTAGACGAAAATAAATTAAGTACTAAACTGAATTGATAAGAAGATTAGCCTGAACTTCTTTCTATATGAACTGCAAGACCCAAATCCAATAGAGTCACTAACCCAACATTACCTAAAAACGTAAGATCAATCTCAAAACCCAATTGCTCTCAGGAGCATCATGAAACTCCATATCGGACCTATACTGCACGTCGAAAGTTTGATTACCGCGAAATAATATGGTTATGACCGCCTTATTGGGCTTAACAAGCTTCGTGGGAATCAAATCCAAATAGTATCCATAAACGCACAAATTGAGCCTAGAGCAAAGTGTGTGAGAAACACGAATATCTTTAGGAAATGAACTCAAACTTAAGTGATTTGGGTCATTCGCTTGCAGGCCAAATTTAAGGTTTTAGACCGTCTAATTCTAACCCAACTACACCCTCGGATCAGGAAAATTTTCCTACACAGGTCAGTGTACTTGTGGCCCTGATTGAGTGAGATGACCGTTGAACTGAAACTGATCCTCCATGGTCGATCTAAAAATCCTATCAGGTTGAAATATTAACTTAACATAGATCCATTGTCAGAAAACTTTTTCTGGACCGTATGCAGAAAATGGGCCTCCATATGAGCTCCGTTGGACCGAAACAGCCACTCTTTGGCTATAACCTAGGTATACCATGGCCCTGGGGCCATTTACACCAATTTTAGGCCTATATCAAGACCTAAACCCACCCTTCTCTCATTCCATACGAATTTTCAAACCCTAGGAGAGAGAAGAGATTAAAAAAAAAAGAAGGAAAGAGTGAGGAAAAGAGAGAGAGAGAGTGAGAGAGATCGTTGCTGGGATTCGATCTCACTGCTCCACGTGTCGAATCATCTTACCTGTATTGCTACACCGGTGAATCCAAATCCATTCTTGGGTAAGAAATCCTAACCCTAATCTATTTTATGGATCTAAATAGAGGAATCAGTGAAATAGCTAACCTATTTCATGAATCAGGTAGCTGTTTTGCTATAAATGGAGTCGTAGTGTTCAAACTACGTATGATATGAGTTTACCGATGAAAGGTGCGGACTATTAATGTTTAGGTTATGGTTTTCAAGGCTTTCAATGTCAGTTAATGATTTATGACTAACTTGGTTACTGTCACATATGCTTAGCTACGATGTTTTTTATGTATTATATATATATATATATGAACTATGTTGAATATAATGCATTTCATGTGTTTGTTGAGATGTTTGAATGAATGTGGAATTATGATTTGTGCTTTCCATAATTATTGATTGAGAATATATGATTGTTGTACCTGTGACAACTCCTTTGTGAAAGGATTTGCCCTAATACATGTTATAACCACGTTATATCATTTATGTCGAAAGGTGTAGCCTAAGTGTTTGATAAAATGTCTGAATGAGTAATTGTTTGATGAAATGCATTTATTAAGGGTGTTGAGATAAGATTCTCAACCACCTTAACTATATGCATTGATTCCTTTATGTAATCTTAATCCAACTACGTGATTTAGGTACGAAATGCATGTGTGATAATATGTTTATTCTGTATTTTTTAGGAATGCTCAAATGATTGCAATGCTTGAATTATTTTCTTAATACTGTTATGACTACCATATGTGACTGGTATTACCTTGGAGTGTGATTGGAGGTAATAAATCTCGTTAGAGTGGCCGGATTGGTTCCACCACCAAGGATACGTTCAATGAATTCGAGTCGTACGGTGATTACCGACAGTGGTTAGGCCACAAGGAGTGCGTATGCGCTTCATGTCGATTAACTTAGCATGCGCTCGTACTAATTGGACTTGTCAAGTAACCCGATTGGCATAATGTGTGTTTACCATGTATGGACACTACTACCTGAATCTAAGGTACCACTTACCAATGCAAAGCCCATCTAACATTAGTACCATGATCCACTAAGACTCATAAGTCAGGCATGGAAGTGTATGGGATACTGTGGTCGAGCTGTTGGCTTACGCTGGGGTGACGAGCCTCCCTGTAGTGACCAGTGAATAATCCAATCTCATGAGCCAAATATGGTGGTGTATGGGATACTGTATTCGAGCTGTCAGCCTACGATCAGGTGATGAGCCTCTTATAGTGACCTCGAGTATACACTAGGACTACGTTAAGGTGACGAGCCTTTCCGTAGTGACCTCGAGTATAAACTAGGCCTGTGCTGAGGTGACGAGCCTCTTCGTAGCGATCTAGAACTATCCATCGTATGTGATTAGCTAGGATTGACGACCCTAAATGGATCATTGTTTGGAAAAATAATATAAAGGGAGATACCTTAGCTTCCCAAATCTGCTGTATGAATAAGTCTAATTAAGAACTTGGCTAATCAGGCACATGCACAACATTGCATGTGCCTTTGGTGTTGGAGTTGAGCACAGCGGGAGTGTTGCATGCGCGACCGTGAGATGATGTTGTAGAGGGAGTGCAGGCGTGGGCATACATCATTATCGCATCCCATTCTTACATTAACAAGAGTACTTAGGACATGATTGTTATATTATTTTATCATTACTGCTTGAATGAATTGATAACATGTTAACCTTTACCTTATAGCTTCACTGAGTTGATCATTCACTCCCACTCTGAGATGGTGTTTTAAAATACTAACTAGACTCTATTGTAGTTTCAGATGACGGTGAGGCTTACAAGATGGACCCTGCCTTCTATGACGACAAGGAGGAGTTCTCTTATCTGTAACTCTCTGGCGGGTCTACGTAGATCTCGAGTTGCGTCATCAGGGGCACAGGGATGTGGATTAGATGACATTACACTTTATCATTTTATATATTTTAGAATTATACATGTAATTATTTAACCTGGCGACATGTTGATACTCTGGGGACTTACCACTTATATGCTTTATGTATTTATCACAGTCTTCCAATTATGTAATTTAACTATCTCTGGAGTATGATATGCTGATTTGGTATAATCTCACTCATATTTAATGCACTAATACAGACAACATTTAATCATAATTATTTATATTACTTAACCCCCAATTCTCAGGACATTACACGCACTAATGGGCCTCATACACATCAAGTGGGCTACATCAATGGGCCTCATTAATGGGCCTCATACACATCAAGTGGGCTACATCAATTGGCCGCATTAATGGGCCTCATATTCGAAATAGGTGGGCATGTACCTCCGAAATGGGCCTACCAAATGATTGGCATGAATGCACAACACATATAACAGTGGGCCTCATGTCCAACAAACTGGACGGCGCGGTTATAACACATACATCAAGATGGGCCCACTCCCAAAATAGATGGATAGTGTAGATCAAAATATACATCATGGTGGTCCGCTTCACCATGTCATGGTGTCCAGCATCGCCTAAACTGTCCAGCACCGTCCAATATATCAGGACGGTGTGGATGAAACAAATACATCATGGTGGGATCCACATGCATGGCCCACAAGTCCAGCGAATGAATGGACGGTGTGAACACAACACTTTGTCAAGGTAGGGCCCACCATAACGTTTATTCTCCATCCAATCTGTCCATATGGTCACGAGGACCTAGTTAAGAGGAAAAACAATATCATACTGATCCAAAACTTCTGTACTCCCAAGAGGGTTTCAATGGTAGGTGTTCATTCCCCACTATTTCTGCAGTGTGGTCCACCTGATGTTAGATCTGTCTTTATTTTTAGTCTTAAGCCATAAGACAAGGTCGCCAAATAGATGGACGGTAGGGATGCAGCACATGCTTCATGGTGGGGTCATACCTAGCGTGACACGCCAATTGATGAACAGTAGAGGTACAACACATGCATCATGGTAGGGCCATGTGCACGTCAGATGGATGGACGACATGGTATAGAATGCATTCATTAAAGGGCCCCACCGTCCCATCCTACGGGCGGTGTGGATAAGACCCATAAATCACGTGTGGTCCCCACGTCCGAATCAGTGGGACGACAGGGATACAATACATGTATCATGGGTGTCCATGACCGTGTCCATTGGACGAACGGTCTGGATAACATATCTGTTGCACCGTCCAACAATTGGATGGTGCAGATATAAGCATACATCATGGTGCAATCCACCTAGTGGCCCACTATAACATATATCATATAATATATTATAATATAATATAATATAATATCATATAATATAATATATCATCATATAATATAATATGATATATTATATTATAATATAACATGGCATAAAAAAGGGCCACCGTCCAGAGACCCCTGGATGCTTTGGACGGTGTTGATCTAATGCACGAGATCATGGTGGGGCACATGAAGCAGATCAACCAGATGGACGACGTGGGTTAACACATACGTCAAAGGTGGGCCACACATGTACAGATGGACGGAGTGGATGTAACACATACGTTACAGTGGCTACTCAAAGCTCCTGCCCATCCCAACTACAAATGGATGGACGGTTGATATGTAACACAACATCAAGGTGGGGCAGATGATGGACGGCTTGGATGTAACACACATCAGGGGTGGGGTCCACATACGTGGCTCACGAGAGATGTGAATCTGCTTATTTTTTTCTCAGGCCACAAGACGAGCTTGCTAAATGAATGGACGGTTTGGATGGAATACATCCATCAGGTGGGGCTACTGGCCATCCAGCGAATGGAGACCCTGATATAACACACGAAATGGTGGGGGCTACAGCATTTGCTAATGTCCCACATCACATCAGCTGTATAGCTGGTTTGAGATACACCAGCCAATCCATTTTCCAGCAAGTGGGTCCCACGTGGGGCCCACCAGATACATGTAATACATATATTATATATTATAATATATAATATTATTTATTTATTTATTTAAACAATCCAGACCTTCCAGCCACTGTCTAGATGGACGGTCTTGATGCAACACATGCATCATGGTGGGGTCCAAGCATGAATAGTCAGAAGAAAATATGGTTGGCATGGATCATATGCACATCACGGTGCACCCCATACCATACCGTCCAGATGGACGGTGTGGATCCAGATACATACATTAAGGTGGAGCCGCACATTGCACCGTCCAGATGGACGGTGCAGATGCAAACGCACATTTAAGGTGGGTCATGCAATCAAGGTAAAAGAGAGGGAGAGAGGGAGAGAGAGAAAGAGAGAGAGGGAGAGAGAGAAAGAGAAAGAGAGAAAGAGAGAGAGGGAGAGATCGGTGAGTAGGGGAGGGACCCCGCCACTATGGTCCCTCCCTATACAATGCATACACCATGATGGGTCCCACAACAAGTGGTCCCTGAATAAAATAAAATCCAACGGTCAATCACCCACCTATCGGCCTTCTTCTTTAGCTCCTTGGACTCCTATGCTCCTTGCCTTCCATTTTAATGGAGGTTAACGGAGAATGAGTGGTTGAGATGGGAGATGAGAAGGTGGGTCACACTTAGTTTTGGGAGAGAGTTTGGATGTTAGAAGCTCTCATGGGATTTGGGAATTGCTTAGAGAATGAGAGGGACAGAGGAATGATAGATTGATATGGGATGGGTGTTGTAAGGAAAGGGATGGAGAGGTAAGGTTTTATTTAAAATTTGAAAAAAGATGGATGGGTAGGGAGAGAGAGTGTTGACTTGTGATAAAAGATAGAGTGGTCATTTGTACTTGGGATAGAGTGAGGTGACATTGAGGTATGGTGGTGTACTTGACTTGATTTGATGTAACATGTCGTAGAGATTCTCTTGGAATTCATAATGCGCAACGTTTCTTCAGAATGAACGCAGGCCCACATCTCCTAGCCCAGGTATCGAATCAGTGCATGAGTCACGGCATTGGAACTACAGCAACAGCACGGTCGTTAAGGTATAAGTTTCAGGTCGAGATGACTTTGGTATGCAGGACTCGGCTTAGGGTCACATGCAAATATTAGATATAGATCGAGGTATAGGATATGAGTCTTACACCACTTGTGAGACCCATATCCTAGTCCGTATAGTTCCATAGACTCCTGCGGTCCTCTCTGTCAAATTTTGGTGACTCGCAATCTGTAATCGGCATTTGCACGTGACCGTGAGTTGCATCCTATCGATCTAAGTCGGCTTGACCCAAGACTTGTACCAGTACGACCGTGTCGTCGTCGTTGTTCCAATGTCGCATGTCGTGCACTGATGCGATACTTGGGCTAGGAGTTGTGGGCCCACATTTATTTCAAGAAAACAACGCCCATTTACAATATCAAGAGAAACTCTACCAAACATCACATCAATCCCATCGATGTACTAGTCAAGTACACCTCCCATCACAACCCATCCCTCTCAGCCAAAGTCAACACACACACATACTGCTTATGTTAAGTACACCCATCACTCCACCCATCACCCATCCCTCTCTCCTTACATCTCTCTCTCTCTCTCTCTCTCTCTCTCTCTCTCTCTCTCTCTCTCTCTCTCTCTCTCTCTCATTTCTCTCTTCACTCCCAAGCAATCGTCTGTGACTTCCAATGAGAGAAAGAAGGTAGGTGTGGCCCACTTCCTACCCAGGATCCCCACCATCCAACCGTCCAATCTCCATCATCCTCCATCAAACTTGTAGCTTTGGAGATAAGGAGTCCAAGGAGCTAAAGAAGAGGAGCAATAAGTGGGTGATCCACTGTTGATTTTTAATTTAATGGCCCACTTGTGATGGGACCAAATTTACTGTATGTGTTATAATCATATGAGGGGCCCATAGTGGCAGGGCCCCTCCACATCGTTTCTCTCTCTATCTCTCTTTTCCTTTAGTATGGTGGTGATGATGATGAGGTGTGTGGCCCACCTAACATGTATGTGGCCTACCATGATGTGTTATATCCATGTTGTAAGACCCGTATCCTAGTCCGTAATGTTCCTTCAACTCCCGCGATCCTTCCTGTCGAATTCCGGCAACCTGCGATCGATAATCGATGTTTGCACACGAACCTAAGCCGTATCCTATAGAATTGAGTCAGCTTGATCTAAACTTGTATCATGGCGACCGCACAGTTGCCGCGGTTCTAACATCGTGATTCATGTACCAATCCGATACCCTGACTAAGAGATGTGAGCCGGCGTTTATTTTGAGAAAATGTCGCGCATTTGCAATCCCAAGAGAATCTCTACAACATGTCCCATCAATCCATCAATCACTTTATGTCAAGTACACATCACCTTTCACCCCATCCCCAAGCAACCACCAAAGTCAACTCTTTCTCACCCTCCCTCTTATATCACCTTACATGTCAAGTACCACATCCATCACTCACCTCACCCTTTCACACATCCCACCCATCGCTCATCTCTCTTACAACTCTCTCTCTCTCTCTCTCATTTCCCAACACATTCCCAAGCAAGCAAGAGAGAACCCACGTCCAAGATCTTTCCATGGAGAGAAAAGTGCATTTGTGAGGCCCACTTTTCCATCCCAAAAGCTCTAATCCTAGCCATCCATTTCCCATCTCCACCATTAAAGTGAAGCTCTAGGAGACTGACTTTTCAACGGACCGAGAAGATCAAGTGGTGGGTGCTTCCATAGCTTAGTTTTTAATATTTTTAAGATGGGCCAAGTGAGGCCTACCGATCAATGGTATGGATCTCACTTTGGACCCTAAGATGTAGCCGATGGCCCATCTTAATCATCAATATCATTCCATGATGGAGCCATTCTCCATGGACCCCATCATGATGTTTACTTTCCTTGCATTAATGAGGTCATCTAGACCGTCCATTTTTAGTGGAGAAAGATCTCCACCGTTGATCTTTGAATTGGTGGGTCCATTTGTATTAGGGCCCACTCGATGTACAATTGAATGCAAGGGAGGGCTCATAGTGGCGGAGCCCTCCATCACGCGTGTCCCACTCTATCTCTCCCTCCCTCTCTTTTCATCTATTTATTTGTGTGATGTAATGGCCGTGTGGACCACTTGGATGGACTCCACCATTAGGTATGTATTGACCAAGCCATCTAAAAGTGGGACCCGTCTTATAAGTATTGTACTTATACCATCCGTCATGTGGTGGCCCACCTAAATAGGGCCCACCTTGACTATGTTGATAAACTCAAAACGTCCAGCGTCCGGACGTTACTGGACTTAAAACACAAAGGAGCTCGGCCTTCCAAGCATTTGAGAAGGGCCATTCACATAGGCCCCACCTTGATGTATGTATTCAATCAAAGCCGTCCATCCTCTTCCCCAACTCATTTTAGGCGTTGAGCTGAAAAATGAAGATGATCCAAGTACCTAGTGGGCCATGGTTTTTAAAACATTACCAATACCATTGAAACCTTTCCAAATTTTTTTTACGCGCTGAAAAAGGGCCGATATTGGTCTTGATAGATTCGTTATGGGCAGTGGAATCTAATGACTGGAGTGGATGCGCTTAATGCGGGCCCCACATAAGAAAAATCCCAGAAAATAGGTTTTCAATATATATATATATATATATATATATATATATATATATATATATATATATATATATATATATATATATATATATATATACACACACACATAAACAGCAGCTTGATGTTGCTGTGTCAGAGGACTGGCCGCGCCAGCGGCTGGCGAGCGGACGGACGGAGGCAGACCCACGGCTCCAGCCGTGGGCCCCACCTTGATGCTTATTTGCCATCTAAGCCGTCCATATGGTGGGTCCCTACCTTAAGTAGGCCCCACCCAAAAATCGGCTTGATCCAGATCTCAGGTGGCCCACACCACAAGAAACAGCAGTGATTGAACTCTACCATTAAAATCCTTTTTGCGGCCCATAGAAGTTTTAGATCAAGCTGAAATTTATTTTTCCTCCTCACCCAGGTCTTTATGACCTTATCAATAGGTTGGATGGTACTTAAACATTATGGTGGGCCCCCCACGTGGGACCCACAGTGATTTATGTGTTTTATACCACCGTCCAGGCGGCCTGGATGGTGGAGCCTACCATGATATATGTGTTTCCCCCACTCCATCCGTCCCTGGCTTGGGAACGAATCCTGTCCAGATAGCTGGTGGACCACCACGTGGACCTCACCAGGATGCATGTGTTCATCTGCCCAGTCCATCTAGACGATGCCCTGTGCAGCCCCACCACGATGCTTGTTTTGCACCCCAACCATCAATCCACTTTGCAAGCTCATTTTCAGGCATGAGCTAAAGAATGAATCAGATCCATGGTTCAAGTGGGTCCCACCACTATTATTTGAAGTGAGGATCGGTTGATCCTTTGACATGATTCATATACATGAATGTATGTATATATATATATATATATATATATATATATATATATATATATATATATATATATATATATATATATATGTGTGTGTGTGTGTGTGTGTGTGTGTGTATGTATACATTTGTGGTCATTTTTAAGGCCCTCCTTAGCATTCATAAGGCTTATATGAGGAGTCCCATATTTATGTAATTGTGGCCGTTGTTGAGGCCCACCTTGGTGCATATATAAGGCCCATGGGATTAGGCCCATTTGACACATACATAAGGCCCATGGTATTAGGCCCATTTAACATATATAAGGCCCATGGGATCAGGCCCATTTGACATACATAAGGCCCATGAGATTAGGCCCATTTGACATATATAAGGCCCATGGTATTAGGCTCACTTGGCATATATTAGACCCATTTTGATATATTCAAAGGCTTATGGGTTATGGCCCATTGCAATGTACATAAGGCCTGTTGGTGAGGTCCATTAATGTGGCCCATTTGATGAATGAAAGGCCCATGTGATACGACCCATTTGACGTATTTAAGGCCCAATGGGAGTTACCTAAGGTCCATTGCAATGTGTGATTCCTCTATGGTTGTGTAATGATGTTTTATGGCGAGCCGTGCCTAGGGAACAATGATGGTTTAACGTCCACATTGTAAGTACAATGTTAGTTAAATGTCCATATTGTAACTCTCCTTAGAGCCCATTGATAGGCCCATACTCGTTAACATTCATCACTTTATAACATGCTTAGTATAATCCCATGACTCATGCCCATACGCATCATATGTATGTTTGAAATGAGTAGTGATTGATCATAGCATACCCCATTGGGCAGACTACTTATGGGACTCGTTATGAGACAGAGTGCCCCACATGATCGCACAGTACGCGCTGGATTACTGCATGATTTGACGGTGTGATTCATACATCTTGCATATGTATCACTTGATCACTGCACGCCCTAGCGACATCAGGGTCATGGCTCCATAGGTACATTGTGGATGACCGTATCGGATACCGAAAATACTTGGTTCTAGCACTGTGGGCACTTAGGATGTCCTTGGATGAAAGTCCCAGAACCTTTTTGGTACCAGGAGATACTCCAACGTCTAGACCGAGTAGATACACGAGCGCCCGAGTGCCGAATACTAGTAGGCCGCGTCTCCCTCTGTGTCGTAGTCGGTTGGAAGGGGGTGTAGCCTTATCCGCCTGAGTGAGGGGGCTATAAGCTAGGCTGAGTTTGACCAGCTCGTAAATGAGTCTGCTATCGACGAGCCTGATAGATATTGGCAGACTACTGGTCAGGCGGATAGTGAGGTCTATTTTTCTTGCTTGACTGTGCAGCTAGGGAGGTGGTAGCATTACGAAGTGTATTAGACCCCGATGATATCCAGAGAGTAACTGTACTGATATGTGTACTTGATGAGTACCGACTTACTTGGATTATATTTCGCATATGACATTCGGCTATGTAGGCCTTGCATTGCATCGGTGTGGCTGATAGCATTCATGTCTTGCATCGCATGGCCTTGGTACGGCCGATGGCATTCATGTCTTGCATCATATAGCATTGGTATGGTTGATTTTATTCATGGACTTACTGCATACTTCCGCATTACCTGATATTGTACACTCGGCGTTTGCCTTGCGCACACACTTACACCACCCTCTACGCTTTTATAAGCTTATGCACGACAGTTGCGTACAGGTAGCATTGGACAGCAACAGTGCTGAGGCAGGAGCGCGTATCAGGACCTTTTGGAGCTTTTTAATCACCTTGTATTTCCCTTTCCGCATTGTACTTAAAATTTTTGATATAGTGGATACGTGGTGTTGTTTTGTGACTTGGTTATACTTGTGGTTATGCTCCATGACAAAAAAAAAATCATTCTGAAAATCCTCCTTGTAGGATCCCAGGATCGAAATCTGGCATATGATTGTCGGAAGCCAAGAATGGGGCACTACGGAGGCTGTCGGCACCGAATTCAACAATCGGGATTCCTGTGAATCCGATTTTTGGGTTTGGGGCGTGACACGTCATCTACTCGTGGAGCCCTCCTTGTTGGACTGTCCAATGGACAGGCTTGCTGCCTGTCCGTCTAGACATGCCCAAGCGAAGAGAAAACATAAATATCGGCTGATTTGGTGAGTCCCACACTTGTGGACCCACCTCAGTACAGGTGGTTTATTCGACCGTCCATTTGTCGTGGGTCCCATGCAGCAGCAGCTAGTGTTGCATTGTCGTTAGCAAGTTTTGTGGGCTTACCGAGGCATGTGTTATATCCAACACCCTCCATCCCTTCTTCCTGAGGCGTGGGACCCACCCACACGTGCTTACGTGTGGGATGGGGCCCACCTTAATGCATGAATTCTATATCTCCACCGTCTAAAGATGTAATGCATGAATTCTATATTATTTGACTACTGGGTGGTCTGATATGTGGATGGGGATTACCTTCGACGGTCAGATTTAAACTAGGATACACGTGAATGTTCACTAAGCTAGGTTTGCAACCTATTAAGTTGGTTTATACAGTAACACTCGAGTATAAGAAAGTATGGAGTGTTATAAGAGACCTCTAGATGGTGTTATGGGACTCTACCGTGATGTATTTATTCCATCCTCACCGTCCACTAGATTAGGACGATGGGATGCTATATGGAAGTATGTGTCTTATGTACTACCATCCATCTGTTTTAAAGGCATGGGGCCCACCCAACACGTGTGGCACGTGTAGGGGTGGGACCCATCTTGATGTTTACACTGTATTCACACCGTCCAATCCTGGACGGTGGGTAACTGGACGCTAGAGTAGCTTTAAAAATAATAATAATAATAATAATAAAATACATAAATATTAACTTGATTTAAAACCAGGTGGGCTACACTGACGTGGACCCCACCTTGATGTATGTGCATTACATCTACGCCATCCATCCAACCATGATGTATGCATTTTATCTCTGTCGTCCATGTAGCAGTGTGTGGGGCCCACCCCACACGTGTTGTACGTGTGGGATGGACCACCTTGAAGTATGTATTCCATATCCATTGTTCGTCCATCTGTCTGGACGATAGACCCCACCTTAATATATGTGTTTTACACACACCGTCCATTCATTTTGAGCATGGGGCCACCCCACACATGTGGCACGTGTGGGGGTGGGAATCCACCTTGCTGTATGTATTCTTTATCCTCATCGTCCATTTAATTGGGACGGCGGGATGGCACTGTGATGTATGGACTGGATCCACACCATCCAATGTTAAGACGATGGGTCCCATTGCTAGATGAAGTCAGTAAGTTTAGTGGGCCATCATGATGTATGTTTTTGTATCTGCACCATGCAATGCAGGACCCACCTTGATGTATTTATTCTATTTGCATCGTCCATCTGCCCAGGACAATGGGCCGGATCATGAGGTTGTGTTATATCCACTATCCTGGGCAGCTCGTGGACCCCACTTTAATGTATGCATTGTATATTCGTGCCATCCATTTATGTGGCCCATTTGATATACATGAGGCCCATATGATGCAGCCCATTTGATGTACATGAGGCCTATGTATCGTGGCCCACTATGTATGTGTGAGGCCCACTGATGTATGTGAGGCCCACTTATCGTATATGAGGCCAGTGTTTGAGGTCCAATGAGATGTACACGGGGCTCAAGTGATGAGGCTTATGGTAGTGTATTTGAGGCCCATATGTCAGGCCCGATGTGATGTTTATATGACCCATGTTGTGAGGACTAATGTGATGCATATGAGGCCCTTGAGTGAGACCAATTGTGATGTATATTAGGCCCTTGTGTGAGGTCATGGGCCTACTATATGTTTGGCTTTATATGGGTCACTCTTTGGGAGTAATGTTAGTTAAATGTCCACATTGATGCGCAATGATGGTTGAATGTCCACATTGTGACCTTCCCTTAGGCCTTGTTAAGCCCATTCTCATCAAAGCCGATTATCGAGGCCAATTGTCGTGGCCGATTGTTGAGGCCGATTATCAAGGTCGAATGTCGAAGCCGAATGTCAAGGCCAATTGTCGAGGCCGAATGTCGAGGCCGATTATCGTTGATGATTATCGAGGCTGACACTAATCTTCGATGCAGATTATCGAGGTCGATTATCGATGTTGATTATCGATGGCAGTTATTAATACTGATTATGAGTATGTGATAACATAGCATCATGATACATGCCCATACCCATCATCTGCATGTTTGTTATGAGATATGGTTAACCATTGCATATGTTATAGGGCAAATTATTTATAGGACTCTCTGATAGGCAAAGTCATCTCACATGAGCACACGGTATGCGCAAGATTGATGTATGACTCATGCATCACGCATTTTGTGTTATGACTACTGTACGTCCTAGGGATATCATGGTCATAACCTCCACAGGCATATCGTGGATGGCAAGATGGGACATCAAAAATGTTTCGTTCTAGCATACGGGCGTCATAGATGTCACTGAATGAAAATCTCTAAACCTCCGTGGTTAGGATGGGAGGGGACGTGAAGTTACCCGTTTGAGTGAGAGGGTAATATCTAAGTTAAGTTTAACCAGCTTGAGGAATGGGTCTGTTATTGACAAGTCGGGCCCAATATGGGCAGGTAGATAGTGAAGTCTCTTCCACTTACCCAATTGTGAGCTCGAATAAGGGTGGCAAGCTGGCACATAGTGTAATAGACCCCGGTGATGATCCCAGAGATGTACGGTACTGATATGTGGACTTATCGAGCAGAAGTTGCATACTTGGCATTTTACTCATTCATTCACTATCCACTCAGGCTGGTGGTGCGTAACTATTTGTTACGTGTACCTTCATAATGGCCAGGATTTCGGTTGGGGCGCACGACTAACCTGAGATCAGGAGTTTATCACATTGAGTCTGACTATCCAAATTTAGGTATGGGACTGGTTTGGATAGAAGTCCGTTGTAGTGGACCCCGTATCCTGTGATACTACGTACTATCATCCCGACTTCACACTCCAGCTTGGTCATTTCATTCGCATCGCATATTACATTGCATCCTCAGCACATAAAATTTAGTTTACCATGCTTTTGTATTACTGTAACACCCTGAATTTTTGCCAACCTGGGGTTAGACGTCCTTAGGCAATGGGTCAACCATATCACTCTTAGGAATCAATTTCAAAGCCAAAGAAATCACTTAGAACCAAATTCCTTTAGAAATTAAGCGTAAGTTAGCTAGCGCTACGCTGGAGTAGCTGTAAAATTGTCCCTAATCGCTTTAAATACGTTCTGCAAGACCCAAAACTTGTAAAATCGTTGATGCTACGTTACCCTAAAATCCAGGATCAAACTCTAAACCGGTTTGTTCTCGGGAACCCTTTAAAACTTTGTATTGGATCTAGACCGCGTGTCGAAAGTCCGATATCTACCATCTTAGACCGTTATGACCGCTTAGTTGGACTTGACAATCATTTCGAAAATCAAACCCAACCGACGTTCAGAGGCTATTTCATTGAGCCTAGAGTGAAGAGAGTGAGAAAAGGGTTAGATTTGGAAATTTGAAATTCAAATCTGGCACATGACTTGGCGCGTTATTATTAAGCGTTCTGACCGTCAGAATTCAGCCAAATTTCACCCTCGGATCAGGAAAAATTTCTTTTTCATATCACGAGACTTGTAGACCTGATCTAGGTGCAATGACTGCTGAACTGAAACTAGACCGCCACGTGCGATCTACGAACTCTGCTGGTCTGAAAACTTCGTGTGACCAACATCCAGTGACCATGAGCTTAAGTCCGACCGCGTTCGGCCAGGGGACCTCCCGAAACGCTCTTTTGGACCGAAACAGCTCTAATTTGGTTATACCTCAAGTGAACTTTGTTCCCAAGCCTAATTTGGGAAGGTTTTAGCTTATATAAGGGTTTGAAACCCTCACTTTTCTCACCCATCCGAATTTGCTAGAAACCCTAGCTAGAGTGAGAGAGAAAGTGAGAGTTTGTGAGATAGTGTGGGAGTGATCTTCCTACCACTTGCTGCAACCGTTTCACGTGTTTAAGCAACACTATCCAATCACTTTGTCGGTGATTTCAACGCATTTCTAGGTAAGTAAAACCCTAAACACTTGCTGATTTAGCATTCCTTCGATTCAAATAGCAAAGTAGCTTATACAACCTGTGTATTAGGTTGCCTGTACGCCGTTGACGAAGCGTATACGCTCCGTTCGAAACGATACACATCTAAAGTGAAAGGTGAGGATTTTAGACGCTTTGATTGATTGATTTCAAAGCTTTCAATGTCGTTTAATAGTAGATTATTGACGGCAACGCCGTTTGACATGTACAACATGCTGTCCATTTTTCATTTCGTAAACTACGGTAAATATGAGATTTAGGGTATTTTAGTCATTTGTAGAAAATACTGCTTACGTCCATATTTTGATAAAATGTTTTCCATGGCTATTTATCGTGTTAGAATATTACGAATGCGTGCATGATTGGTTTGGCGAAGAGATTCACCCTTAAGCGCACTTTGAGTCGACATACGCTATGTAGACTAAAGTGTGTAGCTAAGTGCTTGTATAAATGTTTATATTAGTATGTATTGAGTAAATGGTGTTGTGTAGGAGTTTTGAGATTGAATTCTCAAGTAATATGTTGATGTAAATGATTTCCATCATATTGGCTATATGTATTGATTTCATTATATACATAAAATGCATGTGTGGGATGATTTGCTTAAGTTGTATGTTATAACATGTGTCAACATGCTTACAATGTTGTACTTCATTTCTGTTACTCACCTATGCTTACTGATGTTGATGCATAAATGCTTGGGGCTATGACCTAGTCCAGGCAGTTGGTAATGGATCGAATTCGTGGTTGGTTTCTATGTACCACAGAGGACGCGTCGATGAACGCGAGTCGTGTTTGGGTTGGCGGCAGTGGTTAGGCCACACAAAGTGTTTCATGCACTTCATGTCGTTCAACTTGAGATGCACTCGTGCTAGTCGAGCCCGTCAAGTAACTCGACTGGCCATTATATGTTCACCATGTATGAGTCATAACTGCTTGAACCTAGGGTACTGAACTTACCATTGAAAATTCTGTCAACCATGGTACCTTGATCCACAAAGACTCATGAGCCGGGCATGGTGGTATGGGACACTGTGGTCCAGCTGTCGGCATACGCTGGGGCCACAAACCTCCCCGTAGTGACCAGTGAGCACTCTACTCTGAGCAGATTATGGTGGTATGAGACACTATATTCTTGTTGTCGGCCTACACTGATTGGTGACGAGCCCTTTGTAGTGACCTTGAGTTATCCTGACACCGCATGGGGGCGACAAGTCCTGATGCAGTCTTAAGGATAATTAGGCCTGTATTGATAAGGTGATGGGGGAGCGGTGCAATGAGTGCGAGCAACAGCCCTGGCAGCCCTTGCAGCGACCTACAAATATAACATCGTATGAGATTACTAGGAGTGACGACCCTAGACAGGATCTGTGTTGGGATTGATATAAGCAAAGTACCTTAGTTTCCCAATACTGCTGTATGAAAAGGACTAATAATAACTCGGTAATCATATCAACATCACATTGTATGTGCCTGGAAGATGTGGAGCACTGAGCGGTACGCAAGCATGCCGCGGACGCAGATGGTGCCGTATGAGTGAGAATGTCGGTGAGGGCATCCATCATGTCATGTCATATTGCATTAACAACAGTATATAGGAATGTTTGATTAATTGTTTTACTATTATCGCATGATTGATTTGAGAACATGTTAATCTTTGCTCTATGATTCCACCGAGTTAATTACTCACTCCCACATTACGGGACGGTATTGCGCACACCAAACAGTTCCTATCTTAATTGCAGATGATGGCGATGCTTGCGAAGTAGAGCCGGACTTGATGATGATGAGGAGGATCCCTCCTATATGCAGGTTCTGATTGACGGGGTTACAGGGTTACTGATTAGATGCCAATATACTTGGTATTTTACCTTTTCTTACACACCCATGTATATTCCTTTTATCATTTTTGGAGTATACATGTATATGTTTAACCTGGTAAGATGTTCACACTCTGGAGACCCACAATAGTTCATATACTTTATATATCTATTACATTCTTCCGCTTGCTAATTTAACTGTCTCTGGAGTATGATATGCTGTTTTGGTCTAATCTCACTCATGTTTTCTGCACTAATATGAACAACATCCATCCATCATTGAAAATGTTGCATAAATGATGTTCTGAAACTCGAGAGTGGAGTTTTTGCTCGATCCCCGATTTTTAGGATGTTACAATTACATAACTTGATTAAGGCCGACGGTATTCATGGACTCGGTATATGATATTCACTTATTATATTTTTCATCACATAGCCTGGATAAGGCTGATGGTATTTATGAACTTACCAGCATGTTTCCGCATTACTGTAATATTGTATGATTTATGAATTGTCAGTATTTCCACTTACTCTAATATGTATATGTTTGGCACGTGCATCGCACACACTTACATCTCCCTCTAAGCTTTCATAAGCTTATACACGATAGATGCGTGCAAGTGATGCTAAGTTGCAGTGGTGTCAAGCTTGGAGTGTGCAGCGGTCTTCTAGAGCTTTGATATATATATATTCTCCTTTCAACATTGTATTCATCTGTTTATATTAGTGGATATGTGATGATGATGTTGCCTTTGTGATTTGGGTAAACTTATGGTTTTGTTTCTTATGAGATAAATGTACATTGAAAAATCTTTCTTTTAGAATCTTAGAATCAAAATCTGGCATATAAGCGATGCGAGCCAAGAATGGGGTATTACGGATGTTGTCGATACCGGATTTGGTGATCGAAAATTTTGTAAGCTCGGTTTTCAAGTTCGGAGCGTGACACCAGTCGACTCAACCTTAGCTCATATTCAAATGATCTAAGTCATATGAAACTTGGCTCCCCTCCGAATATCGTTCAAACTGAGTCAAACTAAGTTAGATCGAGCTAAGCTGAGCTAGCTTGGCTTTGTGTGCAATAGCTCTACTTATGTGAGCCTCACCATGTAAGTGTTTTATCCAATTGGCAGGATCATTTTATGACACGAGGCATATCCAAAAATTAGGTGGACCACACCAAAGGAAGCAATAATGATTGAAAACCCGCCGTTTAATACTTCCCAAGGCGTATTATAATGTTTATTTGCCATCCAACCAATGCATCAGGTCAAGGGAAAACAAAATTATCAGCCTAAACGGCTACTGCGTGGAAGGACCATATAACAAATATCATCCTAAACGGGGACTGCGTGAAAGGACTAGTCCAGGGACTGCCACCCCCTCGTGCCTAGCTGGGTGTTCACCTCCATGCAATGGTGATCGGCCTAGATTAGATGTTCACACTTGATTGAAAGTGGATACTAGACTCATGGAAAACCTACTTAAAAGCTAATCAATAAATGATTGGCCTAGAAAATTTTTAAAGGTGGGTGTTTAATCACCACCACTTCCTATGGTGTGGTCCACCTGAGATTTGGATCTACCTCATTTTTTAGCTCAAGTCATAAAATGAGCTTTAAAAAATGGATGAACGGTGTGGATAAATAAATACATCATGGTGGGCCCCACAGAGCATTTTCAAGCACTGACTAGTACGTAGGTGGGTAGTGGATGGGTAGCTACCGAATCCGAGTCCTACGGACGAGGACCATACCATTTATGGACTCTCCTACCATATCTAAAAATATCCAAACATCACGACATCATGCCCAGTAAAAAAAGTCCATGTAATTGCATGTTCCCATGCTTATAATAATATCAGAATTGTTATTTTTCGAAACTAGCACTAGCAACCTGTGCCACGTGCGTGCCTGAGCTTCATTGATGGATGCGCATCTTAGTAAGGTTTTTGAATTATACAATCCTCGACCCTAAGTACATGCACATTGTACACGGTTTTCCATCTTGTAGTGGTGGGGCCCACAGTTCAATGATCCAGATTATGGGTCTGATATGCCCCTCTATGGATAGATAGGACCCCAAAAATCTCCACCAGTGGAAGAACCCAGCCCCAGTCTCAGCCCTTTCTCCAGTTGAATAAATGTGGACTGTTGACGTATTCTCTTCCTGAGACTCCACATGCGACCCAAAAACTGAGCTGTTGGGATTTCTTTTTCCATCCACTATGTGGCCCAAAATACCAATGGCCTGGATCAATAAAGTGGGCCCCACTACACATGCTCAGGTGGAAAGGATCATATGATTTGATGGATTAGGTTTGATAGGCTCATACAACATCTAGGAATAGTCAGAGAATTATTTTATGATTAAAAATAGAATAAACATATACCTTAAGTGGAAAGAAAGATTACGTAATTGAATATCTACGTATAGTTTCATGGTTGGTATAGACCTTTAATTTCAACTCACTGATGTGACTCTAAGAATGGTAGTGGGCCGTGAATTTCCAGTAACCATGGTTACTGAGGATTAATCCTATAAAATCTATGGGGCCCACTGTGATGTCTATATCATATCCAATCCGTCCATCCTTTCACCAGCTCACGCGAAGATGGGAGTGCGAAAAATTGGGCAGATTGAAAATTCGGGTAGGCCACACTACAAAAAATTACAGGAATTAAATGTCCACCATTGGAACTTTCTTTGGGCCATGGAAGTGCTGGATTGGGCTGATATTTACGGTTTTGGGAATTACCCTTTGAACGGGCTGGATGTCATATAAACAGAAGGGTGCGTTTTCATCATTACTGTTTTCGTGTGGCGTGCTACACCTGGGTTTCTGGACTTGCATTGTTCTTTTTGGATCTTCTCGGCCTCACGCAGCGTTGGGGGAGAGGAAATTGCAGGAAATTTGCCCCCCAATGCATACGTGTCGGACGTTGGATTGGGCACATCTTTTTAAATAGTGGTGATTAATCACCATGCACGTGGCATGAATATAATCCTGACCGTCTAAATCAAGGTACTGTAGTCAGTGCATCGAGACGCATAAGCAGGACCTACTTTGAATTGTTTTGTTGAGACAATAAAGGACGGCATTTGCCGATTGGCCATTGGGTTCCCGGAGAGGTTAGTTGAATTGGTAGCTGTTGGGCGATCTATACTAGTTGCCCACGTGGCTACTATCTCGCAATTAGAATTATAGAATCATTTAAAGGGTGGGCCTGAGAGCGGAAGCAATTAACTGGAACATGTATTTATGATTGTCTTCCTGGTAGGTGGAAATGAATAGTTTTATTAATTAAATACTTTTTTTAAACTTAACTTGGTTTGGTAAGTACTAATGTAAAGTTAACTCGAGTGATGAAATTATGGATTTGAGGAAGTTTTTTCATCTTGCTTTTCAACTTTTAACTTGTCTATCTCTTTCTCTCTATGTGATGGATGATCCACGTCGAAATAAGCCCCACATGATAGACAATCCACATCAAAGAAGGCACTTACATGATGGTGAGCCCCACATTATGAATGACCCACATCAAGATAAGCCTACATAATGGATTGTCCATATCAAAGGTAAGCCACAAATTATGAATGGTCCACATCTAATGTAGGCCTCACTTGATGGACGACCCACATTGAAGGTGTAGCCCACACAATGATGGATCCATATCAAAGGTGGACTCCACATGAAGGGTGGTGGATATTGAAGGTGGCCCCACATAATGGACATTAACATTGAAGGTGGGCCCCACATAATGGATGGTCCACACAAAAGTCTGCCCCTAATGATAAATGGCCCACATCAAGGTAGGCCCTGATGGATGGCCCACATGATGGACGATCCACATTAAATGTAGGCTTTACATGATGAGCGATATACATTAAAGGTGGGCCCACATGATGGATGACCCACATCAAGGTGAGCCCAATATAACGGCCAGTTCACATCAAAGGTGCTTGTGATGAATGGCCCATGTCCAAGGTGAGCCTTGCATAATGGATGACCCACAGTGAAGGTCTGGCCCACATGATGGATAATACTCATCATAGGTGGGTTCCACGTGATAGGTGGTGGATATTATAGGTAAGTTCCACTTTATGGAAATAACTTTGATGGTGGGCCCCACATAAAAAAAATTCACAAGGTCAGCCCTTAATGATGAATGACCCATATCCAAGGCGAGCCCCACTTGATGGAAGACCCACTTCAAAGTTGGGCCCTGCATGATGGACAATCCATATAAAAAGTAGGCCCATATGATAGATGGCCAAGGTGGGTGGGCCCAACATAATGAACGATCCTTGTCAAAGATTGGGCTCACACGATGGACGGTAGATATTAAGGGTGGGTCAAGCAAACTTAAGAGATAAGTAATTATCTAATGTTGGAAACCAAACATACGTTTTTATTTTCTTTTTTAAAAAAAAAAAAAACTTTTTTTTACTAATAAGTAAGGTTGTCAACAAGTCAGGCTTGGGTAGGTCTTGGCCCAAATTTTGAACTATTTCGGGTTGGGCCTTCGAGCTGGCTTAATTCAAATTTTAATTTTTTAGGCCTGAGCCTACCCCACTGACACCCTTACTAATAAATATGTTGCTTATCAAACATACTTATTTATTGAATAAGTAGAAAATAAGATACGTTACTTAACGCATAAATAACTTATGTAAAGTAACTTACAATCCATACCGCTCCTGAATATGTTTATTTTTACTTAGAAAGGAAAAGAATACTACACATATAATGGGATTTCTACAACCAGTGGTTGGTTTTTAAGAGGGAATGGATTTCTTTGGGTTAGAGCTTGAAAGAAGAGAAAAGTGTCTAAAACTAAAACCTTTACACCTATATTTATAACATTCAATCTTAAGAAATCTTAATTAGAGTCTTCAAGTCAATCATGCAATTAATGTCCACTAATCCCGTACTTAGAAAATAAAAAAGTATTATAATTTATGATTTATAATAGATAATAAACAAATTAGTATAATTTATGATTTATAATACATGGACTCAAAATTTGGCTGATTTAATTTCATTCCATGTGTACAATTTATCATTGCATGTGTATCATCCACCAGACCACATCAGAGTATCAAAGTTTTCCTCTTTAATCTTTTCCCTCAAACATGTTATTTATAAGGAGATCAGTACCATCAAAATAGTAGACCGCCACGATGATCGCTTAAGATAGATCTGGGTATTTTGTGTAAAAAATTGATGTTTGGATACACTGAAAATATAAAAAATGAATTGAAAAAATATTTCACTTAGCTAAATCACGTATAAAATATGTTGTCCTTAAAGCGTGATTCACCCCGTTATCAACTGTTGATGGGTTACAGGCGAATTGCTTCCAAGATAAGGCAAGCCTTATGTGGATCCAGCATGCAGCAATCACGATAGGTCCACTATAGAACAATAGTGCAAAGTGCGTCATCTAGCGCCACTACAGCTACATTGCCTCACTGCCCACGCTCTCGCCCACGCCCGTGCCTGTGCCCGTGCCCCTGCCCGAGCCCGAGCGCGCATGTACATGTGTTCCAGTGCTGCACACTAGAACATGCAACCCGAGTATCACCTCTTCCAAAAACTCTAAGTAAGAATACTCTTCACAACATCTCATATAAAGCACACAATCATTCTTTGCGTTTCCGATGTGGGACAAAGCACACACATCGCACTTTTTAATTCAAAACTTTTAAAATGCGTTTTGGCAAGAAATTTCTAAAATTTTGAAAATTTTAATTTTTTTAATTTTGAAAAATCACTGATTTTCAACAATCCCCCACTGATTTTTTAAAACAAAGAAAAAACTTTGTCATAATAATAATAGTTATTATGTATAAAGAAAGATATCTTGCGATTTGAATCTTTCCTTAGTGTAAGTATTTTAAAGTTATTTCAAAATTTCTGGTTGTCGTAGCATTGAACCAGTTATTCCTATATAATATAACTGAAAATACTACACACATAATAGCTCCTGCATTGGGTGCTTGTAAGACCCGTATTTTAGTCCGTACTGTTCCGTAGACTTTCGCGGTCTTACCGGTCGAATTCCGGCAACCTTCGACCCTTAACCGATATTGACGCGCGACCCTGATTCATATGCCGTCAACCTGTATCGACTCAACCCAAGACCAATATCATAGCGACCGCGCCATCGCTGCGGTTCCGATGACGTGACTTGCGCGCCGAGACGATACCCTGGTCAAGAGATGTGGGCCAACGTTCGGTGCGAGAAAAACGCCGCGCATTGCGAAACATAAGAGAATCTCTACGAGATGTCACATCAATCCCATCAATCAATCCATCACATGTCAAGTACATGTCAAGTACACATCACTTTCACCCTTTCCCAAGCAAGCCACAAAAGTCTTCCATGCCCATACTTTTCTTACACAAATGTCACCAAAGTCAACAAAATCTTACACACCCATCCCTCTCCCATTCATCACTCCATCACCCATCACACTCTCTCTCCCTTTACAAGTTTCTCTTTCTCATTTCTCAAATTACTTCTCCAAGCAATAAAAATATCCCACGTATGGGAATTCTCCAAGTCTTCCAAACCACAAGTGTGGCCCACCTTTCCACCCCTTGATCTCTCATCCTAGCCATCCATTCCTCATCTCGTCCATTGAAGTTGAAGCTAAGGTGCTAAGGAGCCCATAGGAGCAAGAAGATCGGACGGTGGGTTCTTAATAATGCTAGTTTTTCATGTTTTTAAGATGGGCCAAATGAGGCCAATCGATCAATGGTTTGGATCTCACTCGGGACCCTAAGGTGTGGCCAATGGCCTACTTGGATCATCATGATCGTTTCATGATGGGGCCATTCTCCATGGACCCCATCATGATGTTTATTTTATTGCTTTAGGAAGGTCATCTAGACTGTCCATATTGGTGGGAAAAGGATCCCCACCGTTGATTTTGATTTAGGTGGTCCCATGTATAAAAAGGGACCCATTTGATTGTATAATTTCTTCAAGGGAGGGCTCATAGTGGCGGAGCCCTCCATCACAAAGCGTGTCCCACTCTATCTCTCTCTCCCTCTCTTTTCTTTTAATTATTTGTTTTGTGTGATGAAATGGCCTTATGGCCTACTTGAATGGACCCCACCTTGAAGTATTTATTTTGTCCAAGTTTTCTTCAAGTAGGGCCCACCTTATATGTTGTACCCACATCATCCATCAGTGATGGCCCACTTCAACAGGGCCCACCACAATGTATTTTTTTAAGGACCGAACCGTCCAGCGTCTGGGACGCTGGACATCCCTGTATAAAGAAAGAAAAATAAAAAAAAATAAAATAAAATAAGAGAGAGAAGCTTTTGGGGTGGTCCTCTCATAGGCCCCACCTTGAAGTATGGGTACAATCTAAGTCGTCCATCCTTTTACTGGCCTCATTTTAGCCGTTGAGTAGAAGAATGGGCCTGATCTGAGCATCTGGTGGGCCATAGCATAGGGAACTTTAGTGGTTACCTTTAAAAACATTTCCTGATGATTCTATACATCCAAAAATATTTCCTGATGATTCTGCCTGTTACGAGCCGTAGAATCCCATGGACGGATTGGATTAACTTGATGTGGGCCCCACCTGTGGAAAACCACAGAAAAATCAAAAATGAAGAGAGAGAAAAAGGAAGGAGGCACCCATCCTGCTGGTGTCAGACCAGCGCAGGCAACGCCTGCGCTGTTGCCAGGCGGCGGGCGGACGACAGAGACCCACGGCCTCCAGCCATGGGCCCCACCTTGATTTTATATACCATCTAAACCGTTTATGAGGTGGGCCCCCTCCTCAGGTGGGCCCCCTCCAAATCTCAGTCAAATCCAAAATTCAGGTGGCCCGCAACATAGGAAATAGTGGGATTGAACTGCTATCATTAAAACCCTCCTGTGGGCCACAGAAGCTTTGGATCAAGATGAAATTTGTGTTTTTCTTTCACTAAGGTCCGTGTGACCTTTTCAAAGGGTCAGATGGCATATAAACATCGTAGTGGGCCCCATGTGGGACCCACAGTGATACATGGGTTTCATTCCCACCATCAGTGTGACGGTGGGGCCCTCAGCGTGTGTGTGTGTTGTGTGTGTACGTGCAGCGTGTGTGTGTGCAGTGCATGTGCGTGCAGCGTGTGTGTGTGTGTGTGTGTGTGTGTGTGTGTGTGTGTGTGTATTATACTGTATTTCATATATAATGTTGTATATATTATATATATAGTATGTAATTTATATATTTATAATATATAGTATACTCGATGGCGGGCCTTCATGTGGGCCCCCACCCTTGGTGCAGGTGCTGCATCCAATCTGTCCATCCATTTTAAAAACTCATTTTTATGAAACGAGTTAAAGAATGGGCCAGATCCATAGTTCGGGTGGACCCCATCTTAGCATGTTATAAGGTCCATGGGATTAGGCCCATTTGATACATTTCAAGGCCTATGGGTTTAGGCCAATTTGATTTATATAAGGCCTATAGGATTAGGCCCATTTGATATGTATAAAACCCATGGGATTGGACCCACTTTGATGTATTCCAAGGCCTATGGGTTTAGGCCGATTTGACGCATATAAGGCCTATGGGATTAGGCCCATTTGAGGTATTTAAGGCCCAGTCAGTGGGGCCCATTTCATATATATATATAATGAACATGGGTCGAGGACCATTGATGTATTCTAAAGCCCACGAGTTATGACCCATTGCAATGCACTTAAAGCCTATTGGTGCGGCCCATGGATGTGGCCTACTTAATGAATATAAGGCCCATTGAATGTGGCCCATTTGATATATTTAAGGCCCAAATAGAATATGCCTAAGGTCCATGCAATGTGTAATCCCAACACGGTTTAGGTAATGATGTTTACGACGATCGTGCCTTAGGAGCAATGTTGGTTTGACGTCCACATTGCGAGTGTAATGTTGGTTGGATGTCCACATTACGACTCTCCTTAGGGCCCATTGTTAGGCCTATACTTGTTGTGTGTCGGCCGTCTAGGCCACCTCTATTGTGGGGATAGTGCATCACCTTATAACATGCTTAGTATAACTCCATGACGCATAGACCATTTGATGTATTTGGGGCCCACTTGATGAAGTCCGATTCGATGTATTTGGGGGCCCATCTGACTTAGCTCATTTGATTCAACAATTTGTATCGGTCTATTTGATCGGCCTACTTGTATCGGCTCATTTGGTTGATTTAACCCAAATGATTGATTAGGCCCATCTTGATGTATTTGTGGCCTGGTGCTGAGGCCATATTTGAGACCCATATTATGAGGCCCACTTTGATATACTTGTGACCCATCTAGACGGGTATGTTGTGAGTAGTCCCACTTGCTGCTTATGCAGGGCCCACCTGTTGTGTATGTAGCCCTTGTATAGAGCTCATTATGGCGTATATCAAACCCTTGTATAAGGCCGTGGGCCCACCGTATGTTCAGCCCTATGTGGGCCACTCCTTTGGGATAATGTTAGTTAAATGTCCACATTATGACCTTCTCTTAGGCCTTGATATTCTCATTCTCATCATTCTCTTATGGGTTAACCCTAATCAGTGGGCCTCATTCACTATAGACGGATGGTTCCGTGCTATTGGATTTGATATGACCACGACCGAGGGCCGATCTTTATTATGGTTGATCGGTTATTCATCTATGGACCCCGCCTTATTTATATGCCGATTATCGACCGATTTCGATTGTCGTGGCCGATTGCCGGTTAGCGATCGAGGCCGATTATTATGATTGATTGCCAATTTTGATTGTCAAGGTCGATTGACGAGACCTATATGATGTACATGTGACTTGTAGTTGAGGCTCATTGTGACTTGTATTAGGCCCATGATGTATGGCCTATGGGCAAGGCCCATTGTGATCTATGTTAGGCCCATGGGTAAGGCCCATTGTGATGTATTCATGGCCTATGGGCAAGGCCCATTGTGATCTATGTTAGGCCCATGGGTAAGGCCCATGGGTAAGGCCCATTGTGATATATTCATGGCCTATGGGCAAGGCCCATCGTGATCTATGTTAGGCCCATGTGAAAAGCCCATTGTGATGTGTATTAAACTCTTGAGTAAGGCCCATCGTGTTAGGCCTTTGTATGAGGCCGTGGGCCCATTATGTGTTTGGCTCTATGTGGGCCATCCCTTGGGGCAATGTTGGTTAGATGTCCACATTGTCGATGCCGATTGCGATACCGATTATGAGTATGTGACTGCACAGCATCATGGTACATGCCCATACGCATCATCTGCATGTTTGTTATGAGATGTGATTGATCATTGCATATGTCATTGGGCAGGATGATATGAGACTCCCTGATAGACGGAGGTTCTCCCACATGAGCACATGGCATGCGCAGGATTGATGCATGATTGGATTGTATGACTCATGCATCTTGCATTGTGTTGTGATTACTGTACGCCCTAGTGACATCAGGGTCGTAGCCTCCACAGGCATATCGTGGATGGCCAGATGGGACACCAAAAATTTATTCGAGCATCGGACTGCTATAGATAGCCCTGGGTGAAAATCTCTAAACACCCTCTTGGTACCAGAGGATGCTCCAACGTCTAAACCGAGTTGGTAGATGAGCGTTGAGTACCGATTTTCAGACGGTTGCGCTCTCCACTGTGTCGTGGTCGGTTAGAAGGGGGTGCGGCCTTACCCGCCCGAGCGCAGGGGGTAAAGCTAGGCTGAGTTTGACCAGCTCATGGAATGGGTCCGCTATC
This sequence comes from Magnolia kwangsiensis, assembly GCA_037074715.1. Classification (NCBI taxonomy): domain Eukaryota; kingdom Viridiplantae; phylum Streptophyta; class Magnoliopsida; order Magnoliales; family Magnoliaceae; genus Magnolia; species Magnolia kwangsiensis. Next base: position 135,848,662 of record CM073573.1, read on the forward strand.
GACGTGCCGGATAGGTATTGACAGACTATTGGCCAGGAAGATAGTGAGGTTTCTTACGCTCACTTGTACTGTACGGCTAGGGAGAGCGGCAGTTCCATTTGGAGTGTAATAGACCCCGGTGATTTCTCAGAGAGTAACCGTACTGATATGTGGACTTATTGAGTAGGAATTGCATACTCATGCATTCATTCATTCACTATCCACTCGAGATGATTGTGAGCATCTATTTGTTACGTGTACCTTCGCATGACCAGGATTTTGATTGGGCGCGCGACTAACCTGAGATCAGGGGTTTACCACATTGAGTCTGATTATCCAAATTTAGGTATGAGACTGGTTTGGATAGAAGTCCCTTATGGTGGACCCCGTGGTCTGCGATATTACGTACTATCATCCTGACTTCACACTTTAGCTTGGTCATTTCATTTACATCGCATATCGCATTACATCCGCACGCATATAACATTTTGGGTTGTTATGCTTCTGCATTTATACGACCTAAATACGACTGATGGTATTTATGGGCCTATCAGCATGTTTTCATATTACTCTGATTTCGTATGATTTATGATCTTGCCAGTGTTTCTGATATTGTATGATTATGGGTTTACCAGTATTTTCGCTTACTCTGATTACTCTGTTATTGCTTACTTGGCACTTACCTCGTGCACACACTTTCACCACCCACTAAGCTTTCTATGAGCTTATGCACTATAGATGCGTGCAGGTGGCATTAGGTTGCAGCCGCATTGAGCTTGGAGTGTGCAGCTGTTTTCTGGAGCTTTGATTTTAACATATGGATTTTTCTTTCAGCATTGTATTCAAATGATTATATTAGTGGATATGTGATGATGACGTTGCCTTTATGATTTAGGTAAACTTGTAGTTATGCTTCTTACGAGATAAATGTACATTGAAAATTCCTCCTTATAGGATCCCAGGATCGGAATTTGGCGTATGGGTGTTGGGAGCCGAGAATGGGGTACTACGGAGGCTGTCGGCACCGGATTAAGCGATCGGGATTCCTGTGAGCCCGATCTCTGGATTTGGGAGCCGAGAATGGGGTACTCCCACTAAATTTTTTAACTTTAACAACTAATATGGTATCCACTTGTTTAAGATCCTTCATTTTGAAAACTGAAGAGAGAAACCTTTTTGTTTCAGTTACACCTTCCATTTTATTACTGATTATTAACATATCATCTACACACAAGCATATGATACGTAATCATTACATACTTTTGAATATATACATTTATTAACAATATTATGTTCAAAACCATAAGACAAAACTTTATAATCAAAATTATCATGCCACTGTTTTAATGCTTGCTTTAATCCATACAAAGACTTAACACGTCTACACACTTTTCTTTCATTTTCTAGTAGAATAAACCCTTCTAGTTGCTTCATGTAAACCTCTTCATCGAGATTACCATTCAGGAATGTTGTCTTACATCCATTTGATGGATATGAAGATGATGTATGGATGCTAGAGCGAATACGATCCTAATCAATGTTATTCGAGCTACTGGTGAATAAGTGTCAAAATAATTGATTCCTTCTTTCTGTCAAAAACCCTTAGCAACTAACCTTGCCTTAAAGGTTTAAATTGTATCATTTGTATGATATTTTTTCCTTAAATACCCACTTACAACCTATTGGTTTAGAACCTATAGGTAGATTTACCAATTCTCATGTTTGATTAGATATTATGGAATCCATTTTTTCATTAATGACTTCTTTTCAAAAAGCAGAGTCTCTTGAAGTCATAGCTTCACTAAAGGTTTTAGGGTCATCTTCTATCGTTAAAATCATAGGTATTTTCCTAATCATCTTCTCTCTATCACCTTTAACTAGATGAGAAGAGAGTCACTGAGAGTCTATTTGATCAGGATCAAGACTCTTTTCTACTCTTACTCTTTAACTCATACGAGATTCACTAAGAACTTTCTCTTCTATTTGTGTTTCTTTTATAGTTTCATTAGGCGATTGAATCTCAGCTCGTTGTTCTTCGTGAATATAAAATTCTCAAAGAACTCTACATTTCTAGAATCTATGATTACATTGAATTTTAAGTCAATAGGTCTACAGGCCTTACTATGTTGTGCATATCCTACAAGGATGCACTTGATAGTTCTTAGTCCTAACTTAGTTCTTTTAGGTTTTGGAGTCTGCAGTATGCAAGACACCCCAACACTTTAAGATACCCTGTGTTTGGTTTTCTTCCTTTCCATATTTCGTATGGAGAGGTCTTTGTTTTCTTAGATGTAATTCGGTTTAACACATGACGTGCAGCTAACAGTGCTTCTCCCCATAGGTTTAATGGTAATTGTGTATAAGGTGTTGTACATTGATGTATTATGCTGTGTTCTTCACAATAGTTAAAAAATTCATTAGAGAAATATTCTCCTCCTCGGTCACTACGAAGGATTTTAATATGTTTTTATCTAATTAATCTTCTACTTCAGATTTGTAGATCTTGAATCATTAAATGTTTCATCTTTCGATTTTAACAATATATATATATATATATATATATATATATATATATATATATATATATATATATATATATATATATATATATATACATATCTTGAACAATCATCTATAAACATTATAAAGTCCCTTTTACCTCCATGGGTAAGAAAGTCATTTAGTTCACATATGTCAGTATGCACTAGGTCTAATATCTGAGATGATCTCTCACGTGTGAGACCTGACCAGAGTTCGTATGTGTGCATGTGTGTGTGAGTATGCATTTCATTTAATTTGGTCTTGCGGTCTTACCAGTCAAGTTCGTCGACCCGCGACCCTCAGATAGTATTTGCCGTCATCCTTAAGTTCGGTCACGTAGACCCGACTCGAATTGACCCAAGACCTATTCCATTGCGACTGCATCATCGTCGCGGTTCCAACGCCACATCTCGTGCGTAAATCCGACGTGTCTATCAAAAGTTGTAGGCCGCGCATTATTTGCCCTGTTGATTACATTTTGGTTAGACCCACCTGGCTTACACGTTTCCCCATGTATATTATTCCCCATACATGTCACCCCTAGCCTAGCAATGATAGTTTGTCTTTTCAAGAGAACATCAAGAGATTTATTTTCTGTAGGTAATCATGACTTACCCTATCTCATGAGCAATGAGTAGTTTTTCTTCTCAAAATTCATCTTTTTCTAAAAAATAATCATAACACTCCTACGACCCTTCCATATCTCTTTCTCTTCCTTCATTTTCTCTCCTTCCCCTTGTAAGAACACACATCCCACCTTGCTAGAATTTCTGACAACTTCTAATCGTTCTCCCTCCTCATCTAACCATCTACTTTCAATCTTGACCCTTCATCCATGATCTTTGAAGCCTAAGAATTCCAATGCAACAAGAATCTTGAAGATCCAAGCAAGGTGGGTGCTCTTAAACTCTCTTTCATCTCTTCCTTAGGAGTTTGTGGGACGTATTAAGTGATGATGGTGGTCTCTCATGTCTCCATGATTGAGGTCAATGGCCCATTTCCTTGCATGTACGTTCTATAGATGGGGTCATTTTCCATGGATCCCATCATGACATTTTCTTTGGATGCATGTTTTGTAAGGGTCATCTAGATCATGGATTTTGGTGGGAGAAGGCATTCCTACCATATGATTGATTCCTAGCTTCATGCATCGGCTAGATCTAGTTTGTATGTGATTTAATGGATGATATAAGTGTTTGGTGATGAAGGGAGGGCCTCAATAGTGGCGAAGGCCCTCTCTTGTGGCCGAATTTTATTTTTTCATTATTTATTTGTTGATTCCTGATGTGTGTGGCCCACTTAGTGGCCCTAGAATATCTAGACCATCCAAGCAAGGTGGACGCCCCTCGATGTCCATTCTATGGATGTTGGTGTCTTACTTGCCCCATTTTGGATACATGAAATGAGTTTTATGAAGGGGGAATGGCCTGAATGTTTGTGGGGTCCACTGAGGTGGACCATAACACAAATTTTGTAGGGTATTTCCCCCTTTACTCAGTAGTTATGTTCAGCTATTTTCAAACATACCTTGTTGTCCAGAAAAATTTTAGACTGTTTTTGGGTTATTTTTGGCATGGATTATGGGCCGAATTGAAGGGTGTTTGACCCCCATTATTAGGTTATTTCTTAAGGTGTAGACCCCACCTAGAAGTATGTTGAATTTCACATTCATCCGTCCCTATTTGATCACATAAAGGAGTGGTCCAAGGGGGGTGGATAGTCCAAAATTTCTTGACTGTCCAGCCACCCTACTTACCGTACAAACATAATTATTAGTTTGTTTTTTAAATGGTGGGCCACTTTTGTGGACCCCACCTTGTAGTACACTTGTACAGGAATGTTGGCCTTGTATTTTCCTAAATTTTGGCAGACCTATGCCCACTCTAATGGGGTACACAAGTCAAGGGCAACAGCTTTGTTACAGCAAAAAATAAAATTCTAGACCTTGTTGTCCAGTTGTACAAAAATAAATTAAAAATATTTATGGCCTTCCCCTTCACCCTCTTTGTGGCCCACCATGTAGGGGTCCATCTCAGGTGCATGTGGGCCACCTAAATCATCAGATTTTGGGGGATTTTTTGGGGCCCACCTTGGTGTTGAAATGGGCCAGCCATCCCACCCTTGGCACACCCAAGGATGGGCTGGCTGTCCTGTGTGTGTGGCCCACCTTGATGTATGTGTTACCCGAGGCTGTCCTCCCTCATGTGGCCCCTCCTTGGATGTGGTCCATCCCCTTGTGGGACGTCCACAAGTGGGGCCCACCTTGAGGTTGTAAAGGGGCAGCCATCCAGGCCCCCTTGGGATGCCCAGGCCCACTAGTGATGTCTAGAATTTCTAGGTGTTGCTGGACTTTCAGTCCAGCAGCAGGTCCACCTTGTTATAAGTGATGTATTCACTCTGTTCATCTGGTGGGGCCCGCTGTGATGTGTGGGTCACCATGGGTTAGTAACCCATTTAGATTAAATAAAAATTCTGGACTCCAGTAGGCCCAGGAAATGGGTGGACTGGAATTCCAGCAAGGGGCCCGACTTTGCTGTATGGATGGCCTTTTTGGAGCTGATGTGGCCCACCAGATTTATGAGAGTGTTTTGCACACTCTTACCTTCTTTCCTTAAAAATATTTGGGCTTAATTAGTACCCCTTGAGGCCCACCTTTGTGGTGATATTGTAAGTTAGCATGAACCAAATTTTTAGGTAGTTTATAGGCTCAATGGGATGGAAACCTCTCCCTTAAGCCCAAGATTTGTACAAGGGCTGACCTTACTGATTTACAGGACCAACGGGCTATATACAAGCTGATCAGCTGAATTATGGGCATTGATGCCCTCATGAAGTGCCTAATTGTGGGCTGACTTGCAAGGCCCACATTGATGCATATTATGAAGGGTCTTGCTAAGTCCTTTGGCTAATGTGGCGAGGCCCACATTGCCGGTTTAGGCCTTACCCATGTGCATTCTTGAGTTTATGGGCTGCCCTCTAAGTCCACCATAAAGCATGAATTAGATGGCTTCTGTATTTGGGCTACTTCCTGTCACGCCCCAAGCCCAAAAATCAGATTCACAGGAATCTCGATCGTCGAATCCGGTGCTGACAGCCTCCGTAGTACCCCATTCCCGGCTCCTATCATTCATATACCAGATTTCGATCCTGGAATCCTACAAGGAGGATTTTTTTTGTACATTTAACTCGTAATAAGCATAACTACAAGATTACCCAATTCACAAAGGCAACATCATCATCACATATCCATTAATATAATCATTTGAGTACAACACTAAAAGGGAAAATACATAAATAGAAAATCAAGCTCCAAAAGACCACTGCACGCTACAAGCTCAATACTGCCGCAACCTAACATCACCTGCACGCATCTATCGTACATAAGCTTATAGAAAGCTTAGAGGGTGGTGTGAGTGTGTGCACAAGGTAAGTGTCAAGTATTCAATATAATGTCATAATCCTACAATACCGGAAAAACTGATAATCCATAAATCATACAATGTCTGAATAAGCAGAAATACTAATAAGATCATGAATCACACGATAACAAAGTAAACGGAAATACTGACAAGTGCATGAGACATACAATATCAGGGTACACAATGCAAGTCAGTTATGCAAATGAGGAGTCAAAACAAGCCAAATATTAGATGCCAAGGATACAATGTCATAAATCATAAAATATCAAAATGAGCGAAAATATACTAACAAGTCTATGAATCCCATTAGCCGTACCAAGGCTATGCGATGCAAGGCATGAGTACTAACGACCATATCAATGTAGAAACATGGTAACTTAAAATACTAAGTACTGCAGATGCAATGTAATATGCGGTGCGAATGAAATGACCAAACTGGAGTGAAGTCAGGATGATGGTATATAGTATCGCAGGCTATGAGGGTCCATCACAAAGGACTTCTATCTAAACCAGTCTCATACCTAAATTTGGATAGTCAGACTCAATGTGGTAAACTCCTGATCTTAGGTTAGTCGCGCGCCCAACCGAAATCCTGGCCATGCGAAGGTACACAACAATGAGTTGTGCACCACCAGCCCGAGTGGATAGTGAATGAAACAAATGCATGAGTATGCAACTCCTACTCAATAAAGTCCACATATCAGTACGGTTCCTTTTTAGAAAATCACTGGGGTCAATTACACTCCAAACCAGATTGTTGCCCCATCGCGCGCAACAAGGTGAGTGGAAGACACCTCACTATCCGCCTACCAATATCAGGCCCGGCTCGTCGATAGCGGACTCATTCCTCGAGCTGGTCAGACTCAGCCTAGCATTGCCCCCTCCTCTCGGGTAGGTAAGGCCTCACCCCATTCCAACCGACCACGACACAGTGGGAGACGCGGCCTAATGTATACAGCCCTCATGCGCTCATACATCCTCTCGGTCTAGACGTTGGAGCAACATCTGCAACCAAGAGGGTTTAGGGACTTTCACCCAGGGATATTTATACCACCCCATGTAGAATAGATTTTCGATGTTCCATCTGGCCATCCACGAAATACCTGCGGAGGCTACCGCCCTGATGTCGCTAGGGCGTATGGTAGTCATGTCACACAAATGCAAGATGCATAAGTCACACAGTTCAATCATGCATCAATCCTGCGCATGTCGTGCTCTTATGTGGGGTAACTCCACCTATCAGGGAGCCTTATGAACAACCTGCCCTATGGCATATGCAATGGTCAATCACATCTCATAAAAAATATACAGATGATGCGTATGGGCATGTATTATGATGTTATGTTGTCACATACTCATAATCGGTATCAATAACCGACATCAACAATCGGCCTCGAAAATGTGGACATTTAACCAACACTGCCCCCAAGGAATGGCCACATAGAGCCAAACATATAATGGGCCCACGACCTCACACAAAAGCCTAATATACAACACAATGGGCCTTACTCAAGGGCCACATATACACAACATGTTGACCTTACTCATGGGCCTAATACATATCACAATGGCCTTGCCCATAGACCATGAATACATCACAATGAACCTTAACCATGGGCTATGAATATACCATAATGGGCCTTACCCATGGGCCATGCATCACGGGCTCAATACGTGTCACAATGGGCCTCAACTATGGGTCGCTTGTACATCATATAGGTCTCGACAATCAATCTTGGCAATCAAAATCGGCCTCGACAACCGAGGTCAGCCTCAACAGTCGAAATCGGCCTTGATACTTGGCCTCGACAATCGGAATAGACCTATATAATCGGCCTCGACAAATCAGAATCAGCCTCAATAATCAGAATCAGAATCGGCCTCAGTAATCAGAATCAGAATCGGCCTTGACAATCGGAGTTGAAATTGACAATCGGCATCAACATCAACAATCAGCCTCGACAATCGGAATCGATAAATTGGCCGAGTCAATCGGAATTGGCAATCAGGCACGACAATCGAAATCGGCAAGTCCGTTACAACAATCGGAATTGGTCAATAATCAGAATCGACAAATCGGTCATGTTAATCGGAAACAGCGATCGGTCATGATAATCGACCTCGTTGCTAATTGACAATCGGCCACGATAATTGAAATCGGTCAATAATCGAAATTGACAAATTGGTCACATCAATCGAAATCAACAATCGGCTATGACAATCGGAATCAATCAATAATCAGAATTGGTAAATCAGTCACGTCAATCAGAATCGACAATCGGTCATGATAAATAGCCTCGATCGCTAATCGATCAATCGACCACGATAATCAAAATCGACAATGGGTCATGAGAAACGGAATTGATCGGTAATCAGAGTCGGTAAATCGGTCACGTCGATCGAAATCAACAATCGGTTATGATAAACGGGCTCGATTAGTAATCGATCAATCGGACACAATAATCAGAATCGGTAATCGGCCATGACAATCGGAATCGATCGGTAATCAGAGTCGATAAATCGGTCACGTCGATCGGAATCAGCAATCGGTCATGATAAACGGGCTCGATCACTAATCGATCAATCGGCCACGATAATCAGAATCGGCAATCAGCCATGACAATCGGAATCGATCAATAATCAAAGTCGGTAAATCGGTCACGTCGATCGGAATCAGCAATCGGTCATGACAATCGGAATCGATCGATAATCAGAGTCGAAAAATTGGTCATATCAATCAGAATCGGCAATCGGTCACAATGTGGACATTAAACCATCATTGCCCATCAATGTAGCCATTTAACCAACATTGCTCCCAAGGAGTAGTCCGCATAGAACCAAACACATAGTGGGCCCACGGCCTCACACAAGGGTTTAATATACATCATCATGGGCCTCACCAAGGGTCACAAACACATCACAGTGGGCCGCATGGTATGGGCCACACTAATGAGCCTCATACACATTAGGTGGGCTGCATCAATGAGCCGCATCAATGAGCCTAATACAATGGCCTTCAAATACACAACAAATGGGCCTCATGGGTGGGTCACAAATACATCAAAGTGGGCCTCACAGATGGGCCACAAGTACATCATGGTGGGCCTCATGGATAGGCCATAAACACATCAAAGGTGAGCCTCATACACATTAGGTGGACCGTATCAACGGGCTGCACCAATGGGTCCATATACATCAAGTGGGCCGTATCATGTAGGCCGCACTAATGGGCCGTATATCCATCACAGGTGGGCCCTTGCAGTAAATGGGCCCCACCAGATGGTCGGCGTGGATATAGAATGCATACATCAGGTGGGTCCCACTCCCCACAGATAGAGTGGATAAAACATACATCATGGTGGTCCCTTGTCCCTAGACGGCATGGATATAATCATATATCAAGGTGGACCACACGTCCATCAAAATGGACAGACAGTGCGAATACAACACATCATCAAGGTAGACCCACCTTCTTGGACAGTTGGATAGAGCTGATAAAGTACATAAATCATGGTGGGCCCACGACGGACGGCCTGGTTGATCAATTGAACAGTGTGGCGAACACATATACATCAGGATGGGTTTCCACTGTTAAAATCCTACCGGCCCACCATAGTGTTTATTTTCCATCCAGTCTGTTCGTACAGTCACAAAGACCTGGTTTAAGAGGAAAACAATATCATATTGATCCAAAACTGCTGTGACCCCAGTGGTTCAATTGTGGACGATCAACTTTCCACCGTTTTTTGCAGCATGGCCCACCTAATAGATCTGCCTCATTTTTAGCCTCAGGCCTTAAGATGAGATTGCCAATTGGATAGACAGTTTATATATAATACATGCATCATTTATGGGCCCCACAGATGGGCGAACTGGATGCAAAACAAATGGATGACAATGATGAAACACTTACATCAGATGAGACCCATGGAACTTGTTGACGCCCTCAGCATCAATGATGGACGGTTCATCAGGGCTTGCTGACGTGCTGCAGGTGGGGTCCACATGGATGAACGGTAGGTACAACACATACATCATTTGGTACCCACCGTCCAGCTATTGGACGGTGCACACACCTCATGTCAGGCCCACGTCCAGGGACCTGGATGTTAATTAAAACACTACCACCACATATACCTACGTACATGAATATATATATATATATATATATATATATACTATTATATTATCATGTACTTGCACCTAACATCCAGGGCATGGGCAGTTAGTTGCCTGACTGACGGTGTGGATGGGATACTCACATCACGTGGGACCCACACCACTGTCCTGACAAGTGGATGGAGTGGATATACAATACATGCACCAAGGTGGGTCCCACTTGCCCACAAGTACCAGGCAGGTGCATCCAGCACATGAGGTGAGTCCCATCTTCATGACAAACAAATGGACGACGCTGATATTACATACAAGATGGGTCCACGTAACTTGGTGACGTCACTAAGCTATATAGCTAGTGTGTACAAGTCCAGCCAATCTACTTCCACGTACGTCCAACCATTGGACGGCTGGATTTGGATTCATACATCAGCAAGGTGGGCCCCACCCCCACACGTGTGGGGTGGGTCCCACGTCCCAGAAAAAGGGATGAACAGCGCTTATAAAACACATATATCTTGGTAGCCTAGCACTGTCCAAAATGTCTGGACGGTGCAGACATAATTCAAACAAGGTGGGCCCCACCCGTCAGGCAAGTGGACGGCGTGGATAACACACACACAATATATTTACATACATACATACATATATATATATATATATATAATATTATTTATTCTATAAAAATGTTATATTTTTACTTTTATTTTTATTTGTAAATCCAACATTCAAACACTAGATGTACACATACATCGTAGTGGGGCCAGACATACAATAGAGTACGTCCATCAAGGTGGCTCCCATCCCTCACGTGTAGCACGTGTGGAGTGGGCCCCACACGCCCAAAAATGGATGGACGGATTGGAATAACACATATATCACTGTCAAACTGCAGGACCTGCTGATGCCCTAGCTGTTGTGAACAACTTGGATATTCAACACATTCATAAGGTGGGTCCCAAGGATACACCACCTATTTGCTGGTGTGATGTACACCAGCCAATCCGTTATCATAAATCAAGGTGGGTTCCTCATCTAGTCCTAGGGATGGTGCGAACACCACATATCAAGGTGGGGTCCACACGTGGGCCACCCCACGCATCATGGATAAACTACATGAATCATGGTGGGCCACATATCAAAAGAAAAAGAGAGAGAAAGAAGGAAAGAAGCACCCACTTTTAGATCTCTTCTTCATTCTTCCGCCAATGCAGGCTAGAGCTCAAATGGATGGAATTCAACGGTTAAGATCGAGCTTGGATGGTGGAGATGGAAGGTAGGAAGGTGGGCCACACATGGCTTCTCCATGAAAACCATGGACGATTTCTCTTTGGGGTTTCTTGGGAGAATGAGAGAGAATGAGAGAGAGAGAGAGAGAGAGAGAGAGAGAGAGTTGATGGGAGAGGAGTGATGGGAGAGAGGGATGGTGAGTGATGGGTAGGTGTACTTGGTTGTAAGAGAGTATTGACTTTAGGGAAGTGGTGGTTGTACTTGGGGATGGGGTGTGAGGTGATGGGAGTACTTAACATTTGACATGATTGATGGGATTAATTTGAAAGGTTGTAGAGATTCTCTTAGAATTTTACAAATGCACGGTATTTTCTCGAACTGAATGCGGGCCCACTTCTTCTGGCCTGGGTGTCGCCTCGGCGCGCGAGACGCGGCATCAGAACCGCGGCGACGGCACGATCTCTAGGGTACAAGTCTCGGGTCGAGCTGACTCGGATTAACAGGACTCGGCTTAGGATCGTGCGCAAATGTTGGATAAAGGTCGAAGGTTGCCGAAATTCAACCGGGAAGATCGTGGAAGCCTATGGAACGGTACGGTCTAGGATACGGGGCTTACACTTCCTTAAGGCCCATTATGTGATATTATATATGGCAGTCCCTTTTGTGTTAGTAATCAGGCCTTGTGGACTAAGTCCTTTTGAATAGGCCCATTGATCTTGGGCCTATACTTTTCTACCTATTGTGATGGGCTTAGGGACAATAATATATAAGAAGTTGGGCCTGGGCCTCCTAATAAAATTGACCCTATACTTGGGCCAAAAAGTGAGGCCCAACTCACTTGTGTTAAATGTGAAAATTGTACATTTAGATGAACTATTGGGCTACCCATGAAACCCACCACAATATATGGATTTATAACCTTTATGGTTAGGCCCAAACCTCACTTGAGGGCCCACTATATGCCCTATGAATTGGGCTTGGAGTATGGCCTATAAGACCATACATTGCTTAGGCCTTAGACCTTATATTATATGCGTAGCGGGTTACCTTTTGAAACCTAGTGGAGGTTGGATGTCCTCCTTGGTGGCCCTAAGATAGATCCATAGAGGCCCTTATAGGTGGTCGAAGGCCCACCATGGGCCTGGCTAGGACTGTTCCTCCTAAGAATTTTGACTCTCTAAGCTTGTGGGTCATCCCAAGTACTGGGCCCCCACTAGAGGATTCTTCTTCTTCTTAGAACACCTGTCTATGTGTCTAGACCTTAACCCTCCTTAGGACGGAGAACTCCATATTTCACAGGTAGCATTGTATGCATCATTTGTATGAATTAATTGCATTGTATGGTGGTCATTGAGGGATGAAGTTTCTCCCATCGTGCACATTATGTGCTTACGCTAGTACATGATCTATATGTGTGACTCATGCATTGGCATCGCATTTCATGATGATACCGCCTTTACTTCATCAAGGCCTTGCCTCCATAGGAACATTCGTGCATGACCGTATGTGTGGACATTAAAAATGTTACTTGAGCATACTGGGTGCATAGAATGTCTATGGTAAAATTTTCAAAACTTCCATGGTACTAAGGATCTGCTCCAACGCCGTGACTCAGTGAAAATTTTGAGCACACGAGGGCCTTATACCGTTAGGCCGTGACTCCCGCTGTCGTGTAGTCGATTGGATAGGGGTGTGGCCTTACCTGCCAGGTGTGAGGAGGCATTGCTAGGCTGAGTCTGACCAGCTAGTAAATGAGTCCACTACCATCAAGCCTTGCTGGTGATTGGTTGTCCACAGGAGGGTAGTGAGGTCTCTTATGCTCATTTGACTGTACGGGGATTGTAGAGCGACAGTCATTCAGTAGTGCAATGGACCCTAGTGATTTTCTTATGATTGAAAATGTACTTGACATATGGTTTGGATATGAGCACTAGCATTACTTGCATCCCATTAACATTGGCTTTGTAAGCCCCTTCATGCATTGCCTAGGTAGGGCATCCAGTACTCATCGAATCGTATTCATGATAAGCCTTGGTAAGGCTAGTGGTATTCTCATTGAGCATGTTTCCTTCCCTGTACCTCCATCTATTCTTCTGCGCACCATTATCATACACTTTTACCACTCTCTAAACTTCTATAAGCTTATGCATGATTGATGCGTGCAGAGACTCTGGGTAGGCATCGTAGCGGCAAAGCGTGGAGTATAGTAGAGCTTGAGGACTCCAGTGCTGCTAAGTTTTCTCTCTTTTCCCATTATCTTATATATGTCCTTTTGAACCTGATGTAAATTTGTAAAAGTTTAAATTCTTAGTGGATTTTGTGATGTGTGCCCCTTATTATTCTCAGATGTACTTGCTGTAATCTTAGATATGCTTGTATTATAATAATTATACTGATATGAAAATTCTCTTTGTAAAATTTCAAGATCAGAACCTGTCTCAGGGGTAGAGAATGGGGTACTACGGAAGCTGTTGCGACCAGAACCGGCTATCGGGTTCCTAGTGAGTTCAGTTACCGAGTCTGAGGCAGGACACAACACTAGGGAATAGTTTCTTGATTATTTTAAACCATATGCATACTTCACACTTATCTTTATCACTATCATTATATGATATTAGGCCATTCTTAGCCATGAGTTTTATGGTACTGTAGCCAATATGGGCTAGTCTATCATGCCATAGCGTTATAGACTCAATTATGTAAGCAGAAGAATTCTTTTCATTTAAAGAAAGTTTGATCATCCCATTACAAGCATAACTCTTACCCACAAAGTTCTCATTCTTAAACAAGATCAGTTTGCCTGATTCAAACACAAACCTAATCCCAGGTTTACTTAAGAGATCCCTTGAGATAAGATTCTTCCTTATATCTAGGACATGCAAGATGTTGGTCAAAATTACCTTTTTTCCATAGGTCAAGAGTAATTTCATAGTTCCTTTGCCTGCAACTTTCGATCATCATTCATTTCTCATTTGAACCTCTTGACCATTGGTCTCGTCTTCATAGGTTTTGAAGGCAGATCAATCGTTGCATGCATAGATTGTGGCACCTGTATCATACCACCAACTAGAAATTTTCTCTTGAGGTAGGTTCACTTCTATGACCATGGCTACGATTTCATCGTCTACTGCATTAGCCTCTTTCTTAGGCTTTTTTCGGTCCCTACAAACTCGTGCAAAATGTCCGGTCTTGCTGTTGACATAGCAAGCCCCCTTAGGTTTGCTGTTTTTCTTCTTTTAGATTTTCTTAAATTTCTCTTAATCTTTGTTAGGTTTAAGGGAATCAGTTTCCTTATAAGAATTAGTTTGGGATGGTTGTTCTACTGCGTTTACCTTGGATGAGGATGCACCATTAGCATCATCCTTTTTGTCTCAGTTACGGAATTCTTCTTCAATACGAAGATGCTTCTGGATTTGTTCCAGGGTGAATTCTTTAGATTTATGCAGTAGTTTCTTCCTGTAGTCTTTCCAACTTGGAGGTAATTTTACGATTATAGCTCCAACTTGAAAGGATTCATGAAGATCAATTTTTTTTACTTTTATTTTGTTTACAATAAGCTACAGTTCTTGGATTTGGGCAAGCAGCGGTAGATTCTCTACCATCGTGAAGTCGAAAGACCTGGCAATCAGAAATTTCTGTGTACCTTCCTCTTCAGCCTTGTATTTGTATTCTAGCACGCTCCAAATTTCTTTCGCTAATGTGGTCCCCTTGTACAAATCGTACAACCGATCAGAGAGAGCATTGAAGATGTGGCCACGACACAGTAGTCCATCTTCTTGTCGCTTAATCCTAGTAGTAATCTGTTTTGGACTGTCAATGTCTTTTGCTTCAGACAAAGGCTGGAGAGTCGGATCTAGGATGTAGAAGATCTTCAGGCATCAGGAATTTTAGTTTGTCCTGCCATCTAGTGAAATTTGAATCATTGAATCAGTCCAATCGGATCAAATCCTGGTTCATTAGTTTAACTGATGCAACACTCTCGGTGTCCATGAAATCATGCTCTAAGATTGCTAAAAATTGATGTTTGGATACATCGAAAATATAAAAAATAAATTGAAAAAATATTTCACTAGGCTGAATCACGTATAAAATACGTTGTCCTTAAAGCATGATTCACCCCCTTATCAACTGCTTATGGGTTACAGGAGAATTGCTTCCAGGATAAGATAAGCCTTATCTGGATCCAGCGTGCAACAACCATGATAGGTCCACTATGGAACAATTTTAACATGACAGATTTCTTCTGGCAGACTCAGACAGTAGAGATTTTTCATGGTATTCTATAAGAGATATTTGGATTGTATCTTATTTGATGGGAGGGATGGTGTGTTGATATGATGAAATTGGAATGGAATGGTATAGTTTGTATTGGCATCAGGTATAGCACCGTTGTTGTGTGGTATTTAATGGTCAAAGGATCTGACCGTTGGATTATCATAGTCGGTCTATTTTCGGACCATTTGGCTTTTAAGGTAGAGAGCCGTTTTCAGAAACTGCCTCGCACCAGTTCGCATAAGGTTGCGAGGAAGCGACCACTCTTCGACACGCCATCTAGTGCCACTACAGCCACACTGCCTCACTACCCACACTCGTGCCCGAACCCAAGCCCGAGCCCACGCGCGCGTGCATGCGTGTGTTCCAGTGCATATCACCTCCTCCAAAAACTCTAAGTAAGAATACTCTCCAAAACATCTCATATAAACCACACAATCATTCTGTGCATTTCTGATGTGGGACAAAGCACACACACCGCACTTTTTAATTCAAAATTTTCAAAATGCATTTTGGCGGGAAATTTTCAAAATTTTGAAAATTACAATTTTTTTTTAATTTTGAAAAACCACTGATTTTCAACATTTTTATCATCATGTGGGACACACTGTTGGAGCTAATGGACAGTTAACGGTCTGACTCAATCTATAGGTGTGGCCCATGTAGTGCACGGATCAGCATGATTTAAAAATGGTGATCTTCTAGCCTGGCCTACCTTTTCTCATGGCCCAGATGACCTACACAAGTAGCATGTTGGACAGAAAGATGCTACGATAGCACAAGTTGTGGTGCTGTTAGGGGAAGCGGATTGCGTGGTGTGCAACACACCACCACCCTCAATGATGTGTTGAGGTTACCAAGTTCCGTAGGCTCTATATGTTATAACTACACCGTTCATCCATTTTTTAAGGGCCTAACATGAGACACATTTAAAGATCAATTGAAACACACCACAGAAAGCATTGGGACTGATGCCCACCATTGAAACCGCCAAACGCTCACCATGATGTTCATTTGTCACCCAACCTATTAATAAAGTCATAGGAGCATAGATGAAGGGAAATTACAAATATGGTCTGAATACAAAACCTTTTTGGCCCCGGGTAAGTTTTCAATGCTGGGCATTTAATCCTCACTATTTTAATTTTTTTCATGCGGAGCTTTGTATCTGCCTTTTTTTTCGAGCTACTCCGTATAAAAACTTGACAATGCCCATACAACAACTACATCCCAGTGGGATCCACGGAACTTGGTGGCGTCAATACACCGTTAAGGTCTTGTTGTGTCCTCTCTCACTGATCCATATTTAATAACTTACATAAGGGTATGTTTGTTTTACAAATTATTTAAGTAGTAGAAAAAAAATAATAGTAACTACAGTGTACTTTATTTGTCTGACGATTATAATAAATATATTTAACTATAATGTTGACATGCTCTCTTAGATTAATTCATATAAAACAAAAAGAGGCATTTGTCTTGTAGAGGACAATGAAAACTAGACTTATGTTAGTTCGTCACTAATTATTACTCTCCAACCTTACACATGGCATTGTGGGCGTTGCGTCGCAATTCGGGCTGCTTGATGTAGCATAATCCAAAATTATTGCTTAGAAGATGATGCTAAACATTTTAATTTGCCCTTGGAATCTTATTTCTTTGGAATTATATTTATATAATCATTCATTTAATAGCCATAAAAAAATTGGATGGTTAATCAAGATAATTTTAGGGATGTGCTCCATTCACAAATAGTGTGAGTGCGCCACTAATGAGATGGTAGATATGGTACATAAGTGGCACATGTAGAGAGAATGATAGGCCACGATTTTAGATATGATGGTCGACTGCTATGGGAGTCTGTTGTTGGGGGAATCATAGAAGTACTCGGAGATAAATCAAGGATAGGTATCTAAAAGCACCAAGTAAAAGGGAGAAGAATACAAAGATTTTATGTAGAAAAATTCTTGCAGGGAAAAAATCACAGCACGAAATAATAGATGATCACTATGAAAGCAGAATTATAAAATATAGAGCTTACCCAATTCAAAAAACCTTGAATCTCACCCTTGACACCCCTTTGAAACTCTAGGACGATTTGAAAAGCCTTAGAATTCTTCAATAGCTTATGGAGGAAGAACAATCGAAACAGGAAACAAAATCTCGCAAATATACAACTCTGTGTAAATCTATGCGATCAGTTCGATGTCATCGAACACCCCTTGATGTCATCGAAACTTACCATTCGATGGCATCGAAGCCGGCTCGATGACATTGAACTAACACTCAAACTGTCCAGAGACAAAACTCAATTTTTCAAAAATTCTCGATTGCATCAAGCCTGTTCAATGTCATTAAAGATGCAATCGAACACCTTTCGATGGCATCGAAAAAGTGTCAAGATAGGTCAGTGACCAACAGGAGAATATTCGAAAAATTTCGATGCGATCAAACACTATTTGATGTCATCAAAGGTGACATCAAACAGTCCGTCAATTGGATCGATACGCCCGATAACAAACTCAATTTAAAACATTTATTACAACATCCATCCTCTCTTGTCAATTTTTGTTGGCCATGTTTACGTGTCCAGTAGAGTTGTCTAAAAATATGTTATTTACAGTCACATTTTTCTCTTATAGTTTTACCTCAAAATGGTTAAAATTTTACATTTTTCCCTTATAGTTTTACCTCAATATGGCTAAAATTTCTGATTTTACCGGACAGCCTCCAAAATCTACTTTCTGGGATGTGAAATGCCCAAATGACCAGAGTGGAGAATCCTACGTCCCATGTGACGTGTGGATGGAAAGTCATCAAATGGTGGGCTGACGTCTGGATGAAAATACATAGATGCATACCACATCCGATGCGGATTGCCTGGGGAAACAACTCTGTGGGGCCCATCGTGGTGTATGTGTTTTATCCACGCTGTCCATCCGTAATGCTAGCTCATTCTATGGCATGGGCCAAAAATTGAGGGAGATCCAAGATCAAGTGGACTACATCACATGAAAGAGTGAAGATAGAATATCTACCATTGACAACTCAGAAATCGCGGTAGGCTCTAGGAATATTTCAACAATGGATCTCATCGTACACTAAAATGAACTGACAAAAGAGATGGATGGCATAAATCAAACACATCCATCAAACTAGGCCTCATAAGGTCAGGTCACCAGGCAATCGCGTCCATATCCTGAACGAACCAAAAATAAGGCTGATCCAATCATGGAGTGGGCCACACCATAGAAAAAATAAATCTAAAACACCCTAAAACCTCAGTTTTCATATGCGGCAACCTTATCATTTAATCCCTTGATTCTTTTTCTGACAGGTACAGTAAAAATGCATGCAAAGCCAACCTTACGTAGGTCTTCTATGTCGAAGCATCTCTAACCGTGCATTTCTTAGCATTTACAATCTCATCAAAATCAGCTTCTCACGGGATTAGAAGACGATAGGTCTCAGGTTGCCCGGATGTGAGCAGACAGGTTTCATCGTGCCACCAGATTGTATACCATACACGTGGTGGATGTATATCATGACACAAACATGGTCCTGCCTACTCGACATTGATTGAAACCTACCAAATAATCTTTGATTGGACCATTTAACCATCTAATAAATGAATCTTTTGTTTTCTAACATACATTCGTACACCATCGATCGGAGGATTGGTATTATTGAAACAATTTGAATTTTGGACTATGGTAGACTCATTTCTAGACCTACCGAATGATTGGTTTTGATCAATTGTCCCTGTAAGCCATGTACGCTGTAATGGCCTGGCGGCACGAGGACGCGAATTGGCTGCGAGCCTGTGGCAGAAAGTTCTGCGCTTAAAAGCTAGGTGGGGCCACCGTGATGTTTGAAACTCACCCCTTCCATCCGTTTTCTAGATTCATGTTGGAATACCAGATCGGATTACCGAGTAGCTCACTATACTTTGTTCGTAGTATGTAAACTCTGTTGGTAGCACGAGGCAAAGAATGGTAAAGCATCCACCAACTTAAGTGGAAGTCTGCAAAAGGTTTAGGCATCCTGAATTTCCTGTCACACCTGAAACCTATGCGTTGCGGGGATGAACGTGATGAGGTCGATCACCATCTTCCTCAAGAATAACTACTCCGAATCCACGGAGCTTCTCTGGACTCCTCACAGAGACTTCTCGAATCCACGAGGAAAGAAAGCAGGAAAATAGAAATAAATTTGAAATTAATTGATGAATAATTGATAATTCTCTAATGTGTCTCCTTACACCATTAATATAGAAAAAAATAAATAAACTAAAATTCGTAATTACCAAAAATAGCAAAATTTTAACTCTAACACAAATCCTAATTCTAATAAAACTCTTTTAAGTCCTAATTTCTAAAAATAAAAATTACAAATAGACTTTCTTTAAAAGAGTCCTAGTATAACTAAAAGTTATTTCTAAAAGGAAAGAAAATCTAAAACTCTAAAAATATTAAAAAATCAGAATTACTAAAAATAGTAAAATTTTCTTAAAAATTCGTTTTTGATCTGAAAACGCGCGTTTTCTGATGAAACGGACAAATTTGACCCACTTTGTGGATCGGTTCACCTCAGATGGCCCGTTTCAGTAAAGATTGATAGGTTGTATGCCCCATAACAATACTCGGATCAAAAGTTATGGTCAATTCACGGTCCATCTCCTTGTGGCTTAACCATGCTGGGAATATCTCTGTGACACGTTCTACATCAGACCCCTCTACTTGAAAAAAACTTGTCCTCGAGTTACGCAAGAGACTTGGCACATGAGTCTGAGATAACTTCTAACGCCGATGCTCATTAGCCCTTTTTTCGTACTTGACATTAAGCTCTTGAGCTGACACAATACATGTACTCATGCTTTCCTTGACTTGACTAATATTGATCAGTTCCTTCACATTTGACACAATACATGTACTCATACTTTCCTTAATTTGACTAATATTGGTCAGTTCCTTCACATCCGTCTTTAAGATCTCATATTTTTTCTAATAATGTGGGTAATTAGGCGGACTTGCCCCTGAGACGGGTCAATGTGATTTTGTATATCTCGTATATGAGGCAATTTATTGGAGGGTTCATCGAGCACAATCTCCTTGAACTCCTGCAACATCGTCTTCAAATCTTTTGAGATATTCACAGGCTCCATATATTTTTTCTTTTTAACTAATGGATATATATCTTTTGTTTCCTCAGATTGTTTAACAAAAGCTTGTTCAGTTGTGAGAGACTGTTCCTTAACTTTAGAAGTCTTAGGTTGGTTCTCCCTTCCCATAGGGGCGAGGATAATCTTTTTTTCATCTTTAATAAAGAAGATAAATAAGTTATCCCGATCCCTATGTATAGCATTAATATTATTTTGTAAGGGTTAACCACGTAACATGTGACAAGCTTCCATGTCGACTACGTCACACATTACTTCATCCTTATAATATTTACCAATGGAAAAAGATATACGACTTCGTTCAGTTACCTCTGTTTTGTTGATCTCCTTGATCCATCCAATCGTATATGGAGATGGGTGTCTTTCTGTTTTCAGTTGTAGCTTCTCCACCATTATTTTTGACACGGAATTCTTATCGCTCCTTACATCAATGATCACATTGCAGACTTTTTTGTATGCAGTGTACCTTGTTCGAAAGATGTTGTCTCTCTGTAATTCTATCTCTACCTTTGGCATGTATAACGGCTTCCTCATAATCGAAGTGGTGGCCTGTGATTTACCATCATCTAATGGTGCCTTATAGAAATTAGGATTGTGTCGTACAGCGGCTATAGGTGGTTGAGCATCACTTTGAGATCGAGGTGGAATTAGCGCATCCGCAATACGGTTGAGGGTTGCCTGCAGCCCTTGCATGGTCAACTGACTCTCCCGGTGGAAAGCTTTCATTCTTTCCAAAAGATGATTTTGATTCATACCTTCATTATTTATCATCGGCCCGAGGGGAATCCTCGCTCTGATACCAAATTGACGCAGGGATGAACGTGATGAGGTCGATCACCGTCTTCCTCAAGGATAACTACTCCGAATCCACGGAGCTTCTCTGGACTCCTCACAGAGACTTCTCGAATTCACGAGGAAAGAAATCAGGAAAATAGAAATCAATTCTAATAAATTTAAAATTAATTGATGAATAATTGATAATTCTCTGATGTGTCTCCTTACACCATTAATATAGAAAAAAAAATAAACTAAAATTCGTAATTATCAAAAATAGCAAAATTCTAACTCTAACACAAAACCTAATTCTAATAAAACTTTTCTAAGGCCGAATTTCTAAAAATAAAAATTACAAATAAACTTTCTCTAGAAGAGTCCTAGTAAAAGTTATTTTTAAAAGGAAAGAAAATCTAAAAATCTAAAAATATTAAAAAATTAGAATTACTAAAAATAGTAAAATTTTCCTAAAAATTCATTTTTGAGCTGAAAGCGCGCGTTTTCTGATGAAACGGATAGATGCGACCTACTTTGTGGGTCGATTCACCTCAGATGGCCTGTTTCAGTAAAGATTGATAGGTTGTACACCCCGTAACGATACCCGGATCAAGAGTTATGGTCAATTCACGGTCCATCTCCTTGTGGCTCAACCATGCTGAGAATATCTCTGTGACACGTTCTACATCACAATGACTTGAGCTTAGTGTAAGACCCATATCCTAATCCGTACTGTTCCGTCGCTTCCCGCGATCCTTCTCGTCAAATTCCAACAACCCGCGACCTGTAGTCGACGTTGCGCACGACTATAAGACGTATCCTATACATTTGAGCCGGCTTAATCCGAGACTTGTATCATTGCGACCGCACCGTCGCCGCGGTTCCAACGCCGCGACTCATGCACCGATCCGATACCCTAACTAAGAGATGCGGGTCGGCGTTTATTTCGAGAAAACGCCGCGCATTTACATTCCGAAGAGAATCTCTACAAAGTGTCAAATCAATCACATCAATCAATCCCATCAATCACCTCTCATGTCAAGTACAAGCACCCATGCTTCCTTTCTCTACAAGTCAAGCAACCACCAAAGTCAACTAACACATCACCTCACCCATCACTCACATCCATCAACCATCACCCCATCACTCCTCCTTACATCTCATCTCCATCTCTCATTTCTCAACACACCAACCCAAGCAAGGGAGCACTCCCACGTCCAAGCCTTCCCATGGAGAGAAGTGCATGTGTGAGGCCCACTTCCCACTCCCAAATCTCCCATCCTAGCCATCCATTTCCCATCTCCACCATCAAAGTGAAGCTCTAGGAGACCGGCTATCCAACGGACCAAGAAGATCAAGTAGTGGGTGTTTTCATAAGCTAGATTTTCATATTTCTATGATGGACCAAGTGAGGCCCACCGATCAATGGTGTGGATTTCATTTGGGACCCTAAGATGTGGCCGATGGCCCATCTTGATCATTAAATCATTCCATGATGGGGCCATTCTCCATGGACCCCATCATGATGTTTGTTTTCCTTGCATTAAAGAGGTCATCTAGACCGTCCATTTTTAGTGGAGTGGGATCTCCACCGTTGATCTTTTATTTGGATGGTCCCATATGTAATGAGACCCATTGTTGTATGATTGGATGGTTGAAACGGAGGGCCCATAGTGCCGGGGTCCTTCCATCACGCGTGTCCCACTCTATCTCTCTCTCCCTCTCTTTCATTTATTATTTATTTTTGTTGTGTATGTGTGATGTAATGGCCGTGTGGCCCACTTGGATGGACCCCATCACTAGGTATGTACTGACCCAAGCCATCTAAAAGTGGGACCCATCTTATAAGCATTGTACTCACACCATCCATCACTTGGTGGGCCACCTAAATAGGGCCCACCTTGAATGCACTGTGATGCCCAAAAACGTCCAGCGTCTGGACATTGTTGGGAGAAAATACAAATATGAGCTTGGATTCTTAAGCTCATGGGGTGGGCCACCCATATAGGCCCCACCTTGATGTATGTATTCAATCCATGCCGTCCATCCCTTTCCTCATATTATTTTAGGCGTTGAGCCAAAATATGAAGTTGATCCAACTTTCTAGTGGGCCATGGTGTTGAAAATAGCATCAATACCATTGAAATCCTTTCAGATTTCTTTTTACACGATGAAAGAGGCCCGATATTGGACTCGTTGGATTCATTGTGGGCCGTGGAATCCAATGGCAGGAGTGGATTCTTCAGACGTGGGCCCCACACGAGAAAAACTCCGGGAAATGGGTTTTTTTTAAAAAAAAAACAAAAAAACAAAAAAACAAAAAAAACTACACAGCAGCAACTGCTGCTGTGTCAAAAGCTGGCCGTGCCAGCGGCTGGCAGACGACTGGACAGGACCCACGGCTCCAGCCGTGGGCCCCACCATGGTGTATATATGTCATCTAACCCATTCATAAGGTGGGCCACTTTCTGAAGTGGGCCCCCTCCGAAGATCAACTCCATCCAAAACTCAGGTGGCCCACATTATATGAAACAGTGGGGTTGGGACGTCTGCCATTAAAACCTTTGGGGTCCAGAAGTTTTGGATCAATATGAGATTTGTTTTTCTCCTTCATCCTGGTCCATGGGACCTTATTAACAGTTGGTTGGCATATAAACATTTTGGTGGGCCCCACGTGGGACCCACTGTGATGTATGCGTTTCACTGGCACCGTCCACTGACCGTGGACGGTGGCAGCATGGACGGTGGTAGTGGATGTGTGTGTGTGTGTGTGTGATATATATATATATATATATATATATATATATATATATATATATATATATATATATATATATATATATATATATATATATATAATATTATATATATTATATAGATTATATATTAATATATATGTGATGGTGGTTCTTATGTGGACCCCCCACCATGGTGCATGTGATGCACCCAAACCGTTCATTTAGTTTGTAAAAAAATCGTTTTATGGCTTGAGCAAAAAAATGAGTTAGATCTATGATTCAAGTAGGGCCCAACTTGGTATGTGTATAGGGCCCATGTTGGCCTGTTTGTAACCATTTGTTAAGGCCCACCTTGGTGCACATCTATGGCCATGGGATTAAGCCCATTTGGCATATGTAATGCCCATGGGTTTGGGCCCATTTGACATATGCAATGCCCATGGGATCCGGCCCATTTATCCTATATAAGGCCCACGGGATTCAAGCCCATTTGATACATATTAAAGCCCATGGGATCAAGCCCATTTGATGTGCATGGGGCGCAAATGGAGTGGCCCATTGGATATATTTAAAGCTCATATGTGTAGGCCCATCTGATATATTTAAGGCCCAAGTTGTGAGGCCACTTTGATGTGTTTCATGGCCCATGGGTCATGGACCATTGCAATGTACATAAAGCTCATTGGTGAGGCCCATTAATGCAGCTATTTGATGAATGTAAGGCTCATGTAATTCGGCCCATTTGATGTATCTATGGCCCATGGATCGAGGCCCAACGGAATGACCTTACGGTCCATTGTAATGTGTGATTTCTTATGGTTCATGTAATGACATTTATGGCGGGTCGTGCCTAGGAAACAATGATGGTTTGACGTCCACATTGTATGTACAATGTTGGTTAAATGTCCGCATTGTAACTCTCCTTAGGGCTCATTGATAGGCCCATACTCGTTACTATTCATCGCTTTATAAATTCCATGACTCATGCCCATACGCATCATATGTATGCTTGATTTGAGTAGTGACTGATCATAGCATATGCCATTGGGTAGACCACTTATGGGACCCGTTACGAGACGGAGTGCCCCACATGATCGCGCAGTACGCATTGGATTTCTGCATGATTTGACGACGTGATTCATGCATCTCGCATACGTGTGACTTGATCACTGCACGCCCTAGCGACATCAGGGTCGTGACTCCACAAGTACACCGTGGATGACTGTATTGGATACCAAAAATACTTATTCTAGCACTGTGGGCACTTAGGATGTGCTTGGGTGAAAGTTCCATAACCTTTTTGGTACCAGGAGATGCTCCAACGTCTAGACCGAGTGGATACACGAGCGCCCGAGTGCCGAATACCAGTAGGCCCGTCTCCCACTGTGTCGTGGTCGGTTGGAAGGGGGTGTGGCCTTATCCGCCTGAGTGAGGGGGGCTATAAGCTAGGCTGAGTTTGATCAGCTCGCAAATGAGTCCGCTATCGACAAGCCGGGTAGGTATTGGCATACTACTGGTCAGGCGGATAGCGAGGTCTTTTCTGCTTGATTGACTGTGCAACTAGGGAGGTGGCAATCACTGCGAAGTGTATTAGACCCCGGTGATATCTAGAGAGGAACTGTACTGATATGTGTACATGATGAGTACCGACTTGCTTGGATTGCATTTCGCATATGACATTCGGCTATGTAGGCCTTACATTGCATCGGTGTGACCGATGGCATTCATATCTCGCATCATGCCTTGCATTACATAGCCTTGGTATATTCATGGACTTACTGCATACTTCCGCACTACCTGATCTTGTACACTCGGCGTTTGCCCTCCGCACACACTTACACCACCCTCTAAGCTTTTGTAAGCTTATGCACGACAGTTGCGTGCAGGTAGCGTTGGACAGCAGCAGCGCTGAGGTAGGAGTGCATATCAGGACCTTTTGGAGCTTTTGATCACCTTGTATTTCTCTTTCTGCATCGTACTTAAAGTTTTTGATATAGTGGATATGTGGTGATGTTGTTTTGTGACTTGGTTATGCTTGTGGTTATGCTCCATTACAAAAAAAAAAATTCATTCTGAAAATCCTCCTTATAGGATCCCAGGATCGGAATCTGGCATTGGATTGTCAGGAGCCGAGAATGGGGCACTACGGAGGCTGTCGGCACCGGATTCGGCAATCGGGATTCATGTGAATCCGATTTTCGAGTTTGGGGCGTGACACTTAGAATGTCATTGGCAATGGTGTCAAGCAGGTAGAAGAAGATAAGTGGCAGAGGTCGAGATTGCATCTTGATCGGGAGCCATACGGCCATGTCAATCCTAGAAATTCCTCAACCAAAGGAACTGTTAACAGTAAACATGGTCGAAGCGATTTTGAAACTTGTAGTGTATGGTAGATGTTTTCTAGCCTAAAAGTATAGTAGGATTGGGGAACATGGACAACCGCGACGACTTGTCCGATTTTCTCAGCGATGAATGGTTCTCAGGCAACGATCTATTAATCAAAGAACTAATGGCGATGACCGAAGATTTGGAAGTTTTGTCACCCACTTTCAAGCAAGTAGGGGTGACTTCGGCAACCAATAAGAATACCAAATTTTTTGGTGTAAGCTCTAATGAGAAACACGATCTGGAAACACTTGGAGGTAATGTTTGGGTTTGGAGATTGTTTTTGGATCATTGCGACGAGTGGCATTCGATTGCAACATGGTACTTACTCTCCCATCCAGTTTTCAAAACAAGCTATCTTAGCCCAATAAGATGGTAAGTGATGTGGGGAAGTTTAGTCCTCCTGTAGTGATATAACGTGCTTCTTTTTCCCCATAAAATGCAATTGAAGAAGCACCGAGAATGAGCAAAACACCACAGGTGAACAGTGTCACCATTAGAGGTGGGTATCAAGTCGAGTCGAACAGGATTAGGTCCAACTCAACTCGATCTAGTTTTTACAAGTATCCGACCCGAACTCGATCCGATTTGGAACCCAGTCTAGCAGGGCCGACTCGATTCGAACTGATTCCTTGCTGGCCTAACCCAAACCGAGTTCGACTCGATTGAGGAAACCGAGTTGGATTGGGTTGGGTATGTTTCGGATCAAGTCTTCTGTTAAAAAAAATAAAAAATTTAAAAAAAAAATTAAAAAAAATTATAAAAAGAAGAAGAGGAAGAAATTAAGGGTAACTTTCCTGAGTTAATAACTAACTAATTTTATATATATTAAAACATATTTGAGAGAAATAAAATCAATTAAACAATGAATTAAATAACAAGTGCTTGAATCTTTATCTTTCAACTTCCAAGAGAGGGAATGTAAGGGGGGGGGGGGGGGGGGGGGGGGGGAGAGAGAGAGAGAGAGAGCACTTGAAAATTGGAATTATCAAGTAGGAAATATAAGAGAGAGAGAGAGACTAAGACCACTTGGAGTAGAAATATAAGAGAGAGAGAGAGAGAGAGAGAGAGAGAGAGAGAGAGAGAGAGATTAAGAGTCTATACATCACATATGCGATCGCAGATTTTCACATACGCAACATATGCGATCGCAGTTGTGCTAGATCGCATATGTGCATGATATCAATACATTAGACCATTTAGCTAGGTCATTCAACTATTAAAAACTTGAAAAATCACATATCTAACTTCCAAAGTAATAAATTATGTCCATAAAATAAACAAAGTAAATTAACTTTGTCCAAAATCAAAAGTAAATAAACCTAACAAGCACATACAAACAAATAAAACTTTTATACATTTAATACTCTTTGTATGATAAATGCCTTGATGGCGTGTAACTAGATGAACCTTATCTATAATAGGAACCCCCTCCTCCACCTCCACCTTTGTCTCCAGAATCATCCTTTAGTTCTCTTTTTACGACTTCAACTACAGGAGAACTTTGGGCCGACTCCGAGCTGGAGGTGTCTAAAAGATGGTTGCTCACCTCTACTGAATCATATGGTGGAGATATCTTCCCATTGTCTTCATTCATATATTGAACAACATTTTACTCTACATAAAGTCTGCCAATAAGCCAATCAATGACAACATTTTATTCTACATAAAGTCTACCAATAAGGTAAATTTCAATAAAAGCAATGATCTTGATCCTTTTTCGCATTTATTTTATGGTGCACACGCAGCCGAAATATTCTCATCGGCCAAGTTTCCTAGATCGAATGTGATCGATCACAACAACAATATTATTATTCTATATGTCGGGAACAATATAGCCAAGTGAGTAGCAATATATGTGTGACATGAAAAATATGAAAAGAAAACAATTATATATATATATATATATATATATATATATATATATATATATATATATATATATATATATATATATATATAAAGGAAATGGCCACCGGCCAAGAGAAGTTGATTAAGCATATGTTGTCTTGATTTCTTTGAACTCGCGGATGATGTACATCTTATTAGCCTTAAGTGTATCCTTTTGGTTCTTCCAGTAAGACCCCTTAGCCATGAAGATGGTCAGGAAGTGTAAGAGTTGATCTATATGACTGTCAATCGAGGAAACATTACCCTCTACTTCCCTTGTTGCTAGCGAGGCTCACATGCAACTGAGCCTGGTAGTTAGCAATCTGCAATTCTAGGAAGGAAAGGAGATCCTCTGGGATGGTGGGATCCTTTGCAGCATAGGCACGCTCTTTCTCATTGTTTAGCATGTTAAGCTTGGAGTACTCACAGCACTGTCCAGTTAAACTGGTGTACTATGTTCTAGCGAAGGCGATCATTCCATGCCCTCCCATAAGCCTCGCCCATAGAATCAGATTCTTCCTGGACAAATGCTTGATGTCTCAGATACTTAGCAACCCTGTGTAACTTAAGCTTGAGCTGGACATATCTCTCTTTGAGGTGGAGTTTCCTTAGTACCTTCAGGATTTCTCCCAGAGGTTTGTAAGTAGTGGCAACTTCAAAGGCAACACTGATGAAGAAAGCAGTGTCGAACAAATGGGAAAACTTGCCATAATCAGTAAGGCTGAGATCGAGAATCTCTTTCAAATAGGCCTTGGCCTGATTAAGGAAAGGAGAAGAGGATTTGTTGGAAACCATATTCGCAAATCAAATATAGAAGTTGTGGGAAGAAGTGTGTGGGTTTTAGTGAGATACAATATGGGATTAAGTGTAGTTTATATAGGCGATTATGCCTCCCCCATGTTTGATGCATCACAGGTCGGAATGGCCGGCAATAACTATCGTATTCAGAGGAATTGAGACGTGTAGCTGTCATGGCATTTATTTTCGTTGAAATAGCGCACGACTCCTCATTTTTCAAATTCCACATCACCAAGTCAGTTATGGATTGCATACTAAGTAAAAAAAATGACCAAGGAAATAAGACAAAGGTGGCTCGAAGGCCAATTCTATTAATTGTTAAATATACGGGATGGAAGTTAGATCTCAAAAAAAAGAAAATCAAGTAATCACGTCCTTCACTTTCTCTTGCTTATCCTTCTTTTTTTTACCAAAACATCCTGATGTTTCAAGGTTGTGCACCTGATCTACCCAATCGGTTATGCTTGCGCTTGAGCAAACACGGTTACATCTTTAATTGCCTTCTTTCTCTAATCAACCTTCTCTTTCTTCTCCTTGAAATGCCTATTCATTATCTCTAGTTGTGCTTCTAGAGTGACAATGTGTACACTCATATCCTCCAGCTTGGCATCAAATTTCTTTTACTCTTCATGCTTTCCCGAGAGCTTCTTTGTAGCATCACTAACTATAGCACTTGAGAAATCAAATTCACTTGGTTAGATTCAAGATGCTCGATCATAGTATGGAGCTCGTAATATTCTTTGATGAGATCCAAAAATTCTCTAAGTGTTGGCAATTTGACCACAAAGTTGTCGTTCGAGCTAGAGAAAACTTGAAAGTTATTGATGAGTTCGGTAAGTTTCTCGATCAACTCAATCAACGCAGCCTCCTGCACCCCTAAGCGTACGAGTGTCTGGATTTTCTCTTTAAGCTGTTGTAGCTTGATAGAAGGTATAAGAGACTAGGTCATGGAAATATCATCCTTAAGAGCTTGTTAGAGAGAGGAGAGAATGTCCTCAATTAGAAACGCGTCTTCAATCATCATAGGAGGAATTGAAGAACCATCAACTGACATCGACGTTGGATCAGGAATTGGCTCTAAATGAGAGATAGAAACATTGACCACCTAAATTTTTATTGTTACGACCTCGCTAGAGACGACAACCTCGTGTGTTGTGTATGACTAAAGCAATTCTTCTTCATCATGGGAGGATGTAACACCCCGAACTTTTCAATACTTGAGTATTGGAAATTCTCAAGTGTTACCATGAAATTTAATTTAGTATATACATGTTTATGTCACCAATTTAGTTTATCTTAACCTTACATCTATTCTCTAACCTGAATTTGACCGTTGGAAATAATCTTCATCCATAGATCAAGTCATCCGACCGTTGATTTTTAGGACAAGATCATCATATATCTAAGTATTCTCACTTGTTCATCATAACTAACTGTTCAATCAACTATTCACCATTACATAAAAATATAAGACCGTCCACTTTGAATTACTTGATCTTTACATCCTCTTGTATACGTATCGAATCGAGATGTTGATCCGTTCATCTTAATCACCACCTATAAATATGTTAACCCACCATCAAGACTACAATTTGAGAAATTTATACATGTGAACAAGTCACTTAAATCTAAAGGCATACATTTTCTACCTCTTGATCACTCCAAAAACTTATTTGTGTTCATCCGTTTACAAAATCGACTGTACAACCACATATATACATGATCAAAGTACTAATCATTAAGATTTTCTATTTTTAACATGTCATCTAATCGTCCATTATATTTAGATTTGCCAAATGGGCTACCTAAATATTAAAATGAACTACTCAGTTCGAAGATCATAAGATATATGCCACAACTACCAGCTGACTTCTCTATTGGATATATGAAAACATTGATTTAGACCTCGGGACGATATATCCCATTAAAAAGGCATCTTGGTCATCTATAAGCGATCAAGATCCAAAATGGGGCGATGGAAAGAGAATAAAAAATAAAGAATGTCTGTCAAATTTAAATGGATTTGGATGGTGTAGTCCAACATTATAAATGATGGAAGTTGAAGAAATAAAAGATGGTAAAATCGTAAATACTTAATGTCATTAACCTATACTCCAGAATTATAGATCACATAGTTCTCATGATCCGTTTCATGTGAAATTTTATACCATGCATATTTATTATAAATTAATTATACACATTGAATTTCAGTCTTTAGATCATTATAAAAGTGTCCCAATTGACAAATCAACCCTTTAACCATTAATTTTGGTATCCATCAAGTGAATAAAGGTCATGGGTAGTCATAGTAAGATATTTTCCTTCATATGAATTACTTGGATTTTCCATCATATATACCAAGTATAAAATATGAGAATCAAACCTTGGTAGGCTTTTACTTAGTCTCAAAGTTATCCATTTTGGGCTTACCAACTCTTCCTAAAGCTAAAGCTTTCAATTGACCCACATTATACCGTCAATTGCAACTTAAATTTGGACCACACTTTGGCTTCATATGACTATGATATTATATAAAATTTTGACCCCGATCTATGATCCTACACCATTGAATAATGACCGCCTTGACTCTAATTCCTTCCTTTCGTTGCAAAATGTGAAATTTCAAGCTCTTTTTACCATCGATTAACCACCAACTTTTATCCAATCGTTTGCCTATACTAACTACACATTTCTCTCAAAATTGGGCACTGATCATTAAGTATGGAACGTTAATTGAGATGAAGTTCGTTTTGGCACCGGTTAGGAGAATTTTCAAGATAGGTCAATCTAAATTTCAGATCATTAAGAAAATTATATATCATGTCTCTATTCAACGACCCTGACACACTAAATAAATTAGATTTAAAGAAATATTGTCAGAAAAGGTCAAATTGGAGAAACTTAATCCAAGTGGGATGTGAAACACACCCTCTCTCACACACCCACTCCTTTATAAAAGGGGTGTGTCAATGCCTGATGAAGAGAGAGAGAGGAAGAAAGAGAAAGAGAGAGAAATAGAAAGCCTAAACGTCATCATCCTCTTCCTTCTCCACACGGATGGTGTCTCCCTCTTACTCAAGCGATGTCGTGGTTCATGTAAAAGCTTTCCTATATTAAAATCTACCTAGGGTTTAGATGTAACATTAAGGTGAGAGATTCCTTTAAAGCTTACACTAATTTGAATTGATATGATTTATCTTATTTTTGCATACTTTCATATTACTGTGATTTTGCTACAATTGATTGATCGACCATTATCAATTATGTATCCTTTTAGAATTTATGGTTAATGTATAATTTTAATTATGCGTGATTTTTATGACTTTATGTGAGGTGATGGATATAAGCCTTGTCCTTTGACAATTTTGAGAGTGACATGTGTTTTCACTTTATATTGAATTGGCATTTTTCTCCTCTCCCCTTATTTTTATTGAGTTAGCCTATTTTCTACTATACTCTTTTATTGAATTAGCTTATTGGTACTCTTCTCCTTTATTAGATCAGCCTTATGATACCTCCCTCTATGGCTTGGGTAGATGTCTTAGAATTTCAAAACCCTTATGTTTTGATTTATTTCTCTATTGATGCAAGTGATGTGTTATATGCCTCATATATAGTAGTTCATATATATAAGTGTTATATTGTATAAAGCACACCTTTGTTTTCAAACTTTGTTTAGACAAAACAGCTTATAAAGTGGCCTTCTAATGTAGACTAAAATGGAAAGTTTAAGACTCTACCAAAGTTCAAGTCAAGTAGAAGATCAAGATGAAAAGTTTAAATTCTACTAAGTTCTAAATGATTGAGTTCAAGTTCTATTAAAGTTCTAGTGGAAGATCAAGCTCCATCTTAAACTTTAAGCTCTATTGAAGAATTAAGTAGAAGAACAAGTTTCATGCAGTTCAAGCATCCAATCTACTTCAAAGTTCAGTCATTTTAGAGATAACAAACCCTAGAAAGACCTTAGACTTAGGTACTTTCAAAACATAACTTAAATGGGTTTTTATGCTTATGTTACGCTAAAGTTCGACTAGTCTAAGCTAAGGTTCGACTAGTCTAAGTTGTGGCTTGACTAGTCTAAAATTTTTTCGACCAGACCTAGTTTAAATTTAAGAAAAATGAATTTTTCTGTTACTTCTTCAACCAGTCGAGCAGATTGCTCGACCAGTCGAAGATGAGCCTTCGACTAGTCGAGGGTTGCCTGACTCGAACTCCAGCAACTGAATCAATTCGGATTTCCTCGACCAGTCGAAGACCATGCTCGACCAGTCAAACAGGGCCCTTGACTAGTTGAACGAGGGTTTCGACTAGTCAAAGATCTGTTATATCTTATCGCGCCCAAATTTGAAAATTTATTGGAACAGAACCTAGTTCTTAGACGAGTCAAAGACTGTCTTAGACAAGTCAAAGCAACAACTTCTTTACCTATAAATAGATGCTTTATCTCAATCCGAAATTAACAATTTAAGTCTATCAAATCCTTCCACAAGAGAGAGAGAAGCCCCCATTATTGTCAAGCTATTGCACAGTATTTATAAAATTCTTAATAGCTTTTTGTTTTAATTTCTTGTTATCTTATTCTATGAATCTTATTTTATAAAGAGAGTAAATACTCTTCTTTGAGATCTTAAGGAATTAAAACAAGTAGATTTTGGTTTGAATCTATTTAAAATCAATCTAGAACCTTGATCCCTTGTGTATATGACTGAACATTGAACAATCTACTTCAAGAGAAGCGGTTCTACGGTTACATCGACTGATATATCTTCAAAGGAGAAGATAAGTATACTTTATTTTTTATAGTTTGGTTTTATTGAGATAACCAGAAAATCTCATTTGTTGATTTTTTTGAGATAGCCAGAAAATTCTCAGAGAGAGATTATTTTTGTTTGTGATAGCCCTTTAAAATCACAACTATATTAGATTTTAAAGTGACCTTAAGAAAACCTTATTTATAGTGAAAGCCAATATCACGTGGATAGTGATTATTGAGAGTGGAGTAGGTATGGTTGCTTGAGAACAATTGTTGTAAACACTGAACCACTATAACTCTTAGTGTTGTGGTGAATGTTTCCTTTCTACATTTGTGGAGAATGTTTGTAATTTTATTTATGTAAAAGTAGTAAATGTTTGTAATAGATAGCTTTATTTTCTCTTGTTTGGTTTAAGATCTTGATTCTTACAAACGTTTATGAAATAAGGTTGTCCTACTTGAACTTGGTTTAGGTGCAGGTTATCCTACGAATTAGTTTAAATCAATTTTTCAATACGAATATGATTCAGATTATTTATTTATTTATTATTTCATCACTTTAATTTTTTATTTGGCATAATCCTATTCACCCTCCTTAAGGACTTCTTAAGCTCATCTTTTCAATATATTTTATCGTGGACGTAATGTGCTATGGGTAGTGACCCTCTTGGTCGACGCGTAGTTCCATAGATTTTGGGTAGTGGTACACAAATCAATGTAAGTAATCTGCAATGCATGTTACATCACTTCTGAGATTGGATGTCGTAAATAGTCACTCCATAAATAAATCGTATCATGTAATTCATCCAATCGTGTCATGTAATTCATCCAATCCGTGTGATGTGTCGTCTTGAGGTGTTCATGTAAATCCACAGTAGTGTTGGACACGCCGACGAATCTCCATAGTATGGGATACGGGGCGAGCCAAATTTTTTATGAATTATATTTCTCATTGTGATGATCACTATGTATGATGGACCACACACACTTTGCTAGGCATGCATTCATATATATATATATATATATATATATATATATATATATATATATATATATATATATATTGGTTGCGCATGTTAATACCACTCGTAGTGGTGGTGTACGAAATATATCAGAACCCTCACATTATTCTTATGAATCTCTTGAATTATTATTAATATTAGAGGATAATCATTAGTATGAGTAGGAAATTGACCCTATCCAACCATATAGATGATGCAGGTGATGTACAGATTGAAGATACGGATGACGATCTCCCTACAGAAGATTATTCCGAATAAAGAAGGAGATAGCTTTATGATTAGTTTTATTTATTTTTCGCTGCACACTTTGAACAATGTAATAAGCTCCCATTTGAGAAGACATTATACAGACCTGAATTTTATGTCTCGATGAAAGAATAAGCACAGATGATTTTATTCTTGTGAATGTGTGCCTTTGTAAAGGTAACTGGATGTGATCTAAATGAAAAAAAATGTGCGATTTTAAAGCATCCAATTATAACTTTATTAACACCCGAAATTCTCGGCCACGAGTATGTACTTGGGCTATGAAAATTCAGGGCGTTATAGAGGATCCTGCAGCTGAAGATGGTTGTTGAGTGGATGCTAAAGTGGATTGTGAGGATGATGCTCTCCGGGAACTCTAAGTAGTGGCAACTAGAGGACGAGCATCCACTCTAGCTTTGTCTTCTCCATTCCCTTAGTCAAGAGTAATGGTGGGCAACTAAGGTTAATCAACCATATGCACAGGATCTATCTCATTGACTGTTGGTTCTTGGATTAGAGGAAGATGAAGAAGTTCGTTGGTTAAAATTCCTTCAAAATCGGTAGCCTGCAACTCTGTCACCTTAATGGCTTCTATAGTTTTTTTGATCCATTGAAGTGTTGGTTCTCGAACAGCATACCTTTCTGCGGCCAATAAATCCTGAGTGACTATAAGTAAAGAGAGCAGAGCCAAAAAGAAAAATGGAGAAAAAAGAACGTGAAAAGGAATGAATGAAAGTAACATCCACCTAAGATGGAGCAGATAGTGACAATGGTGAACCAAGTATTTGCTGACCAAGGATTTCTAATGATTGTTGCCACCGGTCAAGTAGAAGTTGGGAATGTTGGCAGATTCGGTTTATATGGGGAAAAATACGTACTGATTATAATAAACGTCTCTATAACATTTGAGGCCTTTCTCAATTTTTGTGGCATAATATTCAGTGGAGAGTCATGGCTAATATTAGTTTTGAAATATTTTTCAAAAGAAGACATGTCGTTGGTCGAAGAAGTACCTGATTTCTGTGACACCACCGCCCGTGTATTATAGTTGATACTGGTTGACTCATTGATGTCGCTCGTGTGGTTGGGTCAGCTCGAACAATGACACAATGACTAGAGTATGAGGTTTGAGAGCTAGACCTAGAGGAGGTCCCAGGTCAGTGATCCTCGTGGGAGCGGACAAAGAAGATTGGTCTGGACTTTTTCGAAAAATAGGTCATTCACCATAACTTTTTTGGTATTTCAGTTTGGGAGGAATCTCGACTACTTGAACTGATGTCGCGGTTATACTATTAGCCAGTATATCATTCGACCTAGTTGTCCTTTGGCTGGAAGTCACAAATGATTGAGATGCTACCTTCTTCTTTCCACACAAATCCATCAAGGAGTAGAGTTAAGCAGTGATGAGCTCAGCAGATTTAGGGACCAATTGCTTGTAATGGTTCACCCACCATTCAAAAATGATGTCCATCAACTGGGGACGATTTGAAAATGTTGGAAGTTCAAAAGACATACTGGCCAACTAGAAGGTGGAATGGAGAGAATGGTAAAGATTGACCTGATCAACAATCGGTCAAGAGTAAGGGGGTTGGTTACAAGTTTTTTATGAATGGATATGGGATACATTAGACAGGGCTGAATCGTCGAGCAAATAAATGAGGACAATATTGCTCGATTCCAACCTTAGCATTCTTGCCAGTTTTTACTATGCGGACATAAGGAAGGTCCTTACAGATGATGTTACTCTCCTAAGCATTGAGCATCAGTGAGGTTGTCAATTCATCATTTTCTTCAAAATTACCTGTGAACCGAACCAGACCAAACTCTTTCAAGTAAAAAGGGGCAAAGGTGTAATAATGCATATTAAAGTGAAGAGGAAATAAAAGGGAGTCCATGTATGTAGAAAATGTATGGACTTCTTGGAAAAAAATGAATGTTGCGATGATCTTAAGAAGTATAAATGATATCAGAGGGAGAATAATGTATAACAAAAGAATAAAAGTATTCATAAAGTCACATTTAGAAAAGCCATAATGGTATTCTGCTATGAAATAAACCTCAGTGGTTAGCTCATACATGCCTCTGTACAAGCAATCGAGCACAAAGGGTGCATGGGTTAATTGTTGACCATATGTGAGAGTCTTGGCTAGTTGAATGTACTCGTTGGTAATCTAAAGAGCATTCACACAGAGCAAGTGACGATCTTCATACTTGAATTGACCTTCATATTTACGATACTTAAGAATAAAATGAGAATAGGCCTTGCCAGCCTTGTTGTTGAAATGTCATTCTTCATCATGAGTGAAACTTGGAAAAATAGCATCTCCAAATGGTAGAAGTTGTGTAATAGCACAAGCATTCAAAATTGTTGGACTCATGAGACCGCATTCGAAGAAAAAAGTATTGGTGGACTAGTTTTAAAAAGTTGATGTTGCGGTGATAATAGGGGGATCTGGTGTGTAATCAAATAGTGACAGTTTGATGCATTCATAGATGTCAATCTCTTTCCAAGAAGC
This sequence comes from Magnolia kwangsiensis, assembly GCA_037074715.1. NCBI lineage: Eukaryota > Viridiplantae > Streptophyta > Magnoliopsida > Magnoliales > Magnoliaceae > Magnolia > Magnolia kwangsiensis. The sequence goes on from CM073573.1 coordinate 135,886,517, forward strand.
TTCATATTGTGCAGCAATGCGATCAAACCAAACCCTTCATCCTAGTAAGGGTTTCGGTCAAGATTGTGAGGTTTTTAAGCCATTAGAAGGATCCCGAATCAACTGAGAATGGATTAACATGTTCTCGTCAAGACAATTTTGAAAAAAAATGGTCCAATGGAAAGATCAATATGAATTTGGCAAAGAAAGCTGGTCCGAGGCAATAATAATATTCAATTAGCGATTTGAAGATGATCTCATTGATTAACTTTTTGAAAAGGTTGTTTAATACATATTTAGATCATCTTGCTAGAAAGTTGGGGAGATAGAGGATAAGGAAGCAACAATTGTATGAATAAAAAAGTTAGGGTTTCAAAGATAAAGAAATAGGGAAGAGAGCTTGAGAAATTGGAAAACGTATTGAAATGGGGTTTGTATTGGCCAAAAGCGGGTGTATTAATTAGGTTGTAATAATGATCTTGTATGCTACGACACTTATACACATGTCGCCACGAGAGTATCTCTTTGTTTAAAAAAAGAAAAACACGACCATCATTTGGATTTGTCTCGATTAGGCATAGTAAATGAAGCTTAGAGCAGTTACAAGACAGTTGGCTCCAAAAGATTAGTAGTGTTGAAACGGTTATAACAACCGTTAGAACATGGAAGCATATGGCTGATCGATTTAAAGCTATAAATAGCAAGGGAATTCAAAATAGAATAAGGTATCTCATACCAACCAAATTAAATCAAATATATCTTTCAATTACGTGCTCCTTAGCATTATTAATCGTTTACATTTCTTAATGTAATCGGTAACAGTAATCAAGTAGTTATTAACTTTAGTTATAATTCGAGTCTATACTCATACACTGGATTCAGTTTGAATATTAAGTAAATTCTCCGTTCAAAAAGACACTTTGCAGTTGTTCTTCATGGTTGGCCATAAGAATTTCATTTTTGATTTATGTGTATTGTAAAAATCATTTCATACCGAAAGCAAATATATAACCTATCTTCAGAAGATGAATCCCACCCTCTGATAATCGTTTGATCATCTTAAGTAATGTTGTACAAGTGGTTGAATATTATTCAATACCAGTCACATACAGTCAATTCCAATGTATCTACCTATCTTAGCGCTTGGGGTCGTAATTGTTTAGTTTGAATTAAGAAACACATTCAATTTTAGTATACCCGTACAAACCACATGACCGTGACTGAATTCGTAACTAAGAGGCTCCATGTATATATATATATATATATATATATATATATATATATATATATATAGAGAGAGAGAGAGAGAGAGAGAGAGAGAGAGAGAGAGAGAGAGCTAGATCTTAGAATGGCACATATAATGGTAAGTCCACATGCACATAAGTATGAGAAATTATTATGCAAGGAAGATGATTCAAGATACAATCTTTGCGATCTCATATGTGAAGTCAAGAAATAATGTAGTTGATCATTTTACTAAACCTCTAACTAGAGAGGTAGTAAGGACAATGTCTTGAGGGATAGGGTTGAAACCCAACATAAATTAGAAATTTCTAAGTTCAGGTTCAATGGGTAAAATTGGGTGTATTAATTAAGTTGTAATCATGATCTTGTATGCTACGATGCTTATACACACGTCGCCACGAGAGTATCTCTTTGTTTATAAAAAGAAAGACACAACCATCATTCGGATTTGTCTCAATTAGGCATGGTAAATGAAGCGTCGCCACGTGGCCTAAAGGACAACAATTACATTTATCAGGGGTCACACATCGCTTTCACCTTTTACCTAAAGGTAAAGCGGCGTGAGGAGCAATATTATACCCTATTTCTGTCTATTCTTACGAGAGTCAATCAGAAAGGGAAACATGTATTTTTATCAGAATTGCATGGTGTTTTCGAGATATATGGAGATACTCGAAGAGGATTTTACGGTGATACAGTTAGAGTCTATCAAGAGGTGTGACATCATCTGCTAAGCAAGAGTGGCTAAGTCGAATGTGGTTGGGTCGTTAAGGAAGCTTGGAGCGGTTACAGGACAGTTGGCTTCAGAAGATCAGTAGTGTTGAAATGGCTATAGCAACCGTTAGAATGTATGAAGCATATGGCTAATTGATTTAAAGCTATAAATAGTAAGGGAATTCAATATAGAATAAGGTGTCTTATACCAAACAAATTAAATTAAATATATATTTCAATTACGAGCTCCTTAGCATTATCAGTCGTTTACATTCCTTAATGTAATCGGTAGCAGTAATCAAGTAGCTATTAACTTTAGTTGTAATTCGAGTATATGCTCATATGCTAAATTCAGTTTGAATATTAAGAAAATTCTCCATTCAAAAAGGCACTCTGCGGTTGTTCTTCACGGTTGGCCATAAGATTTTCATTTTTGTTATATTTATATTGAAAAAATCCTTTCATACTAAAAGCAAACATATAACTTATCTTTAGAGGACGAATCCCGCCCTCTAATAATCGTCTAATCATCTTAAGTAATGTTATATAACTGAATAAACGATCGATCTTAACCGATACCAATCACATGCAGTTAATTCTAACGTATTTGCTTATTTTATCGCTTGGGGTTGTAATTGTCTGGTTTAAATTAAGCCACACATTCAATTTTAGTATGCCTGCACAAACCACATGACCGTGACCGAATTTGCAACCAAGAGGCACCACATATATATATATATATATATATATATATATATATATATATATATATATATATATATATATATATATATACACACACACACGGTGGACAAACGAAGCTTCATCGGTAATCAGCTCGTACGCTAAAATGAGCTGGAAAAGGGGAGGCTTCAACTTTAAGCATTCCAAGGGGAGGCTTCAACTTTAAGCATTCCTACTCGAGTTTTTCTTGTTGTACTGTGGAGTCGAGCTTTGGATGAACCTTGGTTCTGGGCTCTTACACTAACATTAGCCGGCAAAAGCGATGGACGGGTGAATTTCTCATAAGCATCACAGTGGGCCTCACCTAGCTCTGAAGGGTGGGAACTTCCTGCTTGAGACATCTCCCGTGCCTCAACAGCTTAATCAAATTCCCACCAAAGAATACACGATCCGCATCCGTCGTACAGGTCATGTGGCACTATTGATAATATCGTATTGCCCTGACCCTGGTGGGCCCAGCTTATTAGAGTGACCACTTTCACATATGGTAGATTATGGTGATTACACAAATAATGGATGCAGCCAGGTCATGGCCCACTTATTTGGAATCGTAGAGAATTTTGCTGTGATGAGATGTATTCTCTGTATTCTCCGTTTTAAAAAGATCTTTGTCAATGGCTTGGCATGCATGTAGGAGACACGTGTGCCCTCATGGCTTGGACGGTATCTTCTTCATGGACGAGGATTGCGTCGTACCCCCACCCGTCTTCAGCTGGGAACGGGCAGGAGCTGATGTGAAATCGGATTGCGTACTGTGTTATACTCAGTAGGCTTTCATCGTACTGAGTAAACTCAGTTGGGCCCACTGTATGTATATGGTTTATCCACACCGTCCATCCATTTTTCTTGTTAATTTTAGGGGTTGATCCTAAAATTGAAGTAAATCTAAAGCTCAAGTTGACCATGCCACAGTAAACAGTGTGGAATAATGATTTCTACCGTTGAAACCTTGCTTAGGCCACAGTAATATTTATTTGTCATCAACCTGTCTTAAGATAAAAAAGAGTGGACGAAGAGAAAACAAAAACGTCTTCTTGATCCAAAACTTTTGTAGCCAAAAAGAATTTTTCAATAGTAGAGGTTCCGTGGTCTACTTAGCTTTGCATGGGTCTTATTCGCGAACACGGATTGCGTCCTACCCCTGCCCATTGGGCCCACTGTGATGTATCTGTTTATCCAAGCCGTCCATCCCTTTTTCATATCATTTTAAGCCATGAACAAAAAATGAGACAGATGAAACACTCAAGTGGACCACACCAAATAATAAGCTTGGTTGATGCACAAAGTATTAAATGCAAGAGTAACATGTGGTGTGGTCCATTTGAGTGTTGGATTGCCTCAATTTTGTGTAAGTGTCTTAAATTGATCCGTAAAAAAAGGATGGACGGCATGGATAAACAGATACTTCACGCTGGGCCGCCCAAGAGCTACCCGTTCGGGGCTAGAAATGGGCAGAGTAGTATGCAATCCGTGTCCCTTATCCACACAGTCCATTCATTTTTTTCCTGTCATTTTATGAAATAATCCCAAAAAGTAAGGCAGATTCAAGGCACAATCAGACCACACCACATGAAGCAGCGGTGATAATGATTCTCACCGTTGAAACTTTTCTAGGTCCCACTGTGATTTTTATTTTTCATCCAACCTGTTGATAAAGTTACATAGACCTGGATGAAGAGAAACAAAAACATCAGCTCCATCCAAAACTTCCGTGGCCCTTAAAAAGTTTTCATCGGTAAGAGTTTAATCCCCACTGTGTAGTCCACTTGAGCCTTGTATCTGCATCATTTTTGTTCTTACATGTTAAAATGATATTGAAAAATAAACGGACGGTGTGGATAAGACCGATACATCACGGTGGCCACTCAAAGCTCTGCACATTCCCAAGCTGGAGCCGGCGGGGTAAGACGCAATCCGCATCCGGTTTCAACGGTGGTTGTCATTATCCCACTGTTTGCAGCAGTGTAGTCCACGTTAGCTGAGGAAATGCTTCAATTTTGGACTCATGTCCGAAATTAAGCTGGCAAAAAATGAACGGCGTATACAAAAGGCATTCAGGACGGTGGGGCCCACACCGTCCTGCCTCTTGGTGTCACCTCGCAATCCGCATCCATCATTTTCACGCGAATTACCCAATCCCATTGCATCAGGGACACGTGTCCAGTTCTTTTATTGGTTAGGATGGCATATTTTTCATTGGTGGTATGGCTTTATCAGTGCATCTTTTCACGTTCAACATATAAATCTTTCGTACAGTACTTGCAATATGGTACACCAATTAAAGTGGGACGCGTGTTATCTTCGCTAAGGTTGATGGAAAGAAGATTGGTTCTCTATCAAGGTGAGATGGATGTGTCACACATGTACTTTGATATTACTTAGATAGGACGGTGATTGTATACTGACACTGCAGTAGCAGTGGATTGTACTCTATGAGCTTCGTTGCGATTTATATATTTTATCTGCGCTGTATATTCCATTTGGGTAATTATTTTATTGCCTGATTCGAAAAATGAGCCAGATCCAAGTATCAGATGGACCATGCCACACAAAACAGCGGTGATCAAGCATTCACCGTTAAAACTTCCCAAGGACTGATGTAATGTTTGTTTTCCATCCAGCCTGTGGATTAGGTCACATCGACCTGGATGAAGGGAAACCACAAATATCAGATTTATCCAAATCTTTTGTGGCCGACAAAAAGCTTTTAATGGTGGGCTTTGATCAAGACTCTCTCCCATGATTTGGTTCACCTGATAATTGAGTCTGCCTAATATTATGGACTCACTAGTTAAAATGATCTTAAAAAATGGATGGACGGAATGGATAAAACACATTCATCATGATGGGTCCACAGAGCACCGTCCAATAACGACTCGGCATGCAATCCATGCAATCCGCGTCCGCTAGAAACTGCATGCGTGGCACGCCGGGAGCGGATTAGGTGCGGCTCCGGCCTCACCCAAGACGGTGCAGGCCTTACAGTGGGGCCCACCTTGATGTATTTATTATATATCCATACCGTCCATCCTTTACAACAGATCATTTTATTGAATGAACCAAATAAAAATAAAAATAAAATCCAAACCTCAAGTGGACCATACTATTAGGAAACAGTGGTGATTGAACGCTCTACCATTAAAAACTTCCTTATAGCCTAACATAATGTCTCCATAAATTTTGTTTGCCATCCAACCTATTGATAAGACCACATAAATCTGAATGAATGGAAAAATCTAAATATCATCTTGATACAAAACTTTTGTAACCCATTAATAATCAATCGACAATTTCTTCCTATGGCATGGTCCCCCTGATAATTAGGCTGCTTCATTTTTGGATTCATGCGCTAAAAATGATCTGGCAAAACGGATGGACGGCGTGGATATAGACTAAAGACATCAAAGTGCGGCCCATGGTAAAGGCTGCACCGTCTTGGGTGAGGCCGGTCCGCACCTAATCCGCTCCCATGCAATTAATTCAAATTCAATGGTCCAAATTATGGGTCTGAGTTTAGGTGCATCATATACAGTTAAATAAGTATCTGACCGTCCGGTTGGGGGACGTTCAAAATGAAAAGCATCCAACGGTCCTGTTTCAACAAACAAGTGTCCATGAATTAGAGGCCAGGATTGTTCACTCAAATTTGATTTTGGGACTGTAATATAGGAAACGGGGGTTGCACACTTTAGTCGGTTTAATTTGAGTGAATTTATGCCACACTTATAACTCCCAAGTGCGTGAGTATGAGGTTCATACGCTGCCCGAGCAACATATGATTGGCTTCGTAACTTTAACCACTCTGATCTCTTACCAAGATATGCTATAACCACGGTTACTTCAAGAACGGCCCAGATCTTTGAACAGGTGTGCCGTGTTGATATATTTGCCCCTGGGCCTGTCATTATCGGAAGCCTATTGCGTGGCGCATTGAGGTGGCAAAGTCTCGTAGGCCCAGTTCATTGCCACACTTCAATGAGCCGGTTAGTAGGTCGTTACATCCAAACCTTTTGGCTTGTTAGGTGTCCCACTTGATCTCCACTATCAGTTCATACAAGACTTCAATCGTAATTCATTTACGAGGCCCAAATGCAACGTAGCATATACACATCACATAAAGTATCTCATGCACTCACCAAAAGGCCCAAACATAAGCCTAATACGCTTGCCACTAATGGGCCCATAAGGTCTTTGCTTAAAGGTAAGCCTTAAGATTGGCGAGCCCACCATTCTAATCGCATAGTGAACACATCATTGGGAGTACAAAGTGGTCTTATACTACCAACAAGTTAGATCTGACAAATCAACCCGACACACATCTTAAGTTCACAAGCCTAAGAGGCTACAAATCCAAGTGATCACACAATTATCATAAGTCTGTACCATCCCGTGGCCACTCAATTATCAAAGTTCCTATAGTTGAGTGGCCATGCAAATAACACTCTACCCACGTCATTAAAATTTTAAGATCACATGATCACTTTTTCTCATCACACCATAACTCATATAATGTGGCATCCACTTTATCAAACTTTTGCATGGTCAAGCAGACAGTGCCATAATTTCACATGTGAAAGACATTTTGAAAACAAATGTATAATTTCCATAAGCTCAAGTGGTTCTAAAAACAATCTAAATTATAAAAATCTAAAATGCATTAATGTTGAGCACTACTTTCTCATAAACTCGAGTATTCTGTAAATTTCTTAATCAAGTTCAAAGTATTAATCTTCTAATTAGAACAACTCTAAACATTGAGTTCGATGGGTGCATAGTGAAGTCTAGACTTATCACAACCAAAGGTTCAATTCGCTATTTTCATGATAACATTAATAATAAAAAGAGTTTAAGATAACCAAAACTTGTCTTACAGTTTAACATTGTATTCTTCCAGCTTTTAATCTTTTTCATCGATGACTTTCACACTATTTTACTTTTCTCTTCTTTTCAATAGTCTTTAATGAACTTTAATAAGTATCCCTTTTTTACGACAACTATTTTTTTACCAGGTATTTTCTTTTTCTCACTTTTTTTTTTCTTTTCATTGAATATGATGGACAAATTTCCAAGGTTTAGTTCATGTCATTCTTAATAATCATAAAGTTAATAATTCAATATCAAATTAAAACTTTAATGTGTAAGTGAGATGTGACATGTGAAATCATGATTCAATCAACGTTTAAAACTTCTAATTAAGAATTAATAACTCAATTTTGAAATCTATCAAATAACTAAAATCCAAGAATCATAAATCATCAACATTAAGTATCTTATAATTCCAATTTATGGATTAATTTTAAAATCACTTAAATTTACAAAAATTTCAAAACATTTGAAGAATTTTAAGTAAAAATTTTAACAATTTTACTCAAATTTGAAGAATTTCTGAAATGAAACCTACCACCAACCTAAAATCTACATTGTCCTCAATGTATAAACATATGCAATAAGAGAAAAATTGAGAGCAATGAAAATTAAAGGGAAGTAGATGAAGAGTACTTGTGAAGTAAATACGATCTTCTAATAAACTGTAGTTCTAATGTCCAAACTAAATTGCGGAAAGCAAACTAATCCTAAGAAAGCAAATAAATTCCAATCCTAAACTAGGAAAGCAAGGGAAAATTACTCAATCATGTAGCAAGGTTCCTCCTCCGGCTAGTTTCTTAATAAATTTCTTAGTAGGTTTCTCAACAAAATCATCCAAAAGCCATTTTTGCAATAGGCTTAGATGCCCTAGAGCATGAATGTCCAGAGAAATTTATGAACCTCAGCAAAAAAAATCTTTTTAATCTCCTAAGGTGTCTAAAGTGGATAATATTTACCCGCGATAGAAAAATATTCAATGTTAGTATACCCCGGTGAATCAGAGCTACAAGTAGATGAAATTCAGAAAAATTCTTAGTAGGTAGTGTAGTCTCAACACATTCCAAAGTTTCAGACTTCGGTTCAATTTCTAGCTATTCCACTTCTAATGGTAAATATTTAAGATTTGTGGAAGGAAGCTCTTAAGAAAATTGATTCCCTCGGTCAATATCAATAACTAAGGTATTGTCTTGCAAAGTGTCCACTATTTCTTTTATCATATTATCATTAAGATCTGCAAAGTGTGTCAAGCGAACTCTTAAAGAGTCGAGAGATTCAGTTGAGATGGACTCATTTTTCCACATTGAGGTCTGTGATGATATGCCAAAGGACTCCATCATCATCTTTGAAAATAGAGGAAAGCATTCTCTCTTGCTCTTCATCTTGGTGAGAGTCAATCATCACCGGATACATCTCGCATTGCCTTGCATAGATAGATTGTGAATTAGTATGCGAAGATTTAATGTGAAGACTCGTTTTCTTGATACTAGTCAATAGAGGCATTGTATCATCAAGGGTTAGTTTCTTAAATAGTGGCCTCCACCGAGTAGTTTTAGATACCTGAGTCGTATTAAGCAAGTCATTCATCTCTCTAATCATATCATAATTTAAATCAGGGGAGTGGGCCAAAGCATGCCTTAAAAGAGTTGTGTGGTTCACTTGAAAGGAGCTCATCCTCCACATTGGAATCAAGTGTGTCATTTAGGTGGACTGGGTCAACATCACTACATTTGAAAAATACCCATGTCTCATGATTATTCCTTTGGACAGTCATCGAGATCGACTCTTCGAAAAATTGAACCATATACTCATTAACATAATTCAACTCCTCATTCTCACTTTCAGTATTCTCCATAAGCGAGTTAAGATCACTTTCCTCATATTGTGGTTTTAGATTGGGTTGAGGCTGAGATAAAATAACATCTTCCTTATCAATAAGGCATGATTGACGTTCTTGAATGGAGGATTCAATCGCCTCTAATGATTTCGTAATGCATGTGACGAGTTCGTTGAATTGTTCTTGATAATCCATGAATTTTTGAAGTGAATCCCCTTGGATCGTTTTTGGTTGGATCTCGAAGGTAAGGGATCCAAGAGAATAGTCAGTAGAATTGATTATTGGTTCACCCCTCCAATTTAAACTTTGATGTTTCCACTGATTATAATCATACAGGTCATATGTGGGAGAGTTTAATGGTTGTTGGTATGAGTTATCACCCATTGTTTTCTTCTTACCTAATGGGTGATAATCGTTCTCACTCAAATAATCACGTAATGTTTTCTTAATTGATGGAGTGTAATTATTCTCCCGCATATGATCACGCATAGACTTCTTAACCGGTGGAATATCATAGTCTAGTTGACTCTTAATAATGCTTTTAGAAAAATTTTGAGACATAGGTTATTTCCTAACATAAAAATCTAACAGCCCTTCATGATACCTCTCATCTTTTAGAAATAAATTAGCATACTTATGTGCCCACTCTTGCATGTACATGGTGAAACCTTAATTCTGAATCTATTCCTTAAAAAGAAAATTCCTTTTTAAAAAATAAAAGAAAATTCCTACATCAATATGGAAAGTATGTATAGGGAAGAAGTTACCAAAAGAGAAGAAATAGAATTGAAGATCCTACAAAATCAAAACAATCAAACCTATATTAGTAACGTTAGAAAAAGAAAGAGGAGAGAAAAAAAAATAAGATGAATCCTAAAAACAAAATTTGAAAACTAAAAAATCCTAAAAACCCTAGATTAGAAAAATTAAGAAAATAAGAAAAACTTAACATAAATAATAATAATAATAATAATCAAACGTAGAAAAAATATAAACCTAATCATGTTCAACACCACTCCCCGACAATGGCGCCAAAAAATTGTCACAACCCCAAGTGTAGGGTCACGATGTAGTAATAACTTGGTGAGAACGAGGTTGAATCTACAGGGAATGAGGAACACGATCTAGAACTAATCTAAGTTTAACTTAGTTTATCTGGATTTTTAATTCAGCGATATAGAAAAAGGTTTTGAAATAATAAAGATAAAAGACTAAGGATCCAGGAATCCACCTATAGTAATCTCAATATTCAATCTACTTGATTCAGGAGAACATGGTGAGAACGAGATCGAATCCATAGGGAATGGGGAACACGATCTAGAACTAATCTAAGTCTAACTTGGTTTGTCTGAGTTTTTAATCTAGCTATTTAGAAAAAAGTGTAAGTGCTATAATGTTTAAAGCACACTTTGTTTGTCAAATGTTATTTAGTCAAAACATCTTATCTAGTGATCTTCAAGTATGGTTCAAGAGCAAAGTTCGAGACAAGTTCAAGATCTAGTAGAAGATCAAGACTAAGATCTAGTAGAAGATCAACCTCAAGATTAAGTTGAAGATCAAGCTTAAAAGACAACATCAAGTCAAGATCTACTGATGTTCTAGTAGAAGATCAAGCTCCTTAGAGAAGTTCAAGTCTCTAATATACTTCAAGATAATGAAGTTCAATCCTATTGAGGCACAAAAAATGTACGAGTCGATAAGAGTTTGGTTTGTTGCGCATCAATGATCCAAGATAGTTAGCCTTACACATTACGCGGTGTTAGAGCATAAAATTAGGTAAACGAAAGGAATCAAAGAAGGAAGATTAAAGAATGAAGTGAAAGAGAAGTCAAGTTGCGCGGATCATAAGTTGCGTGGACCATGAGTTGTGCGGATTTCAGGAGTTGCGTCGAATCATGAGTTGCGCGGATTTCAAGAGTTGCGCCAAACTGCGCAACTTATCATAATTGCGTTGACCCGTGCTTCAATCCGCGCTACTCTCCAAAGGGATAGTTGGATTGAAGCGGTGTGAAGTGGGGTCCACAGCACGAGATTCAAGGGCCCACACGTGTGGAAGCTTATAAATACCACATACCCCCCTCATTTGAGGGATCAAATTTTTAGAAGACCTGTGCCTCTAACAAGTATTGGAGAGAGAAGAGGGAAAGAAAACAAAGCTAGGCCATGCCACTCCTTGTAAGTTGCGTGGGCCTGCGCAACTCATCATGGAGTTGTGCAAATGATTTGTGAAGCGACATCATGTCACTTTTCTGGAATATCTCCAGTCCTTCCAAAAGTCTTCAGGGAGTCTTGCAATTCTTTTATTATGTTGATGAAGGAAGATGTGTGCGTAGAGACGAACCACACAACTCATCTCTTATGGAGATATGAATGATATGAGCCAAAATGGTACCGAAATTGTCATTGAACTGCTTCTCCTTTTAAGCTTGCACTAATTCTTTATACTTTGTTTTAGAATCAGGGGAGATATGAGGATATAATTGAAACTCAATCTTAATAAAATTCATAATGATGAATGTTCTTCTATTTTCTTTATTATTATTGAATGATAATTCTCCAAACAAAATACCTTTCATTTCTTGTCGAAACAAGTCCATACAGGTATTATAAACCCTAAAATAACCTTAGGTTTAGGTGCTTTCAAAATCTATTTAAAATTAGGTTTTTATGCTTGAATTATTATTATTGAATGATAATTCCCCAAACGAAATACCTTTTATTTCTTGTCGAAACAAAATGGTGACTCCATTGGGAATTATTATTATTCAATGATAACTCAGAAAATATTCAGAGAACTTTTACCACTGTTTGACATTAAATAGATGTCAAAATGGTGACTCTTAACGGGAACATCTCCCCTTCATATTTAAAACAAAGTATAATTTTATTTAATTAAAATAACTAATACTTTTTTTTTTGAATTGTAGGTATTCCGTCCTTACACAACTGCAATAGCTTTTATCCTGACTAATGAGATTATTTACTTCATACCTAAAAGGATTTGCACAAAATTGCATCGAAAATACACAACCATCACCACAGAGAATACAAGAGAAAGTTGAAGCAGTTACTATTAAAGATAAACGAGACCAGAGAATTCGATTTGACTAAATTAGTCTCTGCTCGCCAACGAGAAAGATGAATCAGATGACGAATTCATTATTCTATTGAAAGATTTGTAGGCATCATGTTGATATCTTTAAGGAAAATCGGATCAGGTCAATATTGAGGGTCAAATATTGCATATTAGACCCCAATTATTACTTGGTTTTATAAAGATGATAATGTTTAACACTCTATTTTAATCATGTTTGTGTTGCAAGGTGAATTTAGGAGCTTGGTCTAAAAAGGGTACCAAATGCATAGATTTGATGCTCAAAAATCACCAAGGCTAGGGACAGATCTTACGAGACCGAGATTAAAGAATTCGCATGCCAAAGATCCGAGAAAATCAAGTGATTGAGAATAAAGAAGCCTGAGAATCGTCTTGAATGAAAGATCATAGGGTTTCCACCATCCGTTTGGCACGAAACTTTATATCTGGCTTGAAGATCATAAAGTAACTGTACATGTTAAATTTTAGCCATTTGATCTTTGTGGAAGTGGCCCAATGGAAAGATCAGCCACAAAACCACCGATTAGGACTCACCTGATTTCTGGAAATGCTTCAAACTTGGGCTTAACCCCTTAAATTGGATGGAAAAATGGATGGACTGAGTAGATTTCTCAAAACAGCAAGGCGGGACCCACTTCATGTGGATGGTGTACACAGTAGATGCACACTAGCACTACACTGGACCACAAGACCAGTCCAATCTGGTTTGACTTGTGTTTCCCATGCGAAAGAGGAGAGTCTTCCTCTCTTACACAGATGATCGCCCATGGACGGCCCTGTTGGCCCACCATCTCAGATCCATTGTCTGATCTGGACCGTCCATTCAAAGCCCAAGGACTATCTAACCAAGGCCTAAAGGAGGAAATTGGAAGAGGACAACGAGAAAAGCATACCTGTGATCAAATGCAAGATGGATGGTATGAACATGGAGCTAATGTCCATCCCTGTGGGCCATTATTTCGATCTAGAAACCGTCCATCCTACCGAAATTCCACCACGAAGTTGATGGAAGGTGTGGATTTCTCAAACACTAGGGGATACGAGCACCACGGGTTAACACAAACATGGGTTTTTCGCATGCGTTACGCATTAACACCGTCCGAGAAACCCGGACGTTCTGGCTGACTGCGTGATCATGGTCAGGATCGGATCCATGATCCTAACCATAGAAATTCGTAGAAAGAGGGTCCCAACCTCGTCCATGAAGCCAAATCAGGAGGCCGGGATGATCAGTAGTCCCAAGACCGATCCGATGCAGGTTGATTTCCATATTGTTGCCACACCAAAACAGGGAGTGCGTAATGTAACGCCCTGAAAATTGGAGATCGAGTAGAAGCTCAATTCCTGAGTTCCAATGCATCACTTATGCAATATAGATAATGATGACTAAATATTGTCCATATTAGTACATTAAACATGAGTGGGAATATACCAAATCAGCATATCATACTCCAGAGACAGTTAAATTATACAAGCAAAAGACTGTAATAGATATATAAAGCATATAACTAGTTGTAAGTCCCTAGAGTATGAACATATCACCAGTTACATATATAATTCCAAAATTTACAAAATGATAAAGTGTAATATCATCTATCCATATCCCTGTAGCCCCGATACACAACTTCAGGTCTACATAGACCCTCCAGAGAGTTGCATGTAGGAGAACTCCTCATCATCATCATAAAAGTCAGGCTCCATCTCGTAAGTCTCGTCATCACCTGAAACTACAATAGAGTCTAGTTGGTGTTTTAAAACACCGTCCTAGAGTGGGAGTGAGTGATCAACTCAGTGGAGCTATAAGGCAAAGGTTAACATGTTATCAATTCATTCAAGCAGTAATGATAAAGCAATACAATAAGCATTCTTAGGTACGCTGGTTAATGCAAGGATAGTATGTGTTAATGATGCATACCCTTGCCTATACTCCCTCTGTGACATCATCTCACGATCGCGCATGTACCCCTTCCTTTGTGCTCAATTCTTACGCCAAAGGCACATGCAATGCGGTGCATGTGCGTGATTAGTCAAGTTCTTAATTAGACTTATTCATATAGCAGGATTTGAAAGCTAAGGTACCTCCCATTTATCTCACTTACCTAAACAATGATTCATCTAGGGTCGTCAATCCTAGTTATTCACATACGATAGGCAAGTTATAGGTTACTACGGAGAGGCTCATCACCTCAGCACAGGCCTAGTTATACTCGAGGTCACTACGGAAAGGCTCGTCACTTTAGCATAGTCCTAGTGTATACTCGAGGTCATTACGAGAAAGTTTCGTCACCTTAGCGTATGCCGACAGCTCGAATACAGTGTCCCATACACTACTATATTCAGCTCATGAGTTTGAGTTGCTCACTAGTCACTACGGGGAGGCTTATCGCCCCAACGTAAGCCGACAGCTCAACCACGGTGTCTCATACACCACCATGCCCGACTCGTGAGTCTTATCGAATTGTGGTACCAAGGTTAAACGGACTTTTCACTGGTAGGTTAGTATCTTAGGTTCAAGCAATAGTGTCCATACATGATGAACATACAATGGGCCAATCGGGTTGCTTGACAAGCACGACTGGTACGAGCGCACATTGAATTGATCGACATGGAGTGCGTAAGCATTCCGCTTGGCCTAACAACTGTCGATAAGTAGCGTACGACTCGGATTCCTCGAACATATCTTGTGTGGCCAAACAGTTCGGCTACAGATCGCAATCTATTGCCGATTGCCTAAACTACATCGTAGCCCCAATCACACCCCAAATAATAGCATTCACATGTGATAGTTAAAGATAGCATGTGACAACCAATTTCAATATCAATCTCATTTAAGCATTTCAACAAACACGTAGTACACATTTTATCATACATAGGCATTCCATCTATAAATCACACAGTAAGATAGGTTACATAAAGGAAACTGTAACTATAAATAAGGGAATTGAGAATCTCATCTCAACACCCTCATTCAATACATTATAACAAGCATTTTCTCATTCAGGCATTTTATCAAACACTTAGACTATACATATCACATACATGTAATAAATTAGTTAAAACACATATTAAAGCAAATCCTTCCACCTAGGAGTTACCACACGTACTACAATCACGTATTCTCAAACATCAATTATAACAAGAACTAATCATAATTCCATATCCAATCAATCATTTCAATGAACACATAAAATGCATTAAAATCAACATAGTTCATATATATATATATATATATATATAATACATGAAAACATCGTATCTAAGCATATGTTATAGCAATCAAGTAGTCATAATTCATTAACTGACATTGAAAGCCTTAAAAACCATAACCTAAAAGTTTATAGTCTGGACCTTCTATCAATAAACTCGTATCAAACTCAGTTCGAATGCTAAGTCTTCGTCTATGGCACAACGGCAACCTATAGCATGAAATGGATTAGCTATTCCACCATTTACTCTATCTGGATACCTAAAATAGGTTAGGGTTAGGGTTTCTTACCCATTAACAGAATCGAAATCGCTGGTGTAGCGACACAGGAGAGGCGATTCAGCACGTAGAGCGGTAGGATCGAATCCCAATAACTATCTCTCACTTTCTCTCTCTTCTCCTTACCTTTTCTCATCTTTTCTCTTTTCTCTCTCCTAGGGTTTAAGAATTTTGTATGGAATGAAAGAGTGGTGCGTAAAGGTCCTTATATAGGCCCAGAACTGATGAAAATGGCCACAGGGCCATGTTATACTTAGGTTATAGCCAAAGACTAGCTGATTCGGTCCAACAGAGCTCATCTGGAGGTCCATTATCTGTATACGGTCTGGAAAAAGTTTCCTGACATTGGATCTAGGTCAGGTTAAGTTTTTGATCCGATCGGAGCAGTGGATCGACTGTCGAGGACCAGTTTCAGTTCAACGGTCACTGGTACTTGATCAGGGTCACAAGTACACTGACATGTGTTGAAAATTTTTCTTGATCTGAGGGTGTAGTTGGGTCAGAATATGACGGTCTAAAACCTTGAATTTGGCTGGTAAGCGAATTTGGCTCGTAAGCGAACAGCTCAGTTCACTTAAGTTTCAGTTCATTTCCTAAAGGTATTCTCGTTTCTTACGCACTTCGCTCTAGGCTCAAGTTATGCGTTTCTGGACACTATTAGGACTTGATTTCTGAAATGGTTGTCAAGCTCAGTAAGGTAGTCATAATCGTATAGTTTTGCATTAATCGGACTTTCGAGTGTGGTCTACGTTCGATATGGAGTTTCGTGATGCTCCTGAGAGCAACTGAGTTTTGAGATGGATACTAGATTTTTAGGCGTTATAGCATCAGCGATTCTACTGGTTTTGGGTCTTGTAGTTCGTATAGAAAGCAGTTCAAGCTAATCTGCTATTCAATTCAGTTTAGTACTTAATTATTTTTTTATCTAATTTCTAAAGGATTCGGTCCTTAGTGATTTCTGCCTGAGATGGTACTCGGGTCTTTGTACGGATTTTTTCAATCTACGCCCCTTAAAGAAAAATTTCATCCTCGAAATTACTACCTTTTCATACTCTTCAAGAATTTGAGGGTAGTTCTTGCGAACCTCGGCTTCTGTTTCCTAAGTAGCCTCTCTTAAGTGTGATGCGTCCACAGTACTTTCACAAGTGGAATAACTTTACTGCGTAGGACTTGCTCTTTCCTATCTAGAATCCGTGTCAGTCTTAGTACATAATAGCATCTTCACTCAACTATACCTGCTCCCATCTGATAATGTGGGAAGGGTCAGAAACGTATTTCTTCAGCATCGATACATGAAATACGTTGTGCACACCTGCGAGTGCTATGGGCAAAGCAAGGCAGTACGCTACCACACCCACTCGATCTAGAATCTGGAATGGACCAATGTACCATGACATGAGTTTTCCCTTCTTGATGAACCGAAGGACTCACTTCATGGGGAAAACTTTCAAGAACGCATGGTCCCTAACCTCGAACTCTAGCGGTCGCTGCCTCGTATCGGCATAACTCTTCTTCCTACTCTGTGCTGAAAGAAGTCGACGCTTGATAATGTCGATCTTCTCTGAGGTCACCTGCACTAACTCTGGGCCAATCAAACTCTTCTCGCCAACTTCTGTCCAGCAATGCAGTGCTCTACACGGATGCCCATACAGTGCTTTGTAAGGGGTCATGCCAATACTCGCCTGAAAGCTATTGTTATAAGCGAACTCAGCATAAGGAAGACAGTCATCTCAACTGTCCTTGAAATCAAGCACACAAGCTTACAGCATATCTTTCAACACCTGATTTACCCGTTTCATCTGCCCGTCAGTCTGTGGGTGGAACACGGTACTGAACTTCAGTTTCACATCCATTGCTTCATGAATACGAGTCCAGAAGATTGATATGAATCGCGTCTCTCAGTCCGACACGATCTCTATAGGAACTCCATACAGACGTATTATCTCCTTGATGTATAGCCTGGCCAAATCGTCTGCTGAGTTTGAAACTTTAATAGGGAGAAAATGAGCCGATTTCATTAGTCGGTCCATAATCACCCATATGGACTCATGTCCCTTCCTCATCTTCGGTAACCCTGAAATGAAGTTTATAGAGATGAAATCCCATTTCCATTCAGTTATGGGCATGGGCTGAAGCAGTCCAGGAGGTCGGCAGTGTTCTACCTTAACCTATTGGCATGTGAGACAACGGGACACATAATCTGCTATGTGGGCCTTCATGTTACCCACCAGTATGAATGCTTCATGTCTTAGTACATCTCCGTACTACCAGAATACATCGCCATCCTTGACTTGTGAGAGGCTTCAAGAACTTCCCTTCTCAAGTCATGAAGACTTGGAACGCATAGGCAGCCTCGATAACGCAAACCCCCATCCGAACCAACTCTCCATTCAAAGTCTTCCTCGTCACTAGCTCGTTTCCTCATTTTCACTAACCATTTATCTTCCCCCTGAGCCACTATGATTCAATCATTGATAAGTGGTTGCACACGAACATGCGCGATGCTCTCAAACGGCTCATCCACCGTAAGATTTTGCTCGAAGTCTCACACAAATTCCACCATGTTCCACTCGTCTATTATCAGTGGAGCCGCAAATGTTATAGTCTTCTTGCGGCTCAACGCGTCTGCCACAAGTTTAGCCTTGCCAGGATGGTAGGAGACCTCAAACTTGAAGTCCTTAAAGGTTTCCATCCATCGACGCTGCCTCATATTCAAGTCCTTCTGCATGAATTTATACCTGAGGCTCTTGTGGTCGTAAAAGAGTTCAAACTCCTATTCATAGAGGTAATGTCTCTAGAGCTTCAATGAAAAGATGACGGCTTCTAGCTGCAGTTCGTGCGTAGGGTAGTTTTTCTCGTGTTTCTTCAACTGTCACGATGCATAGGTAATAACCCTGTCCTTCTACATTAGAACACAACTCAAACAAACACGAGACGCGTCAGTGTATATTGTATACTTGACCCCTTACTCTGACAATACTAGCACATGGGCGGACGTCAACTTGTCTTTCAGTTCCTGAAAAGATACTTCTGCCTTCTCATTCCAGGCAAACTTGAGATCTTTCCGAGTCAGCTGAGACAATGGCCTAGCTATCTTGGAGAAATCTCTAATGAATCGACGGTAGTAACCTGTCGACCAAGAAAACTCCTCACTTTAATAACTGAACCAGGCTTCTCCCAGTCCTGAATTGCGGTCACCTTAGCGAGGTTCATAGCTATTCCTTCCTTAGACACCATATGTCACAGGAACTTGACTTCTTCTTTTCAGAAGTCGCACTTCTTATATTGCACAAACAACTGATTCTTCCTGAGAGTATAAAAGATTGCTCGTAGGTGCTCCTCATGATCTGCCCGACTCTTGGAGTATATCAGGATGTCATCTATAAATACAATGATGAATTAAAATAGATATGGCCAAAACACCCAGTTCATCAAGTCCATGAATATGACGGTACATTTGTGAGTCCAAACGACATCACAAGGAACTCGTAGTGCCTAAAACTGGTTCTGAAAGCTATCTTCTGCACGTCTTCATCCCTGACGCGCAACTGGTGATACCCTGACCGTAAGTCGATCTTGGTGAAGTATTGTGCCCCTTTCAACTGATCGAATAGATCATCTATCCTGGACAAAGGATACTTTTTCTTCA
Source organism: Magnolia kwangsiensis (assembly GCA_037074715.1). NCBI lineage: Eukaryota > Viridiplantae > Streptophyta > Magnoliopsida > Magnoliales > Magnoliaceae > Magnolia > Magnolia kwangsiensis. Next base: position 135,906,147 of record CM073573.1, read on the forward strand.
CTGTCACTTGGTTCAACTTGCGATAATCAATACAAAATCGTAGTGATTCATCCTTCTTCTTCACAAACAACACGGGTGCTCCCCAAGGAGATACACTAGGTCGTATGAAGCCCGTATCCAACAGATCATCGATCTGTTTCCTCAGTTCCTCCATCTCACATGGAGGCATACGATAAGTCGGAAGAGATATAGGTGTCGCACCAGGCACTAGATCAATGGTAAAATCGATCTCGTATTGAGGAGGTAGTCTAGGTATCGTCCTGAACACATCCTCAAAATCCTGAACTACTGGTGTGTTTTTCAAAATCGGACCATCAACATGCTCTAACAAGGTAACGTAGCACTAATGTGGTAGTATCAACTGACCTGCATTGGGAATGTAAAGGTCGTGCCCTCTGGTCCATGAGCTGTCACCACCCTAGCATCATAATCGATCTCTACCCTCATCTCCGTGAGCCAATCCATATCGAGAATGACGTCATAGTGACATAATGGGGTGACCATTAGGTCAACAATCACTGTTCTTCTCCCTAGGTCTATCGAGCAATCCTTACACATCTTGATAGAGTCTGAGAAAGTCCCTATGGCGGTAAGGAGTCTCAACCCAACCATAAGACTAGTTTCCAACCCTAGTCGCTTGACTGCTGCGCATGATATGTAACATCTCGGAAAAATCCGTACAGAGACCCGAGTACCGCCTCAGACAGAAATCACTTAGGATTAATTCCTTTAGAAATTAAGTGTAAGTTAACTAGCGCTAAGCTAGATTAGCTGTGAAATTAGCACTGTTTACTTTAAATACGTTCTACAAGACCCAAAACTTGTGGAATCATTGACGCTATAACATCCTGAAACCTAGGATCGAACTCTAAACCCGTCTGTTCTCTGGAACCCTTTGAAACTTTGTAATGGACTTGGATCGCGCGTCATGAGTCCAGTAGCGATGAACTTAGACCATTATGACCGCGTAGTTGGACTTGACTACCACCCTAGAAATCAAGCTCAAATGATGTCCTGGGACTATTTCATTGAGCCTGGAGCAAGGAGTGTGAGAAAGCGTAGAATTCTTTATAAATTAAATATAATTTAAGTAATCTGGCACGTGTCGCTTGCGGACTAATTATAAGCATTCAGACCGTTGGAATCTGACCCAAATATACCCTCAGATCAGGGAACATTTCTCACTCATGTCAGTGTACTTAGAATCCCTGATCGAGTCTCAGTGACCGCTGAACTGAAACTGGTCCACCACGTGCGATCTGGAAACCCGATCGAACTGAAAACTTAACGTGATCAGGATCCCGCATTCATAAGCTTAAGTCCAACCGCATTCAGTCAGACGACCTCCAGAAATGTTCTTTTGGATCGGAAAAGACCCGATTTGGTTATAACCTAAGTATACCTTGGTCCTAAGTCTGAATTGGTGAGTTTTTAGCCTATATAAGGATCTTAAACCCTCTCTCATTCCTCACATACGAATTTGAGAGAACCCTAGGAGAGAGGAGAGAAAAGAGAGAGATTGTGTGAGAGTTGTGAGAGAAAGTTCATGTCACTCTATCCTGCTACTATACGTACTTAACCATCACGATCTAATCACTTTTCTGGTGATTCTGACTTCATTCTAGGTAAGAAAACCCTAACTTTAACCTATGTTAGGGTTTCAATCGGTACAAGTAGTGAAGTAGCTGACTTACCTTGTGATATAGGTCGTCATATTGACATTGACGAAGCTTAGAGTTTCTATTCGATTCATTATGCTTCTACGGCGTAAAGTGCGGATTTTAGATGCTTAGGTTACCTGTTTTCAAAGCTTTCAATGCCGTTTAATGGTAGATTGTTGACAAGGATTTTGTTTGACATGTAGAACATGCTGTCTATTTTTCATTTCGAATGCGTACGAAGAATATGAGATTTAGGGTATTTTAGGTATTTGTAGGAAATACCGTATACGTATGAATTTTGCTGATAAGATTACCATGAGTATTTACCGTCTATCTATGCTAGTTATGCGTGTATGATCTGTTTGGCGAAGAGATTCACCCTAATGCACATTTTGGCCGACATAGGCTATGTAGACTAGTGTGTGTAGACTAAGTGTTTGTATAAATGTTTGTATAAGTAAGTATTGAGTAAATGAGGTTGTAGATTAGTGTTGAGATGAGATTTTCAACTATTTTGATGATGTATATGATTTCCTACATGTTTGTTATATTTGAATTGATTATCTTATATATATATGAAATGCTTGTGTATGGTTAAATTGCTTATGTTGTATCTTATAACATATTGCTAACATGCTTGAATTACTTGTTATTTCAATTTTTTTTATCTCATATGATTACTGATTCACATTATATGTGCTTGGGGCTATACTCTAGTCCAGGCAGTCGGTAACAGATTAGAATTCATGGTTAGATTCTATTCGCCACGAAGGACGCCTTGACGAACCCGAGTCATGCTTTGGTTGACGGCAGTGGTAAGGCCACACGAGGTGTTTTTGCACTTCATGTCGTTCAGCTTGAGGTGTGCTCGTACTAGTCGAGCTCGTCAAGTAACCCGACTGACTGTTGTATGTTCACCTTGTACTGGTCATAACTGTTTGAACCTAGGGTACTGAACTTACCAGTGAAAATTCTGATAACTATGGTACCTCGATCCATTAAGACTCATGAGTCAGGCATGGTGGTATGGGACACTGTGGTCGAGCTGTCGGCCTACGCTATGGCGACGAGCCTCCCCATAGTGACCAGTGAGCACCTCAGACTCATGAGCTGATTATGGTGGTATGAGACACTATATTCGAACTGTCGGCCTACTCTGATTAGTGACGAGCCCTTTGTAGTGACCTCGAGCGTACTCTGAGTCTACGTGAGGCGACGACCCTTCCGTAGCAATAAGAGTACAACTAGGCCTATATTGATAAGGTGATGGAGGAGCGGTGCAACGAGTGCATGCAACAGCCCTGGTAGCCCTTATAGCGACCTAGAAATATATCATCGTATGAGACTACTAGGAGTGACGACCCTAGACAGGATCTTTTTTGGGAATAATATAAGAGAAGTACCTTAGTTTCCCAATCCTGCTGTGTGAAAGGACTAATAACAACTCGGTAATCATATTCATATCGCACTGCATGTGCCTGGAAGATGCGGAGCACTGAGGGAAGAAAGCATGCCGGGAACGTGAGATGGTGTCGCATGAGGGAGTACGTAAGTGAGGGCACGCATCATTATTACATCTCATCCTTGCATTAATTACAGTATTTAGGAATGTTTGATTGCTTGCTTTACCATTATCGAGTGATTGATTTGATAACATACTAATCTTTGCTCTAAGATTCCACTGAGTTAATCACTAACTCCCACGTTACGGGACGGTGTTTGCAACACCTACCAAACTCTGTCTTAGGTGCAGATGGCGAGGCGATTCAGGATGTGGAGCCGGACTACTTCAAGGACTAGGACGAGTTCTCGTACATGCAGTTCTCAGACGGCTTCGCATAGGTGGCCTGGATCAGCGGAATTTTACTAGTTGGACTATCATATGACATTTAATTTTGGTTGATATATGTATATGTGACTCAGAGATATATTCATACTTTGGAGACAGATCGAGATTGTTTTGTTTTACATACAGTGATATATATATCTTCCAGTCTTCCGCTTGCGTTTTATCACTCGATCTGAAGTATGAATTGCCATTTTAGTATAATCTCACTCATGATTAATGCATTATCTCAGACAACATTTAATCATCATTATTTATGTTACATAAGTGATGGTCCGAAACTCGGAAGTTGAGTTGCTACTCGACCCCCGATTTTCAAGGCGTTATATGATATAATAAAGATAGTGAACTCAGTGTCCACCAATAAGAAGACTGACATATCTTAAACATGTGTCGTGACTTCACTGACAGTACTGATCGCAGAGGTGGAGCTGATATGGCTTGGGGAAGCTAACGATTGATCTTCTGAGGAGGCGCAAAATTGTTGTCCCTCATCTTGGTAAAGCAATATGTATCAGTGTAGCTCGACCTCTTGCAGTATTTGTACTACAAGTCTGGTCGCCTCATCGAGGCGGCGAGTCTGCACGGGGCCTTTTGCCTAGAAATGGTTTGCTCGGCAAATCCGGTCGAGGTCTAGGAACCATAGGCATACGTGTACGGGACAGCCTGTCCCCATCCTCTCAGCTCTCAGAGATATGCCCACTAGCTTAGCGTAGTTGGATATGCTAGCGTAACACATCTTCGAGCGTATCTCAGGTCACAGACCCTCAGAAAACTGTCGCATTCGCATCGGCTGGTCAGCTAATATTAGGGGAGCATCTCTGTCTAGCTCCGTGAACATGTTCTCGTACTCTACTACTGTCATCCCTCCCTGACGGAGGTGAAGAAATTCACTCTTCTTCTCATTACGATACGTGAGGGGAAAAGTACTTCTCATGGAAGTGTGTCTCAAAAGCTTCCCACGTCCATACATAGCCAGCAGCCACGGTCCGAAGGATGCTGTCCCACCAGAGACTGGCTTCGTTTTCAAACATGTACGTGATTAGCTCAACCTGTTCTGCCTCAGTGCAGTGCAACGGCTTCAACATCTTACAGATGCGGTCAAGTCAATACTCGGCCTCCTCGGGTCTATGAGTACCTGTAAAAGTATGAGGTTGGAAGCGCTGGAATCGCTCGAATAAGCAGTTAGCACTCAAATTTCTAGCAAGCTGCACTGGTGGCGCAAGCGAGATCATGTGTATGTTCTGAACAATGGCCCTCGTAATGGAGGCCAAAAACTATTGCTGTTGTTGTAGTTGCTACTCTTGTTGCTGTTACATCAAGAGCATCATCTGTTCCAACCTATTTAGAGGAGGAACCGACTGAGGCACGTGTGGCATCGAGGTAGACATGTAGTTCTACTCAGGAACAGGTGGTGCAACAGGTGTCGGCCCATTAGTGGGGCTAGTAGCCGGCTGAGAATCTAGCATAATCTCGAGAGTCAGACTCGAACTAGGGTCCATATGGCTATCACATAGGGGAGGTGCCTCGTCAATCGAGTCACCAAGTGTGAGACGTGTCGTACTCTGCGTGCTCTTAGGTGGCATTCCCTATATACAACATAGGATGCAACCCGTGTAAGATTTAGCATAGAGATACTCAATTTGTCAAGCGTTCTACACATTTCATAGCAAAAGGAGCCGCATGCATTTCATTTAACAAAATTTATGACAATACACGAGATATAATTTTACATGAATCATGACAGGAAATGCATGTGAGCTAATCTATTCAAAGCCTTAAATACAAACACACCACCAACCTACTTTCCTACTAAACCCATCAAGGCTAAAACATAGAAAACAGGAAAGCAAAGAAAACTCAAGGACGACTACACATAAGACTAGTCGTCAGAATCTGACGATGGTGCAGGAGCACCCTTGTCCTGCAGACAACATAGGATAGCCCTCATGGTGTGAGACACCTTCTTGAATTTCCATTTTATGAAGGTCTTATTCTCTTCAAGCTCATGTCACAGGCCGACCTGACCCTCCTCAAGTCGAGCCAAGTGGGCTTCTAAAGCAGCCCGATCATGGTGGGGCTCATGTGTACTAAGAGGAAAGCCCTCATCAGTGTCTTGGGCCTCCTCTTCTTGCTCTTCCTCTTCCTCACTTCCTTCTTCATTGCTACCTTCCTCGCCTTCTTCATTTTTACTCTCATCCTCGTCACTTTCCTCATCCTTAGATCCATCACGTCATTGTCGCGGCCCAATCTTCATGTTGGCGAGCATGGTGTCATTGATAAAGTGAATCAGCACCACCTCATCAGGGCTAAGTCTGTATCTGAACTCGCGAGCAAGCTTGCATATGAGTTGGCCAAATGAGAGTGAATTAGCCGCCCTTGCAGAACGGGCGGTGAGGACTATCTGACGTAAGACGAAGGTAGGCAGGTATAAATTATCCCCCTGCGCAACACTGAACAAGAAGTCCACCATCAAGCACGTGCATTCGATGCGATTACTCCACCTGGGATACACATTGTATGTGAATATGTGGAGTAGGCACAAATTTAAAGTTATCTTGGTCACTGGGAGGCAATTGCCTAGGTTCCAGTGGACCAGTCGACCGCAAAGAAATCATGTGCGACGATCTCTTTCACGTACACTCCTGAGATTCTTCTCACTAGCATGTACCTCCCCATGCGGCATCCCCATGACTTGGGCTATTAGACCGACATCAACAATAACTTCCCGCCTCCCCACGGGGATCTTGAACTATAGAGGCACCAGTGATGGGTCCAGAATGTGGGCGTAGAAGGCTCAAACCGCATTCTCAGTCACACATGCCTTGCCCTCAAATATGGGACCCCATCCGGCGTCTAACAGGCGATCCATCAACGGATATAGCCTAAACGGCTTCTTGTCTACATGTGCTTCAAAAAGAACCTTACGGCCTTGAAATCTTCCATGTGAGAAGTCCGTCGGTAGAGCTCTTTCGAGAGGAAGTTGGGGATCGAGATCCCTCTTCGTCCTCCACTCTTGAGCAGTGCTTGTACTTGCCCCGACACCCGATTTCTTCCTTGGACGGGTTGGGTAGCTAGGTACAGCTTCATCTGTGGAAGCCCTCTTCTTTCCTATGAGGGAAAGAAGTGTGGAAAGAGAGGAGATCACAGCCACAAGCTCAAAAAGAGCCATGGAAGTCAAGGGAGCTTGAGAGATGGAATGGGTTGGTGGATTTGGAGATGTATGAGACACAAATATGGTTTTGTGTACTCAAATGGGATGAAATAAGGGAGATAAAAGATGGGTTTTGATGAAAATGGTGGAGGGGTGTATCTAATGAAGAAGAAGAAGAAGATGTGAGAATGGAGGAGAGATTTGAGAGAAAAAAATGAAATTTTGAGGGATTTGGAAAGCTTAGAGGGGTGAAAATGAAGAAAAGAGAGCAAATGAGAAGGAAAAGGGGGTCCCCACATAATTTTTTAGGCCCCACTACCCTACACATGCATCGGCCCGACCGGCCCAGCGTGGCCTGATAGTCCCACTGCCTATAGGCAACAATGCATCACCGATCTGGCGATGCCATCACCAGCCGCTGGTCATCGGGGTGATGTTATTCCCCCCTGGGGTCTCTGATATGCGTGAGACCCACTTCGGATCCCCCGATTTGCATCGTTTGGGCCCCCGAGTCCGTTTGAGTCATTTTCAGGTCCCATTTTGCGTATATTCACGCTCTTCGAGTCCTTTGAGCATGGGATGCACCTGATAGTCATCTAAACATATCAATTGATAGTCTAGAAGGAATTTGGGATCATCCCACATGATCACCGATGCATACAGGTTAGATTTCAATGGTCAACTTCAGTCAATTTTGTCAATGGGAGAAACTGGGAGTCCTAAGAATGTTTCTACATTTTATCGCACCCTCCTAAGTCAAAGTACATAGCGTGCATAGTGTGACCATAACCCAGGTCCATTTTAATCCAAATTATGCTCTGATACCAACTTGTAACACCCTAAAAATTGGAGGTCGAGCAGAAGCTCAACTCCTGAGTTCCAATGCATCGCTTATGCAACATAGATAATAATGATTAAATATTGTCCGTATTAGTGCATTAAACATGAGTGGGATTATATCAAATCAGCATATCATACTCCAGAGATAGTTAAATTATGCAAGCAGAAGATCGTGATAGATATATAAAGTATATAAGTAGTTGTAAGCCCCCAGAGTATGAACATGTCACCAAATTAAATAGTTACAAAATGATAAAGTGTAATATCATCTATTCATATCCATGTAGCCCTGATACGTAACTCAGGGTCTACATAGACCCGCTAGAGAGTTGCATGTAGGAGAACTCCTCATCATCATAGAAGTCAGGCTCCATCTCGTAAGCCTCATCATCACCTAAAACTACAACAAAGTCTAGTTAGTGTTTTAAAACACCATCCCAGAGTGAGAGTGAGTAATCACCTTAGTGGAACTATAAGGCAAAGGTTAACATGTTATCAATTCAGTCAAGCAGTAATGATAAAGCAATACAACAAGCATTCTTAGGTACTCTGGTTAATGCAAGGATGAAATGTGTTAATGATGCATGCCCTCACCTGCACTCCCTCTATGACATCATCTCACGATCGCGCATGCACCCCTTCCTTTGTGCTCAAATCCTATGTCAAAAGTACATGCAATGCGGTGCATGTGCGTGATTAGTCAAGTTCTTAATTAGACTTATTCATACGCAGGATTTGGAAGCTAAGGTACCTCCCTTTATCTCATTTACCCAAACAATGATCTATCTAGGTTCGTCAATCCTAGTTATTCACATACGATAGGCAAGTTATAGGTCGCTACGGAGAGGCTCGTCACCTCAGCGCAGGCCTAGTTATACTCGAGGTCACTACGGAAAGGCTCCTTAGCGTAGTTCTAGTGTATACTCGAGTTCACTACGAGAAAGGCTCGTCACCTTAGCGTAGGCCAACAGCTCAAATACAGTATCCCATATACTACCATATTCGGCTCATGAGTTTGAGTTACTCACTGGTCATTACAGGGAGGCTCGTCGCCCTAGCGTACACCGACAGCTTGACCACGATGTCTCATACACCACCATGCCTGGCTCATGAGTCTTAGCAGGTCATGGTACCAAGGTTAAATGGGCTTTTCACTGGTAGGTTGGTATCTTAAGTTCAAGCAATATCGTCCATACATGGTGAGCATACAATGGGCCAATCGGGTTGCTTGACAAGCTCGACTGGTATGACTGCATGTTGAATTGATCGACATGGAGTGCGTAAGCATTCTGCGTGGCCTAACCACTATCGACAAGCAGCGTACGACTCGAATTTCTCGAATATGTCTTGTGTGGCCAAATAGTTCGGCCACAGATCGTAATCTATTGTTGATTGTCTGGACTACATTGTAGTCCCAATCACACTCCAAACAATAGCATTCACATGTGATAGTCAAAGATAGCATGTGACAACCACTTTCAATATCAATCTCATTTAAGCATTTCGACAAACACGCAGTACACATGTTATCATACATAGGCATTCCATCCATAAATTGCACAGTAAGATAGTTATATAAAGGAAACTGTAACTATAGATAAGTGAATTGAGAATCCCATCTCAACACCCTCATTAAATACATTATAGCAAATATTTTCTCATTCAGAAATTTTATCAAATACTTAGACTACACATATAACATACATGTAATAAATTAGTTAAAACACACATTAAAGCAAATCCTTCCACCTAGGAGTTGTCACACGACTATAATCATGTATTCTCAAACATCAATCATAACAAGCACTAATCATAATTCCATATTCAATAAATTATTTCAACGAACACAAACAATGCATTAAAATCAACATAGTTCATATATATATATGTGTGTGTGTGTGTGTGTGTGTGTGTAATACACGGAAACATCGTGTCTAAGCATATGTGATAGCAATCAAATCAGTCATAAATCATTAACTGACATTGAAAGCCTTGAAAATCATAACCAAAATGTTTATAGTCTGCACCTTCCGTCGGTAAACTCGTATCGAACTCAGTTCGAACGCTGAGTCTTCGTATATGGCACAACAGCAACCTATGTCATGAAATAGGTTAGTTATTCCACCATTTACTCTATCTGAATACCTAAAATAGGTTTAGGTTAGGGTTTCTTACCCAACAACGGAATCGAAATTGCTAATGCATCAACACGGGAGAGGCAATTCAGTACGTAGAGTGGTGGGATCAAATCCGGGCAACTATCACTCACTTTCTCTCTCTTCTCCTCACCTTTTTCTCCTCTTTTCTCTCTTCTCTCTCCTAGGGTTTTGAAATTTTGTATGGAATGAGAAAAGGGTGGGTAAAGGTCCTTATATAGGCCCATAACTGATAAAAATGGCCCCAGGGCCATGGTATACTTAGGTTATAGCTAAAGAGCAGAGGACCAATTTCAGTTCAACGGTCACTGGTACTCGATCAAGGCTACAAGTACACTGACATGTGTTGAAAATTTTTCCTGATCTGAGGGTGTAGTTAGGTCAGAATCTGACGGTCTGAAACCTTAAATTTGGCCCGTAAGAGATCAGCTTAATTCACTTAAGTTTCAGTTCATTTCCTAAAAGTATTCTCATTTCTTACACACTTCACTATGTGCTCAAGTTGTGTGTTTCTGGACACTATTAGGACTTGATTTCTGAGATGGTTGTCAAGCCCAGTAAGGTGGTCATAATCGTATAGTTTCGCATTAATCAGACTTTTGACTTGCGGTCCAGGTCCAATACGAAGTTTCATGATGCTCTCAAGAGCAACTGGGTTTTGAGATAGATCCTAGGTTTTTAGACGTTGTAGCGTCAGCGATTCTACTGGTTTTGCATCTTGCAGTTCGTATAGAAAGTAGTTCAAGATAATCTGCTATTCAATTCAATTTAGTACTTAATTAATTTTCGTTTAATTTCTAAAGGATTCGGTCCTTAGTGATTCTGCCTGAGGTGATACTCGGGTCTTTGTATGGATTTTTTCGAGACGTTACATGTAAGGACTTTCTAGATTTGTCTCGGCATAAGAAAGGTCTGTTCCTTGCGACCAACCCCAACCAACCTATGTCTCAACTATAAAAGGAGAGAGAGAGAGAGAGAATGGAGAAGGCAACCGTGGATGTGTAGACAACAGAGAGATAGAGAGAAGAAACGTGACCAAGAGGAGAGGGAGGGAGAGAGGACCAGCCGGTCATTCCTCTAGTTAGAGAGCAAGTTTTTTTTTCTTCCCTTTTTTCTAAAAGATTTTAATTAATCATGTTTATGATCAGCTAAACCTCTTAGCAATGGCTAAGCGGTGAAGCTTGTAGCATGATGGGTTGATTCCTATTGCTTTGATTCGTATTATTGAACTCTATTTGCTTTTAGTTTGATTATAAGGAATGCTTTTTGTTTTTAATGGGTTATTGTGACTTAAATTATAATGGATCTGTGATAGCTTTGAGCATGTTCTTTACATTATTATGATTATGAAAATAGGAACCCTATTGTTCACCATCACCCCTTGGACATGGTTGGGTGATGGAATCCTTGTAATCTTCATAATTATATTAGAGTGTTTGTTGATTGGTAAATTATGTTGTTTGCTATGTCTAATGGACATGATTTTGTGATGGAATTAATGCTAGTTCTCATACCTCTCATCTATTGAAAACTAGATCAAAAAAAGTTCATAGTTGATTTTTAATAACATATCTTCCAACTGGAGGAAGATAGGACTCTGATTGCAGTTGTGTTCTTGAATCAAGCATAGATCTCCCTAATCTTTACAAGTGGATCCTTGGAAACCCTAGTTTCCCACCTTTGAATTTTACAAGTTTTAGTTTAATAATTCACCATTATTCTCCTACATTCTTCTGATTTAGATTACATTTTCTTCTAATTTTAGTTCTGGTTACTTTTAGATTACGTATAAGGTTCAGTCCCTGTGGATCGACCTTGGTCTTACCGAGATTATTACTACATCGCGGCCCTATACTTGGGGTGGTGAACAGTCAACATTAGAGCCAATTTCATTACTATGACTGAACTATTATATGATAATGCTCAAGCCTGAGAGTATTATGGCGATCGAGTTATTGCTTCGGCCAAAAGGTAAAATACTTTTGATTGTGAAGACTCTCAGAGAAAATCCCACCCAATCAAAAGGGGGCAAATCAGCAATAAAGCTCCAATACAAAGCTCCATGCTCCACCTACAAAGCTTCAATGTAGTAAAAATCAACCCATATTGACTGGAAGTGACAAGTCTCGAGCCACCACTGGAGTCATAACCTGTGAAGAAATATAGAAATTCATTGATAAATGGAAAACTTTGGAGTATAGCTTCATGCAGACAGTTATCCGAAGAAAAGGAATAGGTGAATATGTGCCTAAACTCTATGGAAATGGGAATTGCATTCAGACTCATAAGCGCCAACGTATCTCACAACAAATGAGAAACAAGAAGAAGAGAAGACTCGGATCATTACAAAGGTGTAAATGATAAACGACCTTGATTATATGACTCTTACAAAGGATATATCTTTGAAAAAGAAGATGTTTTGTCGGTGATGGAGCAACTACGAGCTGCTGGAACTATCAAGTTACCTCAGCCCAAATATCTAGAGGAAGCTGAGATGACAAAAGATAAGAATTATTACTGTTATCATCATTTTATGGGGCATCCCATGGAAGACTACTTTACATTGAAAGATATATTACAGAAAATGATAAAGCAAGGTGAGTTAGTAATTGTTAAAAAAAAGGATGAGAAATAAGACAGAAAAGTAACTATAAATGTGGTGTCCACAAGGGATCTGTCAAATATATGAAAAGATAAAGGGAAAACTGTTATGACAAGAAAACCACCATTTGCTACATCTCCTACAGCAAGTTCCAATAGAAACATTCATCATTATTATTCACAGCTTCCTGGGTCATTTATTAAAGAAATCAATCCAGGTGTTTTAGCTTCTATCTGCCAAAGACAAGATGAACCAGTCAAAGAAATCATTGATTGATGGAGGATACTGGGGGCATCACTCTCACAACTAGTAAAAAAAAAAGAACAACAAGTTAAACTGTGTATAGAATGCATAAAACTAGATATTGCAATGGGTCTTATCGGTCCGAATATACAGATCTTTCAAGATCTAATCGTAAAAGCTTGCAATCTAGAAAAGCTCAGTATAAAGGTGTTCAATTTTTATATGAGCCAGCTGTTTCAAGATTTTAAAAAGACTTCGACTGATAATGTCAAGTAAGAAAGAGAAATGAAGAATTATCAAGTTGAACAAGGAAACTCTAATGAAGGAAATACGAGCAGTTATACAATGGAGAAAGTAAAGAAAAGATTCAGATAATTCAGGAACTGTGAAAAGTATACATTCGAAGAAGATAATATGATTCCCGTGATGAATCTATTATTGGCTAAAGGGAAAATCAAACTACTATGGCCAAAATTTCCAAAGGAAATAAAGAAAATAAGAGAGAACGATTACTGTTATTATCATCATTTTCTTGGACATCGAACTGAGAATTGCTTCGTCTTAAAGAATATTCTACAAAAGATGATTGACGATGGTGAAATTGTCACGAGGAAGACATGAAATAAAAGAGAATGTAATGGTGTATAATCCCGATTGAAAATAGTCATTGGACAAAAAGAAAAATAGCATTCTAATAAAGACGCGGTTCTTCATATCTTTTTGATCGAAGCGTGAAGCCGCAAGGCAAGCATATTCACTATGGGGAAATTTTTCATCAATATACCTATCAATGCCTAGTTCATCAAAATGTGTTATCGTTAAAAGATGATCACAGTTATGATTTCGAAGATTATCAACATAATACTTCCAAATCAAAAGGGGGCAAGACAAGTAGAATAACGGAAGAGCCTCAAAAGGCAGATACCATGTATTCTTCACTATTTTAAATAAAAGGCATATTTTCAAACATATCAAGTTAATCACCGATTATCACTAAACGCTAATATCAAGATTGATATAATCATCTATTATTTCCAAGAGCCAATAATTATCATCAAATCATCATATCATCACCAAGCACCAATGATTATCTCCATATCAACACCAAGTGCCAATGATTATCGCCATCACCATCGCTAACACAAAGGCCATTCTATTATCAAAAGTTATTGAAATTGATATCATCGCCAAGCTGATGCACTATTCTAATCATAAAAATTTATCAGCAATTATGATATATCAATTATCGATTTATTATCTTCAACAAGGCCTATAAAGCCAAACCGCCTATAAATACCATCAGTGATGGCGATTCATTATTTGCGGCAGACAACGATGGCGATTCATCATTTATGGTAGTGGAATAAGCTTATAAAGCCAACCACGTATAAATCCTACGACAACAATGACATTTTATCATTTACGGTGGCGAAGCCAAGCCTATGCGGCCAACTATGCATAAGACCTATTATCATCGGCAATATATAAAATTATTCAAACAGCAATAAGAAGCCTGTGACCCTAAAAAATCCCGTAAAGAGCATTGTATGCGCCCATGCAGGCAGTCAATGAAGCAATCACGTAAGACCCATGTTGTTTGTACAGTTTTCGATAACATCACGAGGGCTGGTGAGAAAATGCCCTTTCGTCAATGGGTCCGACCTTACAAATGAAAAAAAAGTGAGTCTTTGAAGCAAGATGACTCCTTAGATCTCTCACTTAATTTCAGTAGTAACTCATAAGGACAGGTCTTTAAAGCAAGATGACCCTTCATTGATAGACTGACGGCCCTGGATTTGGTACCCGAAGATAGCCTTGCACACCCCGTGAACTTTAGAAAGTTACTGTGGCCAACCCTGTGCGTAAAACTCACCGAGTTCACTGCCCCGGTAGCTTCATTGGGCCCCTCTAATGGATCGCGATTTCTGAACTCCCCGGGCGCGATAAGTCTAGCGAACTCATAAGAGTTACAAAGACCATTCGCGTAAGACCCGACTCCAACTACTCATGAGTCTAAAAAATTGTGATCTCTTAAACTACTCAAGAGCTTAAACTATGTGTAAAAGTGTCCAGTCTAGTCAAGTTCAGTCAAATCAAGTTTAGTCCAGTCAAATTAAGTTCAGTCCAGTTAAGTCCAGTTAAGTCAAGTCCAATCATGTCAAGTCATGTCCAGTCAAAATGTGTTCACTCAAAAGTATATTTATCCTTCCGACAAGAGTCGTGAGTCTCTCTACCTCTTGCCTTCTTGATGATGAAGAAATATTATCTCACAAAATCCTCAAAGATGGTAGAAAATAAAATAGTAAAGAATTATCATTTTCTTCTGGATGGCTTGATGACTTAGATGTATTCTTTAAATTCCTTAAAGGAATGCTGAGTATTATTCTTTCAAGAGTAGCAGCATGCTTTGCTTCACAAGTATTATCTTCCAAAGAAATCCTTATACAAAGCTGACCTGGACAAGGGGGGGGGGGGGGGGGGGGGGGGGGGCATAATCTGTCTCTTTAAAGTAACCTATACCTTGGTCTTTCTAATAATTTTTTACGTGCGGCGGAAGAATATATATAGCATAGTCTACTGGATAATAATTGCACACCAAATAACATTGGTGAACCCACCAAAGCATCCAACAAGAAGAAGTATGGACTGGATAGTTATAGCAGGGAATTATGAAGCGAGATCCAATATTAACATTCAAATGTTGCCTCCATATAAAAGCCCAGTTATATGGTCCGATGCCATAACTTCTCATTATTCTAATAATGATATCGCAAGTTTCTGAGTACTGGACCGATGGAAATAAGAAATGAATCTTTGCCAAAAGAGATAGAACCATCATTAATCACTTCTATGACCTCCAAAAAGCTAGTAAATGAAAAAGAAGTGTTCTCTATTTTTTTGAATTAGTAAAGGTCCAAGAAAAATACACTCTTAACCAGCCTATGAAGAAATGCTAAGGAGCACAAACTAGAAAAGACTCAGCGGTTGAATCTTTAAAGCTGAAAATAATATCTCTGAAAGCATGAACGATATAATGAGCAAAGAATGCAACAAATGCAATGCAAAGCACCCTAACAAGCACAAAGATGGAATGACCAAATCATTGTTATATTGTAAATATTGCAATCATTCTAAAAGCTTTGCATTTATTTCAAAATTATCAATACTTCATAAAACTAAATTGAAAAATTATGATATCTTGAGATACTAATTCCGATTAATTTGGTAAGAAAGATTACCATTCAAAATATTGGATTATGTAGATCATGAATAAAGGAGACAATCGAAGAGATTGTTGCAGCAAGAGCAACATTGACAGACAAGTTTTCTGATCAAGTTATTCAAAGATGGAGTCGCCACAACTGTTACAGTGGTAATTTTCGATGAAAAGAGAATTGTGAGAATAAGGGACTTAAAACTGTGGAGGATCCAATTGTGGCCCTATTTGTAAAAATTCGTTATATCTGATTGACCGTTATGAAGACAGAGTGCTTTTATTACTACATTATCCTCCCTATTGAAACATTCACTCGATGCTTCTGACTGGATGCATTTAGTCTTCCGTTCAAGCGTGATCATTCAGTCTTCCGTGTAAGTGTTATGTTGTAAATCTAGTGCCCTGTATTGTCAAATTTTGTTATGCGAAAATACTTCGGAATGTTTGACTTGTTTTGATAGATGGAATGTTCGCCTTCAAGTTCGAATAAATGGAAAATTCACCTTCATTCGAAGATAAGCTTCATGTTATCTGCATCAACAATTAGTGTGTTACAATTATACATGTTCAACTACGAGAACAAGTTGAAGTTCACCAAGTTCAAGTACTCAAGTTCGAGTGCATCAAGTTCAAGCTCAAGTTCAAGCTTAAGTTCAAACTCAAGTTCAATCTCACATACATTGATCAAGCTCAAGTCCAAGTCACATGATTAAGACACAAGTTCGAGACACAAGCTCAAGTATGCGAGGTTAAACTTCATGTGCTTCAAAACCTATCTACCTAAACAACTGATGTTTCAATTTCAATACTCACATTTAAGATATTCATGACCCTATAAAGACCTCAGGATTAGGTCATTAACATTGCATATTTAGTTTGGGTCATAGTACTTATTTTAGGCTTTGCTTCGACTAGTCTTGGTCAATGTTCTACTAGTCCAAGCACTGGCTCGACCAGTCTAGGCTTTTTCTCAACCAGTCTAGAAATTTACTCAAAAAATTGGATAAGGTTGTTTGGTCTTTGACCAGTCGAGTACCCTACTCGACCGGTTGTGGAGACTTTCTCAACCAGTCGAGTAAGACTTGACTCGAACTCCAGCAACATTAATTTAATTCACTCGACCAGTCGAGCGTTGTACTCGACTATTCGAGGGTCTGTTTTATCCGATCACACCAAAAAATTTGAAAGTTGGTTCTGCTAGGACCAGTCGAGCCAAACCTTAGACAGTCGAGGGAACCGAATTGCAGCCTATAAATTGAGGACGTTTCTCAGATTTTTTTCATTCATTTCAAGCTAATTCAACCCACAACTCTGAGAGATAAGTTTCCACTATTGTGAAGCTATTGTGAGGTATTTATAAATCATTTTAATAGCTTTTTGGTTTCTTAATTTTTTGATCTCTTAATTTCATTCTACTTAACATTATTATTCAGTTTCTTCTATATCCTGGTCATGATTTGATTCTATATGCTTACCTCATGACTTGCATTGCTTTACATTGTAATGCCATCATTCCTGCGTCTGAAGTACCGGAGTCGGAATTACCATTTAACAATACCAACTTGAATAAGATGAATCTGAAATTTTTTCCTGGCGAATATGAAGAAGAAGAGGAGGAAGCACCTGCATTTGAAGACACTTACATGGACGACATTTTTTCTAGACTAGATGAGTCTGATGATCCAGCAGATCCTGATTATCAACCTTCTCAGGTTGATGATCGTCTTAAATCTTTGGAGGAGAAGGTCACTGCACTGCAGATCTCTCAGGACAACCTGGTTCAAACTCAAAAATCTTCAATGAAGTACATGAAAAAGTACTTTCATCGTATCTCCAGGAGTTTGAATCAACTTGATCCTTCTATACCTACTCCTTCATCATATGAATCTAATTGAGATCATTTCTTTTTACTAATATTTATGGGGCTGTAAAACTTAAATTTCACTTGTTTGTTTGGATGATTTCTTCACACTCTCTTAAACTACTTAGATGTTATTTCTCTAACTTTGACAATTTCATATGCTAATTTACATTATCTCCTTGTTATATTCATATGCTTATTTCTTTTTCTATTAAGTTTCTGTGCTAATTAATTCATTGAATATCTCATTTACTTGATAGATAAACTATTCCTTCCCTTGTCAACTTGTGACAAAAAGGGGGAGAGAGTTAGTTATTAGTTAAAGAATGACATGTTTTAAATATATGAATATATGAATGATACATGAATGCTTGGAGAGTGAATGAATGTTATGGAATGAATGCTTTAGAATGGAATGTTTTATATCATTATATAAGGGAAGTACAAATTGAGGGGGAGTAGTAAGTAAATATTTTAAAATCTCCAACAATCTTTTACAACATGAGTATAAGAGTACAAGGCTTCATTATGATAATTGTAATACTAAGTGTTTTGTCACGAAATTGACAAAGGGGGAGATTGTAAGTGTTATAATGTTTAAAGCACACTTTGCTTGTTAAATTTTGCTTAGTCAAAACATCTTATCTAGTGATCTGCAAGTATGGTTCAAGATCAAGGTTCAAGACAAGTTCAAGATCTAGTAGAAGATCAAGACTAAGATCTAATAGAAGATCAAGCTCAAGATCAAGTTGAAGATTGAGTTTGAAAGACAACATGAAGTCAAGATCTAGTGATTTTTGAGTAGAAGATCGAGCTCCTTAGATAAGTTTAAGTCTCTAATCTACTTCAAGATAATGAAGTTTAGACCATACAGGTATTATAAACCCTAAAAAGATATTAGGTTTAGGTGCTTTCAAAATCTATTTAAAATTGGCTTTTTATATTTGAATTTGGTTGAGTTTTGACCAACCTAATTTTTAACTCGACCAGCCTAAGATTTTCTTGACCAGTCCTAGTACAAACTGAGTGAAACAAAAATTCAGTTACACCTTCAACCAATCAAGTGGTCTGCTCGACTAGACGAAGGACAATCTTCAACCAATCTAGGGTTCCTCGGCTCCAAGTCTAGCAACTGAATCAGTTTAGATTTTAGCATCCTCGACCAGTCGAAGACCACCTTCAAGCAGTCGAAGGTTTGTTAAATCTTATCCTGCTCAAATCTAGATATCTGTTGGAACAGAATTTGGTGCTTAGGCCAATCGAAGAAACAACTTCTTTGCTTATAAATTGGGGTTCTCTCTTAATCTGAATTATTCAATTATTACTATTATAATCCTTCTGCAAGAGAGAAAGAAGCCCCAGTTATTATCAAGCTATTGGACGGTATTTATAAATCATTTTATAGTTTTTTATTTAATTCCCTTAATCTCAAACTCTGTCATTCTGATTCTAAAAAGAGAGTGAATACTCTTCTTATTGAGATTTAAAAGAATTAATATAAGTAGCCACCTAATTTAAATTTAATTAAAATTAATAGAACCCTGGACCTTTTCTATCAGACTAAACATTAAACATTCGACATTCAAGAAAAGTCTTTCTTCGGCTACAGCTTCTTCTACGAGAAGACAAGTGTACATTTACATTTCGTATTTGGTTTTTTGAGATAGCCAGAAAATCTTAGTGTTGGTTTTTCTTAGATAGCCAGAAAATCTCGATGAGGGGTTTCTTTGTTTGTGATAGCCCAGTAAAAATCATAATTGTATTAGGTTTTAAGGTGACCTTATGAAAACCTTGTTCATAGTAAAAGCCAAGATTACGTGAAGAGTAATTTTGGGAGTGGAGTAAGTGTGGCTGTTTTAGAACAGTTATTGACACATCAAATCACTATAATTTTTGGTGTTGTGGTGACTACTTTTATCTTTTTATTATGAATGTTTGTAATTCCTTTTATGCTAAAGTGGTGAATGCTTATAATATTTAGTTTTATTTACTCTTGCTCAGTTTAGGATTTTGATTCTTATCACGTTCGTGAAATAAGGTTGTCCTTCCTAAACTTATTTGGATGAAGGTTGTCTTACGAATCAGTTTGAATCAACGTTTAAATATTAGTGCAATTGAGATATCTCATTTATTTACTTATTCAACACTTTATTTGATTATTTGGCATATTCCTATCTCCCTCCCCCCCCCCCCCCTTTCTGGACTACTTAAGCTCTCCTTTTCAAAAAGTTTTGAAATACTAAAACACTAAGGTTCCAAGAATCCACCTATAACAATCTCAATATTCAATCTACTTGATTCAATAAAAATAATTGAAATCGAAGTCTTATCCTATCCAGCTAGAAGATGAAATAATTGAAGCACAATATGAACTTTGTATTGAATTAGTTCACACATGAAGGAGTATTATGATGATTGGAAGGGATTCTATCATCCTACCATGCCGAGAAGACTATGATGAACAATAGGATTTGCAGATCTCATAATCTCACAATGGAAAAGAAATATTCAAAGCTATCGCAATGTCTATTGTAATTTGAGTGAGTCACAATAAACCATAGAAAACTAAAAATATTCCTTAACTCAAACCAAAACTTAATGGAAGTTTAACATAAACTTGAATCAAAGTAAACCAAACATTAAAATAAACTATAGGTTTCATTCCTTAGCCTTAGCTAAGAGATTAGCCTGAGAAAACTAACATCCTAAAAAAAATAAAAGAAAAACCAGAAAGATTTACTAGAACCCGTGAAGAAATTGAAGCGGAAGAACGTTGTCGGCGGTCCACCTAAGCCTTATTTCCCTTTCCAAACCCTATATGATACTTTAGAGTATCCTAGGGACTACTATTTATAGTTGTAGAACTCCGACTTTCGCACCAAGTTGGAAAAATTCTTAAACCGCCTCAAATTTACACAGTTCTCATAAAATCTATGTAACGCATTCGATCAATCGAACAGTCTTTGATTGATCAAAAAATCGTCAAGAACTGCCCAACGAGTTTAGCTTGAGAACTCCTGAAATTCTCGATTACACCTTGGATTGATCGAACAGCCTTCGATTGCACATTCGATTAATTAAACAGTCTTTTATTGTACCTTTGATTGATCGAACGGTCTTCGATTGATCAAAATCTATTTTGACACTTTTCAGAACTATGTTTTTTTTAGCTCCGAAATTTCAGAATATCTTTTTTCAGAACGATTTTTAGGATTCATTTTCTTCACTTCAAATCTTCGATTTTCTTCATTTCTCACTTAGTTTCATTAGATCTTTGGCATGTGAATTCTTCATTAATGACTTGTAAATCTCCAATTCTTCATTATCTTCTTTTGAACTCTAAATCCATCCTTGTAAACGATATTCATCATAAGCTTCTAAATCACCTCGCATGAAAAAACGTATATAATTAAATCAAATTATCGATTAAATGCTAGGAAAACTAATGTAATTGAAGGGTTAAATATTTGATATTTGAGTCTCAACAATGATGCCCTCCCTTTTCATAAGAGATCGATCAAGAACGTTTGGATTTTGTAAGGGGTGTCCCATTTCATCTGATCCCTCCCTCTTTCCGATCATATTTCAAATTTAAATTTTAAATTCAAATCTTGGAAAGGATGTGGAAAGAAGGATGGTAAGGAAATCTCATGTGGGACTCACTTACCAGTGATTGTCCACAAGTAGGCCTCAACAACCCACATCTAACATCTCACAGTCAATCACATTGTGGGATTGGCTCAAAATAGATTGTCCACCTAGCTTGTTTCATAACAACAAAAATAAAAATCATGATCATAAGAATTAAAAGCATAGGACCATCATTTGTTTATGAACTAAGCGGCCTCTAACTAACACTCAATAACCCAAACTTTGGAATGCAAATCTTAGTTTGCATGATCACATCGGATGAAGTTGACTTCCAATCAAAAGCACTCAGTGTTAAATGTGAAATATTGCATATTTACTTTCAATTGTGCATTACATTTATGCACATAGATGTACTATGTTGATTTAATTATGTACGTTTTGCTATGCCAGGTGATCTGGAGAGCTAAGACGACAAGGCGATTAAAGTAATGATTTAAAGCTCAAATAATGATCAAGTGGAGTATCAGATATTTGGAGGATAATATTGAAGAATTCAAGTGCCAAAGATCCAAGGAAACCAATTGCTAAAGATGAAGAAAAGTCTGGAAAATCACACTGTCAAATAATAGAAATAACAAACTAATCAATCCCACCTAAGGTATCTTTAGTGTTAAGAACAGTCCAACAATAAATAGTGATTTCTAGAGTAAATTCGGGTTAACCATTCAGTGTGACCAAAAGTGATATTTTGTTCCATTGAAGGTAGGTTCGGTTGGATCGAAAGGAGACGGAGAGTCCAGTGTAGTTTTGGTGAAGTTCGGTTCTAGCCAAAGGAACCTTCAGCTTGATTCGTTGTGAATTTGGTGCAACCGAAGGTGATCATTGGTGCAATTGAAGCATAACAAAAGTGTGTAAATTTGAAGTCAGTGAAAAGTTGATGCAGGATTTTCTTATTTAAATGGCTAATTTAGGTCATTATAAACACAAAATAGGGTTTGAGAGAGAGAAAGAGAGCAAGAGGTAGCAGAACTTCTATGAAGTTGTTCTTCTTCCTCAATCTTTCAGTTCTAGTTTATTTTTCATATTTTTGTTTGAGTTTCGTTCAAGTATGACATTGGTTGGCTAAATCTCTTGGCTAGGGCTGAGAGGTAAAGCTTGTAATTATTTTTAATATTCTAGTTTACTTTGATTTGAGTTTGATGGTTTGAATGTTGAACAATTCATTAATTTTAGTTTAAATAAAGCTTTGGTTTTAATTTACTTTAATCCATTGTCGACTCCGGGTACTTTGGATGCTAAGGAAGACTAAAATTGTTTACTTATCTATTTTGTAAGGGATTGATCTGTAAAATTCATATATTTACCATAGACTATAGGCATGATAGATACTTTGGATTCCCTGTGATTAATAACTTCGCGTTTCATGTGGGAACTGAATCAATTGGAGTTCAAATATGTTTTGGGTTGTAAATTTTGAATTAACCGCTCTATTATAAAGGTAGATAGGATAGGACTTCAATTCGAGTTGTGTTATCTAATTGAATCAAGTGAATTAAGCATTGAGAATGGCTAAAAGTGGATTTTTGGCGCTCTAAAGTTTCATCTTATTGATTTTCATTTTATAACATCTGGATTTCCATCATTGCTTTACTTTAATTCAAAGTTTCATAGTTAGTTCTATTTTTTGTTATATTTCTAAAGTGTTTTGAGAACATACCAATATGAGTCCATGTAGATCGACGTCGGTCTCACCAAGTTATTACTACATCGTAGCCCTGCACTTGGGGTTGTCAACTCTTAGGTTCGATCAAGTTTTTTGGAGCCATTGTCGGGGACTTCGGTTGTGTATACACACACATACTTTAGAGTTAGAATTTGTTTATAATAGGGATTAGTTTTCATTGTGTTTTTAGGTTAGGTTTTTCTTTAAAAAATTAGATACTAACATCATTTTTTCTTTTTCTCCTATTTTGCATAATCTAACTTACAATCGGCAATCGGGTACTATCCTTTCAACCCTCTTACTTTAGATTGTCTTTGAATTCTTCTTTCACTCTAGAAGTTTTAATTATTCTAGAAGTAAAAGTATGTTTAGAATTATGTTTGAGTGGTTCATGCCCAAGTAGGTCTGTGATCACACTCTTCATCTTCTAAGTGAGGAAGGACTAGTTGAAGTATTGTCTATCCACCACCATGTTAGAAAATATCTAAGATCCTCTAAATTAGCCAAGAATATGGCTAAGAACTAATCCAATCGGTGAATTGAAGAACAAACATAACAAGATAAGAAAGATGTGCACAACAGTTCACTAGCTAGAACTTTACGTAACTACTTACAACCAGTTAAGACGACCATCCGTTGCTGCATGATTTTTTACATAATGCAAGAAACGTGGATTTTAAACCGAGAGTGATCCAACTACTTCCAAAATTCAATGGATCAGACTTTGAAAGTCCATATCTACATCTCAAATTACTTGATAAGATTTTAGTTATCCTACAATTTAATAATGTGTCTAATAATACCCTAAGACTAGAATTGTTCCATTTTTCTTTAAAGGATAAGGGAAATTCATGGTTTTACTCCTTAAGGCCAAGATCAATTGGGACATGAGTTGAGGAGTTCCTTAAAAATTTCTTCCTAATTCATAAGACTAACAGCCTCAGAAGAGCCATAACGAATTTTTCACAAAAAGAGAAAGAAACCTTCATCTAATGTTGGGAGAAGTTTAAAGAACTTCTAAACATTTGTCCACATCATGGTGTAACACCCTGAAAATCGGGGGTCGTGTATAAACTCAACTCCCGAGTTCCAGACCGTCACTTATGCAACAAAAATGGTTATGATTCAATGTTGTCTGATTTAAAGCATTCACATGAGTAAAAGTATACCAAAACTGCAATTCATACTTCAGATCCAGTGATAAAAGCAAGCGGAAGACTAAACAATGTATATATCACTGTATGGAAAAATAAAGTAATCTCATCTGTCTCCAAAGTATGACTACATCTCTGAGTCTCATATACATATACATAACAAAAGAATAATGTTCAAAAAGGAAAGTCCCACTGATGTCCCCTCGATCCAGGTCGCCTACAGGAAGCCGTCGTGATACTGCATATACGAGAACTCATCCTGGTCCTCGTCGATCTCTGGCTCCACCTCCTGGATCTCGTCCTCACCTGCATCTACAACAGGGTCTGGTGGGTGTTGCAAACACCATCCCGTAACGTGGGAATGAGTGATCAACTCAGTGGAATCATAGAGCAAAGATTAGCATGTTCACAATTCAATCACACGATAATAGTAAAGCAGTAAATCAGACAATCCTAATACTGTTGTTAATGCAAGATGATATGACGTGATATATGCCCTCACCAACGATCACCCTCATGCGGCAACATCTTACGACCGCGGCATGCCACACTCCCTAGAGTGCTCCACATCTTCCAGGCACATGCAATGCTATGGTGATATGATTTTCAAGTTGTTATTAGTCCATTCAAACAGCAAGATTGGGAAACTAAGGTACTTCCCTTGTATCAATCCCAACACAGATCCTGTCTAGGGTCGTCACTCCTAGAAATCTCATACGATGTATATTTCGTAGGTCACTGCAAGGGCTGCCAGGGCTGTTGCTAGCACTCGTTGCACCGCTCCCCCATCACCTTATCAATACAGGCCTACTATACTCTACTGCACGGAAGGGTCGTCGCCTCCCGTGGACTCAGAATACGCTCGCGGTCACTACAAAGGGCTCGTCGCCTGATCAGTGTAGGCTGACAGCTAGAATATAGTGTCTCATACCACCATAATCTGCTCACGAGTCTAAGTGCTCACTGGTCACTACGGGGAGGTTTGTGGCCCCAGCGTAGGCCGACAGCTTGACCACGGTGTCTCATACCACCATGCCTGGCTCATGAGTCTTCGTGGATCAAGGTACCACGGTTAATAGGGTTTACAATGGTAAGTTCAGTACCCTAGGTTCAAGCAGTTATGATACATACAAGGTGAACAAACATCGGCCAGTCGGGTTACTTGACGGGCTCGACTAGCGTGATCGCATCTCAAGTTGAACGACATGAAGTGCGTAAAACACTTCGCGTGGCCTAACCACTGCCGCCAACTCTCAACACGAATCACGTTCATCGACGCGTCGTTCGTGGCTATGACCAGTCAGCCACGAATTCGCTCGGTTACCGACTGCCTGGACTAAGTCAAGTCCCACACATCTATAGAATTACATTAACACTATATACAAAAGTATTGGAATTGAAATACATCATGTGAGCATGTTAGCACATGTTATAACATTCAACTTAAGCAAATCTTCAAGGCATACCTTCCATGCATATTCAACTTAAGCAAATCTTCAAGGCATACTTCCTATGCATGTAATGCAATCATGCATAAGGTCAACATGTAGAAAATCATTTAGGTCAGCATTTTAATCATGAAATCAATCTCAAACTACTACATAACATCATTTAATTCAATACATACTAATACAAGCATTTACACAAACACATACACTACACTCTTAAGTCCACATATAGTATGTCGACCCAAAGTGCGCAACTTGGCGAATCTCTTCGCCAAACTGATTGTGCAAACATTCCTAACTCTCTAATACGACGACAAACCATGGCAATCACGTCAGCAAAATATGCATGTAGACCGTACTTCCTACAAATGACTAAAATGCCCTAAATCTCATATTCTTCGTTAATTTACGAAACAGGAAACGGAGAGCATGTTGTACATGTCAAACGGCGATGCCGTCGATAATCTACTATTAAACGACATTGAAAGCGTTGTAAACCGTCAATCAAAGCGTCTAAAATCCTCACCTAATCTCTTACGGTTGCAGGATTTTGAACGGAGCGTGTACGCTTCGTCTACGGCTGTAAGAGAACCTGATTTATGGATTACGTTAGCTAACATGCCATGAATCTACGTAAGCCCTAAATCAGTAAGTTTTTGGGGTTATTCTATACCTGAAAAGGTGTAGAAATCACCAGCCAGGTGATTGGAAGGAAGTGCTGAAGCAGCAACTGTCAGGGGCTCGGAAGCGGGAAAAATCTCCTCTTCCCTTTCTCTCAAACTCTCTCTCTTTTCTTCCTAGGGTTTGTGAATTTCGGATGGGAAGGAGAAATGAGGGTTTCAACCCCTTTTATAAGCCTGAAATTGTCGGAAATAGGCTCCGGGACGAAGTTTACTTGATGTCTATCCATTTCGGGGCTGTTTCGGTCCAAAAACTGCTTTCTGGTGGTCCCCTGGTCGATTGCGATCAGACTTAAGCTCATGGGTACCAGATGTACCTCGTATTAAGTTTTCAGTCTGGCAGGATTCACAGATCGCACGTGGCGGACCAGTTTCAGTTCAGCGGTCACCGCACATAGATCAGGGCTGAAAGTCTCATGATAATAAATAGAAATTTTTCCTGATCCGAGGGTGTAATCTGGATGAATTCTGACGGTCAGAACGCTTAATACTGACGCGTCAATTCGTGTGCCAGATTTGAATTTGAAATTCCAAATTCGTCCCTATTCGCGGTCGCTTCAGTCCGGGTTCAACGAAATAGTCTGTGATTATCGGTTTGACTTGATTTTCGAGATGATTGTCAAGTCCAGCTGGGCGGTTCTAACGGTCTAAGATAGGAGGTATCGGACCTTCGACGCGCGGTCTAAATCCAATACAAAAGTTCAACGTGCTCCAGAGGACAAACCTGCTTAGAGTTTGATCCGAGGTTATAGAGTATTGTAGAGTTGTTTGTTCTACTCGATTTGGGTCTTGCAGAACGTATTTAAAGTGATCAGGGACTATTTCCCAGATACTCTAGCGTTGCGCTAGCTGACTTACGCTTAATTTCCATGGAAATTATTCCTACACGATTTCGGGTCAAATCGGTACTCGAGCCCAAGTACGGATTTTTCACGGGCGTTACAATCTACCCCCCTTAACAAATAATTTCGTCCTCGAAATTTGTACCTGTTCGTACTCCTCGAGAAGCTGTGGGTAGTTCTTTCTTATCTCGGCTTCTGTCTCCCAAGTAGCCTCCTCCTCAGTATGATGCGTCCATAGTACCTTCACAAGGGGAATCACCTTGCTACGCAGTACCTGCTCCTTCCTGTGTAAGATGCGTGTCGGTCGTAGGATATAAGTAACATCCTCTCCTAACTGCACCTGCTCCCATCTGATGATATGGGACGGATCAGCAACGTACTTCTTCAGCATAGAAACATGAAATACGTTGTGGACGCTCGCGAGGGGCGTGGGTAAAGCCAATCGGTAAGCCACTGCTCCCACACGATCGAGGATCTGAAATGGTCCAATGAATCGCGGTGCCAGCTTCCCCTTCTTCCCGAACCGAAGGACTCCCTTCATAGGGAAAACTCGCAAAAACACGTGATCCCCAACTGTGAACTCTAGTGGCCTCCGTCTCGTATCGGCGTAGCTCTTCTGTCTGCTCTGCGCTGTAAGAAGTCGACGTCGAATAATATCGATCTTCTCTGACGTCGCCTGCACCAACTCTGGGCCGATCAAGCTACGCTCACCGACCTCTAACCAGCAATGCGGTGTGCGACAAGGTCGCCCATACAGCACCTCATAAGGTGCCATGCCGATACTCGTCTGGAAGCTATTATTGTACGCAAACTCCGCATATGCAAGACAGTCATCCCAACTGTCCTTGAAGTCCAATGCGCAAGCCCGCAACATGTCCTCCAGGATCTGGTTCACTCGCTCCGTCTGTCCGTCCGTCTGTGGGTGGAAGGCAGTACTGAACTTCAACTTCACACCCATAGCCTCCTGAATGCGAGTCCAGAAAATAGAAGTGAACCGCGTGTCTCTGTCCGAC
This sequence comes from Magnolia kwangsiensis, assembly GCA_037074715.1. Taxonomy (NCBI): domain Eukaryota; kingdom Viridiplantae; phylum Streptophyta; class Magnoliopsida; order Magnoliales; family Magnoliaceae; genus Magnolia; species Magnolia kwangsiensis. The sequence continues at coordinate 135,934,178 of CM073573.1, forward strand.
ACGATCTCCAACAGAACTCCATGCAGACGCACGATCTCTCTAATATACAATCTAGCCAGCTCGTCTGCAGAGTTCGTAACTCTGATCGGTAGGAAGTGCGCCGACTTCGTCAATCGGTCGACGATCACCCAAATGGAATCATGCCCCTTCCTCGTCTTCGGCAACCCAGAAATGAAGTCCATGGAAATGAAATCCCACTTCCACTCTGCAATCGGCATAGGCTGCAAAAGTCCAGGTGGTCGGCGATGCTCTGCCTTCACCTACTGACAAGTGAGACAACGGGACACGAACTTAGCTATGTGGGTCTTCATACCTTCCCACCAATACGTCCTCTTCACATCACGATACATCTTCGTGCTGCCTGGATGCATCGCGAGTCTAGTAGAATGCGCAGCCTCGAGAATCTCTCGTCTCAAGTCAGGGACATCTGGGACGCATAGGCGGCCACGGTAACGTAAGCCCCCATCCATACCAACTCGCCAGTCGGCGTCAGCATCATCACTGGCCTGCTCTCGAAGCTCAGTAAGATGCGCGTCGTCCCTCTGCGCCTCGATGACTCGGTCATCGATCTGAGATCGCACCTGTACGTGTGCGATGAACTCAAATGGCTCCTCTACGGTGAGTTTCTGCTCAAAGTCTCGCAAAAACTCCACCATATCCCACTCGGCAACCATCAGCGGAGCCGCAAACTCTATCGCCTTCTTGCAGCTCAACGCATCAGCCACAAGGTTCGCCTTCCCAGGATGGTAAGAGACTTCAAACTTGAAGTCCTTCAGCGTCTCCATCCATCGCCGCTGCCTCATATTCAAGTCTCGCTGCGTGAATATGTACTTGAGGCTCTTGTGGTCGCAAAAGAGCTCGAACTCCTCTCCGTAGAGGTAATGTCTCCAGAGTCTCAGTGCGAATATAACGGCTGCCAACTCTAGGTCGTGTGTAGGGTAATTCTCCTCGTGCTTCCTTAATTGTCTTGAGGCATACGAAATTACCCTCCCTCTGCATAAGGACACAACCCAAACCAACGCTAGACGCGTCAGTGTATATAGTGTATCTAACCCCTTGCTCTGGCAATACTAGCACAGGGGCGGACGTAAGTCTGTCCTTCAGCTCCTGAAAAGCTGACTCCGCCTTATCATTCCAGGCGAACTTCACGTCCTTCCGTGTCAACTGAGATAAGGGTCTCGAGATCTTCGAGAAGTCCTGAATGAAGCGCCGATAGTAGCCAGCGAGACCCAAGAAACTCCTAACCTCAGTGACAGAACCAGGCTGCTCCCAGTCCTGCACCGCAGCTACCTTAGACAGGTCAACTGCCATGCCATCCTTGGACACCACGTGTCCCAGAAACTTCACCTCCTGCTTCCAGAAGTCGCACTTCTTATACTGTGCGAACAACTGATGTCGTCTGAGCGTATCAAGGACCAAACGCAAGTGCTCCTCATGCTCCTCTCGACTCCTAAAGTACACCAAAATGTCGTCGATGAAGACAACGACGAATCGATAGAGGAAAGGCCGAAATACCCGGTTCATCAGATCCATGAACACGGCCGGTGCGTTCGTGAGACCGAACGACATCACGAGGAACTCGTAGTGGCCAAAACTGGTCCTGAATGCTGTCTTCTGCACGTCCTCATCCCTGACGCGCAGCTGATGATATCCTGACTGAAGATCAATCTTCGAGAAGTACTGCGCTCCTCTCAACTGATCAAACAAGTCATCGATCCTGGGCAAAGGGTACTTGTTCTTCACCGTGAGCTGGTTCAGCCTGCGATAATCAATACACAATCGCAGCGAACCATCCTTCTTCTTCACGAACAAGACCGGTGCTCCCCAAGGAGACACGCTAGGCCGTATAAAGCCAAGCTCTAGCAGACCATCAATCTGCGTCCTCAACTCCTCCATCTCACATGGTGCCATGCGATACGTCGGCAGTGAAACGGGTGTAGAACCAGGAACCAGATCGATAGTGAAATCGATCTCACGTCGGGGCGGCAAACCAGGGATCTTCCTGAACAGATCCCCGAACTCAGAAACAACTGGCGTCTGCTCAAGTACCTGGGCACCAGCGTCTCGCAATAGAGTGGCGTAGCTAAGAATGCGGAAAGGAAGATTTACCCGCACTGAAAATGTGAAGGATGCGCCCTCAGGCTCGTACGCTGTGACTATACGAGTCTCGCAGTCAATCTCGGCTCTCGCTGCAGTCAACCAATCCATGCCAAGAATGACGTCGAGATAAACGAGCGAGGGATCGACGACCAGATCAAGAGTCATCGTCCTGCCTCCCAGATCAACCAAACAACCCTCACACATCTGGGTGACATCCGAAAAATCTCCATGAGCTGCAAAGACTCGCACGCTATCCATAGTGATAGTCTGCAACCCAAGACGTCTGACTACGGCACGCGATATCAAAGAAAGCGTGGAACCAGTGTCCACCATGACAAGAACGGGAGTACCTCCGATATGGCCCGTGACCTCGAAGGCTGAATGCTGGAATGTCGGCGTCGTAGCTGCCTCAGCGGTCAGTGCATGAACTCGAGCCTGTTGTGGCCTGTTCGGCCGCTGTGTCAAGGGCCGTGGAGGCTGTCGAATCTGCAATACCGTAGGTCTGAAAGAAGGATGCGCAGGAGCTGACCGTATAGGCGGTGCTGATATCGCCTGTGGACGTACACGATCAATCTTCTGCGGCGGCGAGAACCCACTGTCCCGCATCCTGGAAAAGCAACTCTGCGCTAAGTGGCCCGTCCTCCCACAGTATGTGCATGATAAATCAGGGCGCCAAAACGGTGGTACAGGCGTCGTAGTCCTGGTAGGAGGATCAAAGCGAGGCCTCTTGCTCGCGAAGGGCTTGTCTGGCAAATCCGGTCGCGGCCTAGAAGTAGTCGGGCCTCGAGATCGCGCAAGTCGATCCACGTCCTGCTCTGCCCGCATGGACATGTGAACCAACTCCGCATAGGAAGGGAAACTGACACAGCACATCTTCGACCGAATATCCGGTCGCAAGCCCTCCAAAAAGCGCCGTATGCGCATCTGCTCATCAGCTAGAATCGTCGGGACGTACCTGCCCAACTCTGTGAACCGATGCTCATACTCGGTAACCGTCATCGCTGCCTGCCTGAGACAGAGAAACTCATTCTCCCTCTCGTGCCTGTAGGTCTGGGGATAATACTTCTCATGGAAGCGGAACTCAAATGCTGCCCACGCCCACACGAAATCTGCGGCAACAGTCCGCAATATGCTATCCCACCACATACTGGCCTCTCTCTCAAACAGGAAGGTAGTCAGCTCTACCTGCTCAGCCTCGGTACAGTGCAACATCCGTAGAATCTTCGACACTCGGTCGAGCCAGAACTCAGCCTCCTCGGGTCTGTGAGAACCCGTGAAAGTAGGAGGCCGCAAGCGCTTAAATCGCTCCAGTAGGCCCCGTGTGTCGACAGGATTCCCCGCAGGGAAAGCAGGCTGCGCAGGATGGGCCATGCCCTCATCCTGGGCCTAAGTATAGGCATCCTCAGCTGGATGCGCAGGTGGTGCAGGTGGAGTAGATGTAGTCGAACCCCCACCCTGGGCTAAAGTCCCAACTATGGTGGTCAGAAGCTGCTGCTGCTGTAGCATCATAGCCATCATCTGCTCGAATCTGTCAGGGGGTGGAGCAGGCTGTGGCGGATGAGGTGCAGAAGTAGATGCGCGATGTGGCTCTCTAACAGATGGTGTAAATGGCGGTGGTCCATCTGTAGGACCAACAGCAGGCTGAGACGACCGAACTGCCTCAGGAATCGGGCCCACAGCAGGGTCCGGACGAGTGTCAGACTGAGAGGGAGTCTGATCCATCTGCTCTGACAATGAAAGCCGAACCGCGCTCCTCGTAGTCTTAGGTGGCATTCCCTATATTAAAAATAGGGTGCAACCTTGTCAGTCTCAATTGCACAATTACACCGCAAACATTCACTTAAAGAGTCAAAGGCATTCCATGCATTTCAATTAATCAAAATTGTCACAATACAAGGGATATATCCTTACAAGCATCATGACTAGAATTACATGGAAAATTAAGACAGTTAAGCAACAGCAACATAAGTAAAGCACTAGCCCTAATAGGCTTTACACACATAAAACAGGAAATGGCTAACTACTAATAACAACATCAAAGATCGCATCGCTAGTCGGAGTCTGGTGACGGAGGAGGAGCACCCTTATCCTGTAAGCAACACAGGATTGCCTTCAAGGTGCGAGTCACCTTGCCAAACTTCTTCTTTGTAACGGCCTTGGCATCAGCGACTTCTGCTCGAAGTTCTTGGACTTCCCTACGCAAAGCGGTCTGACTCTCCTCCATCCGAGAAATGCGGTCGTCGATAGTAGTCTGCGCAGAAGGAGGAGGGCTCTCATCAGTATCCTGAGCCTCCTCTTCTGCTTCTTCCTGAACCTCTTCCTGAACCTCTGCTTTAGGTTCTTCTTCGCTTTGATCTTCCTCTTCATCAAAGTCATCCCCACTATCCCTTTCAAGTTAATTTTCACGGTATTGTGACCCAATCTTCATCTTAACCATTGTCGACTCATCGATGGTGTGAATCGATACCGGCAATTCAGGCCCAAGTCTATAGGCAAACTCAAGTGTAATCTTGCAAATAAGTCGGTAAAAGGGAAGCGATTCGGATGTTCTTCTCGACCTGGCTATGAGAACTATCTGCCGTAAGATGAAAGTGGTCATACATACGTTCTCTCCCTGGGCCACCAGAAATAAGAAATCTACCATAAGACGTGTACATTCAATGCGGTTCGTCGACCTGGGATAGACATTGAACGTGCAGATATGATGCAGCAGGCGCAAATCCTCAGACATGTACGTCGCCTTGAGGCTATTATTAGGCTGTCATGGAACCAACTTACCGCACAGAAACCTGGTGCGGCGATCTCGTTCACGTCTAGTCCTCAAATTCTTCTCACTTGGATGCACATCACCTAGAGGCACGTTGAGAAGTCGCGCAATCAATCGGACGTCGATCGTAGCCATCCGATCTCTACCAAAAGGGATTTTGAACTGCAAAGGCTCCAAGGTAGGATTCTGGATGCTAGCATAGAAGGTACGAACAGTGCTCACATTAGCACGAGCGCGAGCTTCAAAGATCGGTCCCCAGTGCGCAGCTTCAATGCGTTCGAACAATAGATATTCGCCGAACAATCGTCCATCTACGTCCACCTCAAATAACACTCTACGATCAGTGTATTCACCATGAGGCATCTCTGATAGAATGGTTCATCCAAGGTGTGCATGGGGATCCAAATCCCACTTTGTACGGCACTCCAGGACTGCAGCTGGACCTGCGGCGGTGCTTGAACTTGCGGCACCACCCTGCGGTCTTCTTGATCGAGCAGGGCGGCTCGGTCCAGCCTCGTCTGTCGCGGTTTTTCTCTTACCCATCAAAGATATGATGGATGAGAGTGACAAAAGGCCCAAAATGGCTTCCACAAAAGCCATGAAAAACGCCGAAAATGCAGAGAAATGGCTGCCCAATCTGAAAAAAGGAAATCTAGGCGTCGTAGAGAGATGCTTCAAGCTTCCCAAGGCTGTACTTTTAGGGAGAAATACAAACAAAAAGATGGGATGGAGCACCTCACGATTTCAGCTCTATTTGGGGGATTTTGGAGCTCCAAATGGTGAGATCTTCAAGGAAAGAGGCTGCCAACACCCAATAAGTGATGGGTGGTGGTCGGTTTTGGCCAAGGAAGGTTCTAGGAGTGGTTTGGGACGCCGGGGTTTGGAATGGGTTGCTGAAAATTGAAACTAGGGCTATGTAGAGGGCTGTTTGTGAAGGAGAGGTGAGATTTGGGGGTTTTCGTGAGGTGGGAGGTACCTAGGGATGGTGTGGATCTCATTTAAGGGGGTGCGCCCGAAGGACAGCACCAACAGACACCGCCGGCCGGCGATGCATCACCCGACCGGCGATGGCATCGCCGGCCAACTTTCAAGTTGGCCAGTGGGACCCCATGGGTCTGGTCCCCCATGGTCCCAGGGTCCCAAAAAGTTAGGTCTCACCCCTTAGTTCACAATAATTTGGTCTGTATGAGCCCAAACATGTGTTCGGGGATTTCCAGGTCCACATCGCAATCTCGAATACTAAACCATATGATGCAGCATATGAATTTAGGGTAGAAGGAGCCAGTACACCTATCTAGCTCCTTAGTTGCTAAAGAAAGTAAAGTTAGAATGGCCTTATGACCATTTTTCATGAAATTTTACTATTCACTATAAAAATTTTTGAAAGTACTAATTTATATTATTTTCACATTATTTTTGATGCCTAACATGAAATGGATAAGAAAGAAATTAAGATTGGAGTGTTTAGAGGAAGAATTTTGAAGATTTTTGGTGAAACGGGGTTTTTAAGCCCTGGCAATTGATTACTGGAGTCGTGGTCATCCCACGGCCCAAGGATTCACTTTTGCGGTTTAAAACCGCTCATAGGACGTCTCCACCCGACTTCCTAAAGCTTAGAAGTGATTCGGGTTGCTTTACGCGACCCGAGATGCGTTACAGACTCGATCTTGCGATCGATCCTAATAGACTTCGCCTATCGGCGAATCTGTGATCCTAGAAGTGTTTCTAGACCCTTCTCGCACCCACCTAAGTCAAAGGAAGCGACAGCGTACGTCGCAAGACCATAACCCAGGCCCAGTATACTCTCATTCATGCTCTGATACCAACTTGTAACACCCTGAAAATCGGGGGTCGTGTATAAACTCAACTCCCGAGTTCCAGACCGTCACTTATGCAACAAAAATGGTTATGATTCAATGTTGTCTGATTTAAAGCATTCACATGAGTAAAAGTATACCAAAACTGCAATTCATACTTCAGATCTAGTGATAAAAGCAAGCGGAAGACTAAACAATGTATATATCACTGTATGGAAAAATAAAGTAATCTCATCTGTCTCCAAAGTATGACTACATCTCTGAGTCTCATATACATATACATAACAAAAGAATAATGTTCAAAAAGGAAAGTCCCACTGATGTCCCCTCGATCCAGGTCGCCTACGGGAAGCCGTCGTGATACTGCATATACGAGAACTCATCCTGGTCCTCGTCGATCTCTGGCTCCACCTCCTGGATCTCGTCCTCACCTGCATCTATAACAAGGTCTGGTGGGTGTTGCAAACACCATCCCGTAACGTGGGAATGAGTGATCAACTCAGTGGAATCATAGAGCAAAGATTAGCATGTTCACAATTCAATCACGCGATAATAGTAAAGCAGTAAATCAGACAATCCTAATACTGTTGTTAATGCAAGATGATATGACGTGATGTATGCCCTCACCAACGATCACCCTCATGCGGCAACATCTTACGACCGCGGCATGCCACACTCCCTAGAGTGCTCCACATCTTCCAGGCACATGCAATGCTATGATGATATGATTTTTAAGTTGTTATTAGTCCATTCAAACAGCAGGATTGGGAAACTAAGGTACTTCCCTTGTATCAATCCCAACACAGATCCTGTCTAGGGTCGTCACTCCTAGAAATCTCATACGATGTATATTTCGTAGGTCACTGCAAGGGCTGCCAGGGCTGTTGCTAGCACTCGTTGCACCGCTCCCCCATCACCTTATCAATACAAGCCTACTATACTCTACTGCACGGAAGGGTCGTCGCCTCCCGTGGACTCAGAATACGCTCGCGGTCACTACAAAGGGCTCGTCGCCTGATCAGTGTAGGCCGACAGCTAGAATATAGTGTCCCATACCACCATAATCTGCTCACGAGTCTAAGTGCTCACTGGTCACTACGGGGAGGTTTGTGGCCCCAGCGTAGGCCGACAGCTCGACCACGGTGTCCCATACCACCATGCCTGGCTCATGAGTCTTTGTGAATCAAGGTACCACGGTTAATAGGGTTTACAATGGTAAGTTCAGTACCCTAGGTTCAAGCAGTTATGATACATACAAGGTGAACAAACATCGGCCAGTCGGGTTACTTGACGGGCTCGACTAGCGCGATCGCATCTCAAGTTGAACGACATGAAGTGCGTAAAACACTTCGCGTGGCCTAACCACTGCCGCCAACTCTCAACACGAATCACGTTCATCGACGCGTCGTTCGTGGCTATGACCAGTCAGCCACGAATTCGCTCGGTTACCGACTGCCTGGACTAAGTCAATTCCCACACATCTATAGAATTACATTAACACTATATACAAAAGTATTGGAATTGAAATACATCATGTGAGCATGTTAGCACATGTTAAAACATTCAACTTAAGCAAATCTTCAAGGCATACCTTCCATGCATATTCAACTTAAGCAAATCTTCAAGGCATACTTCCTATGCATGTAATGCAATCATGCATAAGGTCAACATGTAGGAAATCATTTAGGTCAGCATTTTAATCATGAAATCAATCTCAAACTACTACATAACATCATTTAATTCAATACATACTAATACAAGCATTTACACAAACACATACACTACACTCTTAAGTCCACATATAGTATGTCGACCCAAAGTGCGCAACTTGGCGAATCTCTTCGCCAAACTGATTGTGCAAACATTCCTAACTCTCTAATACGACGACAAACCATGGCAATCACGTCAGCAAAATATGCATGTAGACCGTACTTCCTATAAATGACTAAAATGCCCTAAATCTCATATTCTTCGTTAATTTACGAAACAGGAAACGGAGAGCATGTTGTACATGTCAAACGGCGATGCCGTCGATAATCTACTATTAAACGACATTGAAAGCGTTGTAAACCGTCAATCAAAGCGTCTAAAATCCTCACCTAATCTCTTACGGTTGCAGGATTTTAAACGGAGCGTGTACGCTTCGTCTACGGCTGTAAGAGAACCTGATTTATGGATTACGTTAGCTAACATGCCATGAATCTACGTAAGCCCTAAATCAGTAAGTTTTTGGGGTTATTCTATACCTGAAAAAGTGTAGAAATCACCAGCCAGGTGATTGGAAGGAAGTGCTGAAGCAGCAACTGTCAGGGGCTCGGAAGCGGGAAAAATCTCCTCTTCCCTTTCCCTCAAACTCTCTCTCTTTTCTTCCTAGGGTTTGTGAATTTCGGATGGGAAGGAGAAATGAGGGTTTCAATCCCTTTTATAAGCCTGAAATTGCCGGAAATAGGCTCCGGGACGAAGTTTACTTGATGCCTATCCATTTCGGGGCTGTTTCGGTCCAAAAACTGCTTTCTGGTGGTCCCCTGGTCGATTGCGATCAGACTTAAGTTCATGGGTACCAGATGTACCTCGTATTAAGTTTTCAGTCTGGCAGGGTTCGCAGATCGCACGTGGCGGACCAGTTTCAGTTCAGCGGTCACCGTACATAGATCAGGGCTGAAACTCTCATGATAATAAATAGAAATTTTTCCTGATCCGAGGGTGTAATCTGGATGAATTCTGACGGTCAGAACGCTTAATACTGACACGTCAAGTCGTGTGCCAGATTTGAATTTGAAATTCCAAATTCGTCCCTATTCGCGGTCGCTTCAGTCCGGGTTCAACGAAATAGTCTGTGATTATCGGTTTGACTTGATTTTCGAGATGATTGTCAAGTCCAGCTGGGCGGTTCTAACGGTCTAAGATAGGAGGTATCGGACCTTCGACGCGCGGTCTAAATCCGATACAAAAGTTCAACGTGCTCCAGAGGACAAACCTGCTTAGAGTTTAATCCGAGGTTATAGAGTATTGTAGAGTTGTTTGTTCTACTCGATTTGGGTCTTGCAGAACATATTTAAAGTGATCAGGGACTATTTCCCAGCTACTCTAGCGTTGCGCTAGCTGACTTACGCTTAATTTCCATGGAAATTATTCCTACGCGATTTCGGGTCAAATCGGTACTCAAGCCCAAGTACGGATTTTTCACGGGCGTTACACATGGCTACAAAATTTTGTAAGTAATAAGCTTTTTCTACGATGGATTGACTTCACCCATGCACCAATTCATAGAGATGATATACAATAGGAAGTTTATGAATAAGGATTTCGATGACGTGTGGGACAACTTTTATATGTTATCTGAAAAAGTACAATCCTGGGATACTTCGAGTAAGTCGAGCAATCTCAAGTCGACTCAGCCTAAGAAAAAATGAGAAATTTATGTCCTAAGAGAAGAAGATGATGTTAATGCTAGGATAGTTAGCTTTACAAGAAAAGTCGAGGCCATGGAGTTGAGGAGAGTAGAAACGGTCAAACCCAATGAGACCATTGAGATTGTTTGCAATATTTGCGCAAGTAGTGTGCACTTGACACAAGAATGTCATACAATTCCTGCATTCTAAGAGTTATTACATGAGCAATCCAATGCCATGAACAATTATCAATGGCTTTTTAGTGCTCTAATTTCAAACACGTACAAATACAGTTGGCAAAACTACCCAAATCTCAGTTGGAGGAATGAACCAATGACTAACACTGATAAGAATCCTCAACGGCCTATTCCTTTAATTCTTAGCCCATTTTTAATATTGAAGAAGACCTAAGAGGATCCAGTTCGAATGCTCATAAATGATCAAGAACAATTCAATTAGAATGTCATGCAAACATTCTAAGATATCAAACATCATTAGAGATGTTTGCATCGTCCATTCAAATATTAAAGTCATAATTAACTATAAGGGAGAAGGGGACTCTTCCAGCCCAACCTCTACCTAACCTAAAACCTCAATGCAAGATAAGTAACCCTAACTCTTCTACTCCACATGTGGTGAAAGATAAGTCCATCACCACTCTTAAAAGTGGAAAAATAATTGACAAGAGCATCTTGACGAGGGTTGATAGGCCTAACATCATTAGGGATGTTTGCATCGTCCATTCAAAAATTAGAGTCACAATTAATTAACTGTTGGGGAGAATGGAACTCTTCTGGCCCAACCTCTACCTAACCCAAAACCTCAATGCGAGATAAGTGACCCTAGATCTTCTACTCAACATGTGGAGCAAGCCAAGTCCATCACCACTCTTAGAAGTAGAAAAGCAATTGACAAGATCATTCCGATGAGGGCTGATAAGCCTAAAGACTTAGAAGAATCTAAGGGTAATGATGAGACTAGCAACACCTAAATACTCAGGATATCTTGGAGGTTTTCCATCCACTTTGACCCCCTGATTTGTACTCACCGCATCCACCTCAAAGATAATGTGAAAACATCTAAAAAGCGACAACACCGTCTAAATCCAAGCATGAAAGATATGGTTAAGGCTGAGGTGTTAAAGCTCTTAGATGTGGGTATTATCTACCCTATATCTGATAGCGAATGGGTGAGTCCAACTCAGGTGGTGCCCAAGAAGTTTAAAATTACCATCATAGCCAATACGAATAATGAACTCGTGTCAATTAGAGTTGTCACTAGTTGGAGAATGTGCATTGACTACCGGAAGATGAATACCATCACTAGGAAGGACCACTTTCCTTTGCCCTTTGTTAATTAAATTTTGGAAAGATTAGCGATCATTCCTATTATTGCTTCCTAGATGAGTACTCAAGTGTAACATCCTAGATTTTCAAAAATTCTTAAATTTTTTTTAATGTAATTAACTTATATTATCATTTACTGACCATTGGCACTCAATGTTGGTTTATACATGGGTGATACCAGTAAAGAACCGCACTAGTCCGATTAATCAACCGTAGGAAGCTAACGAATCCGTCCGATCAATTGAACATCAAGTTTAGCCCCATGATTTACTCATGTAGGGCCCAAATCTAACCGACCCATCATTAACTAATTAAGACAATCATAACTAAATTAAATATCTAACCGAAGCCGAGTCAGATAAGGCCCGGATCTTGACTAATAGACCAAATCAAGCCCATTACTCTTTTAGCCTAAAACCGACGATTTAGAGTAAACATGACCAAATCTCTACTTGCACTACTTATAAATAGGCCACATTATGAACATAGTTAATCCAAACTCTAATCATTGCCCATAAGAAATTTCAATACCTAATTCATTCCAAAAATGTCCTGATTTTCTGAACAAGCTCTAGACGGCCACTAGTTCCAAAACTATAAAATATTGTTTGTCTTACTGGGCTTGACATCCATCGCGGGAGTCAGACCTAGGTACTATCCAGAACCGCTTAACTTGAGCCAAAGGACGAGTGCATGAGAAGTGCAAATACCCTAAAGAAAGAGGCTAAAACTTAAGTAAATTGGGTCATCCACTCTTATGCAAAATTAAGAGTTTCAGACCGTTGATTTACAACTAAACTTCACAAGTGGAGTAAGGATATTTCTCTACTCATATCCGTATAGCCACGGCCCCGATTGACTATCGGTGACTGTTGAACAGACTTCTAACCATATCTATTGATTAATGTATCCAAATGGTGAGTCGAACATGTCCATACGTAGATCATCATTAGGGCTAATTATCCTGCGATGTATATCAATATGTACACCCCGTAGTGGGCCCTAGAGGCTAGAAAAACCCTCCCATAGGGCTAGTATAGTAAAAACCCAACCCTCAGGGTCATTTACACCAAATCTGGCACTATATAAAGGCTTTATTTGGGCACCCCCTCCTCCCATACGAATTTCATGCCCTAGAGTAAGAGAAAAAAAGGAAGAAAGGAAGAAGAAAAAGAGAAGAAAGGAGAAGAGAGAGACCTTGGAGTGTGGGTGTTGGTGCACCTCCACCCTTTCATCCCCTCTTTAGCCGCCTCGCCGTAGCTAAAGTCGTCGTTGAAACTTTCCCAACAATTGTTGGAGGTAAGTGTTAAATCTCAAATATAATTTAGAGGTTCAATAGTTGTTTATCCCAAATCTCATAAGCTTGTATGTTTATTTAGGTCTTTCAACAATTTTCTCTAAAAACCTAACCCTAGGAGCTCAAAATTGAAAATTTCTTCTTAAATGTGCAGACTATTATTCTTAGGTGGCGTAGCACCAATTTTAGTATGAATATAATGATTATGTTTGATTGGGTGATATATTTAGATAATCTAGAGAAAATTTAAGCAAGACCTTAAATTTTAGATTCTCTTAATCAACATGGAATGATTATGAAATGTTTATTATTCCCTAACATGATTAGGTATAAATTTGATGATTGTTTGTTCATTTTTTGCTTAATTTTTGTACAATGTTTCCTTATAACATGTATGATGCATTAACCCTTGTGTATTTTGTACTAAAAAATACATAAAATTCTTGGCTTCCTTACTAACCCACACAACACACTTGCACATTTATTTTGTAATAATGTTAGTAGTCGCATTTATAGAGAAACTTAAATTTATATGTTTAATGTATGACTACTTGACATCACTTATGCTAGATGATAAACCATAATTTGTTGAAGTGTTATTGAATACCATCAAATCCCTAGGTTGCTCAGGAAACTGAGGTGAGAGAAGGTAGTCCCGTTGGTAGGACCATCCTGCAGCTAAACCAGCAGATTTGGGTAGATGTGAATGGGCACCAGTAGTTTGACTACATGGGTCACGTGTACTCGATGTCATCCATCACGTACTAGTCTAAACTCGCACGGTCTAGTTTACTTACTGACCAACCATGTTTGTTAACCATTTCTACCCATGCCTGTATAGAACTTGGAACATCCTTCAACCACTAAAGCCTATTAATAACCATTTGAAACCGATTCACAAACTCGAGAGTCGGGCATGGTGGAATGAGACACAGTGTCCGAGCTGTCGGCCTACGCTGGGGTGACGAGACTCCTCGTAGTGACCGCGAGTGATCCCTCTTCTCATCACTCCCCATGTCCTTGAAATAGGGGATGAAAAACTCGATGGGATCAAGGATCACGGAGTCCTGATCTTGTACATTGAGGGGCCTTAGCCTCGCAACTAGTTGAGGGTAATGATACGTGGGGTGTACCAGTTTTCCCAATCTGCTGGATGAACTAAATTAATTAAATACTCGGCTAACATTATTCATGTATCGCATTAACTAATATTTGGTGACTCGGCAATTGAGGTCGTAATGAGGGAGTGTTATTCATGCATAACCATGAGATGAAGTCGCTCGAGGGAGTGTTGTTGCGAGGTCATGCATCATATCATAATACATACATATATATTAACAGGACTAGTTAGGGATCTGTGAATGTATGTCTTTCATTAAATTCATCGTATAATTGATGGTTATTGTAACTTAAGGCTAATAGTAACCACTGAGTTAGCTACTCACTCTCACTTTGGGATGGTTTTTTAAAATACCAACCAGACATGTCATTAGATGTAGGTGAGGCAGAGCTCGACGATCTGAGCGGGGTGAGCATGGATGAGGTTAAGGAGCTTCCCTCCTTCCAGACTTTCGACGAATCCTTTTAGTTTGAGTTCAGGCTACCGTAGGGTATGGGCCAGGGCTCTAGTTGCTTTAGGTCAAGTATGGGTGGGATTAGTTCCCTATTTAAATGACTTGAGATTTATGGTTTAGATACTTCTCTATTTAGTGACACTCGATACTGCTTTATGATTTACTTATGTTGCATGCCTTGCTAAACTCTCCATTGTTTATGAGATCATTCAAATGTAATTAAAATTTAAAGCCTATTAAGGCACCCATAGCACCTGAGAATTTGAGAGCCGAGTCCCGATAAGGCCCCTGAAAACCCAGGGTGTTATATCAAGCTACAACCAGATAGAGATGGCCCTTGAGGACCAAGAAAAGACTATATTTACATACCCCTTTAACACTTGTGCCTACCATAGTATGTCATTCAGATTGTGTAATGTCCCCTCCACATTTTAGCAATGTATGTTGAGTATTTTTTTGACATGGTGAGGCAGTTTTTAGAGGTCTTCATGGATGATTTCTCCATCTTTGATTATTCTTTTAATGAGTGCCTTGAGTACTTGAAATTGGTGCTGAAAAGATGTGAAGAAAGGAACCTTGGGCTAAATTTTTTTAAAAAAAAAAAATGCCACTTTATGGTTTAAAAGGGAATAGTCTTTGAACACATTATATTGTCTAATGGAATTGAGATGGATAAAGCCAAAAGTGGCTTAATCTCTAACCTACTACCATCCGAGAGCATACGTGACGCGTAATCCGTTTTAGGACACGCCAGATTTTACTGAAGGTTTATAAAGGACTTTAGCCTCATTTTTAATCCTTTATGTAACCTTTTTCAAAAGAAAATCCTTTTCGAGTGGAGCGAGTAATATCAAAAAGCTTTCACTAAGTTCAAATGCATGTTGACCAACGCCCCATCATGCAACCAACCGATTAGAGTATTCCTTTGAAATCATGTGTGAGACAAGCGATTATGCGATTGGGGCAGTGCTAGGCTAAAGAAAAGACAAGAAGCACTACGTTATTTACTATAAGAGTAGAGCTCTAAACCCTATCTAGGTGAACTACTCTACTATAGAAAATGAACTCTTAGCCGTAATGTTCACTTTGAACAAGTTTAGGTCCTAGTTGATTGGATCCAAAATAATCATCTTCACTGACCATGTGGCACTAAAATATCTTCTTTTCAATGAGGGTATTAAGCCTCGTTTACTGAGATGGATCCTTCTACTCCAACCGTTTAATTTCAAAATCCAAAATAAGAAAGGAGTAGAAATATAGTAGTTGACCACCTCTCATGGCTTGTTCTCTTTGATTCCACGGAAATAACACCATTAATGACATGTTTCCTAATGAACAATTCCTCAAAAATTTTCAATTACCATTGTACGCTGACATTACTAACTATCTTCCTATAGGTACAATTTCTACTCATTGGATTGCGCAAGATAAGAAAAAAAAATTTCACTGAGGTATGCAAGTTCTTTAGGGATAATCCTTATATTTTTAAATATTGTCTTGATTAGATTATAAGGAGATGTGTTCCTGATCATGAGCAACATAGTGTCATCTCCTTTTGTCACTCATATGCATGTAGTAGTCACTTTTCGGCTAAAAATACTACCAAAAAAATTCTACAATCCGCCTTTTATTGGCCCACTATGTTCAATGATACCAAAGGATTTTGTAAAGAATGTGAGTGATGTAAAAAATTGGGAGGAATATCCCATCAAAATATGATGCCATTGAATCCTATTTTGATCATTGAAGCATTTAATTGTTGGGGCATCAATTTCAAGAGATCATTTCTCCATCTTTTGGACATCTCTATAGTCTTCTTGTTGTTGATTATGTTTCCAAATGGGTTAAGGCAATTTCATGCCAAAATAATAATCATCGAACGATCATTAAGTTTTTCTAAAGAAAATATCTTATGTATGTTCGGAACACCCCGAGCCATCATTAGTGATGAAGGACCTCACTTTTGCAATTACCCATTTGAAACGTTAATGAAGAAATATGGTATTACGCATAAAGTGAGTACCCTCTATCACTTATAGACGAACGACTAAGCTGAAATATCAAATAGGGAGATTAAATAAATTTTGAAAAAAATGGTAAACCCAAACTGCAAGGATTGGTCACTTTGACTAACCAAAGCCTTATGGGCTTACCATAAGGGCTATAAAACCCTTACTGGTATGTTTCCCTATAGATTTGTCTATTGGAAGATTTGCACTTTCCTGTGGACTTGGAGCATGAGGTGTATTGGGATATAAAGACCTTCAATTTTAATCTCGATAAAGCTGGCTCGTTATGCAAATTCCAATTAAATGAACTTGAAGAAATATAGAATGATGCTTACGAGAACTCTCGGATAAATAATGATAGGATGAAGGTGTTCCATGATAAGAATATCCTTCGAAAAAATTTTGAACCGCTTAATATGATGGGTCTTTAGGTGTCCTGATGCAATAGTCCATGCAAGTGGGACTCGTGGTGATTAGGTGATCCAAATAGTTGATCTGACAGGTCTTTCAATGTTATGTGATGTGGCAAACATCCAGTGAGTCAAATGATCCCCATGCTTTGTTTACTGCCTTACAAATAGATAGGTAAAATATATTAAAGGTACTAAATAGTAATGGCAATTGGTCAATTTGACATGCAGGCTAATTAACCGAACCTACTTCTAAGCCAAGTTCAGGCTAATTCAGGTTGGCTTACAGGTTAGATTTGATCAAAAAATTTAACCTAGTTAGATAAATGGATTAGAATCAAAGATGCATGTTACATAGTTTTGATCATTTTGTGAGTTACATGTCCGATTGTGTCATATATAATGCTTAGTTCAAAACTATAATTACTAACAATTCTTATGCAACTTTGACGTATTTACACTAAATGAAGATTTAAGTCCACATGACACCTTCTCCTATACACATCTTCCTTATATACTCTGACATCTTTATTTTAAAAAATAGTAGGAGATTATTCAATTTTTTTCTTCAAAATAAAATACTTTTTAAAGCTAGGCATCAGTTCGGATCGGATCGGATTGTATCTAACTCGACCCGATCCGAAAGTTAAAAGGCCTTACCCGAACTTGATCCGATCCGGGACCGAGTCTGGGTAGCCTGACTCAGACCGATCTAATGCATGGTTGACCTGACCTGAACCGAGTCCGATTCGGTCAGGAAAATCGAGTCGGATCGGGTTCGGTAGGATTCGAATTGCATAAATTTAATATAACTGTTTCATGTGGTGTGGTCTACTTCAATCTTTAATATACCTTCTTTTTGTGTTCAAGGCCTAAAATGATATTTCAAAATGCATGAACGGCTTAGATAAAACATATACATCAAGGTGGGCCCCACATGGCTCTAAAAGAACTCTCCCTACCGTATTCACGTTTTTACTGCAAACGTGTTGAAGACGTGCACTGCACGAAAGGGGGTAGTGATGGCTTTTCACGCGATGACCTGCTATAACCACGTTAGCAAGATATGTGAGTCTGATCTTGGGGTATGTGTTATATCCAAACCGTCCATCTATTTGATGAGCTCCTAATAAGGCTTGTGACGAAAAAGAAGACACATCTAACTATCAAGTGGACCACATGAAATGTTTAAGTGTGAAAATCATTCTCTGTTGCTATTTGTGGTGTGGTCCAAATGATCTTTGGATATTATTCATTTTTTGAATAATGCTCTACAATGATCTCTAAAAATACATGAACGGTGTAGATATAATAAATACATCACTGTGGGCCCATATAACTTGATCTCCTTTGAACCGTTCGTACAACTCGGAGCTCGAGGAGTGTCCATCAGTCTCGTCTTCGTACACCACAGCCAGCTGGCCTAGGCTACAGCCTACGACATAGCTGGTGCTTGGTACTAGGACGCCGACTTTGTACTAAGTAACTCAGCACGCATATTGAGTAAACTCTGTGGGGTCCACCATGATTTACTTATTTTATCTACTCTGTCCATCCATTTTAAAAGATAATTTTAGGGCCCTGGACCAAAAACAAAGTATATCCAAATGTCAAGTGGGCCTCACCACTGGAAATAGTGTGAATTGTAATTATACCGTTGAAAATTTCATAGGGGCCACAGAAGTTTTGGGTCAATCTGTTATTTGTGTTATCCTTTCATCCATGCCTTTGTGATCTTATGAACAGGTTGGATGACAAATAAACATCATTGTGGGGCCTACCAAGGTTTCAACGGTGGAAGTCATTATTCCCCCTATTTCCTGTGGTGTGCTCCACTTGAGCTTTGTGCATTCTTCAATTTTCGGTTCAACCACTAAAATTAGCTGAAAAAACGGATGTACAACGTGGATAACCCACACACATTCATGGTAGGCCCAATTGAGTTTACTCGGTGCCATAAAAGCTTACCGAGTACGCAATCCGATTTCGTGTTACTAACGCTGATGGAAATGGATTGGGTGTTCGTGATCTGTGGGCCCCACCATGATGTATGTATTTCATCGGTGTCGTTCATCCATTTTTACGGATTATTTTAAGGCTTGATAAAAAATATTAGAGGGATAAAAATCTCAGGTGGACCACACCACAGGAAAACAATAATGATTGGATATTCTCCATTAAAATCCTCCTTAGGCTCCGGATCAAGTCAGATCTGATTGGATCGGGTTTCGGGTCGGATCGGTCCGAATTGACCACGATCCGAGCCCAATCTGAAAATCATTCGAAAATGAAATACCTAACTCGATCCGCACCGATCCAGATCGTCGGTTCAGTTAGGTTCGGGTCTGATCGGGTCTGATCGGGTCGGATCCACCGGATCGGATCAATTTTGCCCAACTCTAGTACTTTTCATGAAAGCGACTGTAATTGACCCTCATTGCCTTATAAAAACCCACCTTTAGGTCATTCTAGATCACATATATTTTCTAGTAATCTCCTCTCGCAAACTTCTTCTCTACCATTCTTTTTTTCTGGGTTGTTTTGAAAAGAGTCCCAATTTTTAAGGGTAAATTACAAATAGTAAAAAAAAAAAAAAAAATCAGGGACTAAAAAATAATACTGAAGTTGGGGATGTATATTGTAAAAGTATGTTTGGCGTGTAATTTTTAGATTTTAAGCTGAAGTTCACATTTCTCCAAGTATAGGAGAAAGGGCTTATTGAGTCATTATATCCTAGAGGTGTATTTACTATAACCCTCTTCTCAACTGGTTTAAACACTACTAAGATGCAAATATCACCTACAAGTAACGCACCTAAAGCCTATTTTTAAGTATATTTTCTTTTATTTTCACTTCATTCAAATGATTCTCTTCAGTATGTGTATTTCTCTTATGGCAGACTACTCTAAAATCAAACTACTATCTTTAAGAGATTCTTAGCTTTTATAGCATTACTAGATCGAGCCAATATGGACCATTGTTGTAAACCATTTACTCATATAAATATGCTAATTGAAAAAAAAATTAAAAAAAAGCTTCTTATAGCAAGGACCATGATAGGTCCAGAGGTTAGTTTCTTTGTATATTTCCCCGGCAAGGGTCCTTACTCTTGCCTGGGTAGTAGACTCTTAGGAGTTTCAACTTCCGGTCAAGGGTTCGAGTTCCCATAGGTGGTGAATTTCCACCAACGTGAGTGTGTTTGCGTGTGTGTAAAAAATAAAAATAAAAAAAATAATCCTCCTACGATAAACATTTCCCCTCTCATTTTACCCATTTATTAGGTAAAAAAAAAAAAAGGGTTTTAAGAAAGCAATTAAAGAAGCTTTATAAAAGGGTTTTGGTAACATATCTCTAAATCTTTTAAATGCCATATGGGTGAATTACGGTGGATCTAAACCATTCACTAATTCATACAAGCAGGAGCAAGCGATGATGTAAGGATCACACATCGGATGATCCTAACACTTAAATGTTTTTACATATGTCATTTGCTTATGGGACAAATGACATACTTATTATCATCAAATCAAAGTGTTACTTTACAGCAATTGGAAATATAAAGTCACATATATCTACTGTCTACTAGATATTTTAAGATGATGATTTGTACCCAATATTCTCGACTATACATTTTCATACTACCCGATTCGAATAGTCTCTTGCACCATGGCTTGCACGGACGGGGATTTCCGGCACAAGGATGCTGGGTGGGGCCCACTGCAATGTTTGTGAGAAATCCATTCTGTCCGTCCGTTTTGTGAGATTATTTTAGGACGTGCAGATACAAAACTCAAGTGGGTCACGTGAAAGGGAAATTTGGGGAAAGAAATTCTCATCGTTGAAACTTCCCTGAGCTTTACTTTGATGTTTATATGCCATCGAAACCCTTTATAAGGTCATTCCTAATGGGATGAAGTGAAAACACCAAAACACTAGCCTGATACAAAACTTTTATGGCCATAAGAATGCTTCAACGGTTCTCACTGAATTCCCACTATTTCCTATCCTGTGGCCATCTTGAGTGTTGTATCTACCTAACTTTTGGATGCACGTCCTGAAATGAGCTCGAAAAACGGACGGACGGGGTGGATTTCTTACAAACATCTCGGTGGGCCCCACCTCGCATACTTGCGCAGGAAATCCGCGTCCGGCTTGCACTAAGTCGTCGGAATGAATGAAAGGTTCAGATTGACAAGGTCACCCTGTGTGTCGTTTAAAAGGTTTGGATTGACGCTAACATCCCATGTCCGGTTAAGGCAAGCTTAGCAAAAACCATTTAAAAAAAAAAGGTTACATGAAGAGAAGGGTATGTACTCCCCATATCCATCGAAGAATCACGTCAGCACATACGCATGTGGAATTTAGCACGTGCAGACACACTCGTGTAAGCATCACTTTTATTTTAAAACAAAAACACAAGAGATAAGAATCAAAGGTTGCACCCATGTGAAGGAGGGTCCGCTGTTTGTAGTATGATCAGTATGAATCCTCAATTTCCCTAGCCATTGAATGTATGGTTAGGATTATCTGACCAAAGTAATTTTTTAGTGGGATAGAGTATCAAAGGTGGGACCTACATGATGGATAGTCTAGATCAATGGACTATTTGTCTTAATATCAATATGGACCACCGGTTTCCCTAGCCATTGAATGACCATCCAACCAAAGTGGTTTTTCAGCTAGATGCCAAATCAAAGGTGGAACCCACGTAGTGGATCGTGTGATCATTACTCGGACCATTTGTAATATGATGAATATATACCAACGTTCCCTAGCCATTGCACGGATTCTTAGGACCATCCCACCAGAGTGATCCTTTGAGATGGATGGACAAGCAAATGTGGACCCCACATGATCATGGTCTAGATCAATGTGTTCTATATGTACCATCTATTTCCTTTGGCATTTAAATGGCAGTTAGGATCAACCGGATCAAATGATTTTAGAGAGAGAGAGAGAGGGAGAGAGAGAGAGAGAGAACAATCAATGATGTCCCAAGTGATGGATTTTTCATACTAATCATGATCAGATCATTTCTAGTACAGGTTTCCTAGCCATTGATTGGGCAATTAGGATCATCCAACCATGTTACTTTTGAAACGATGGGAAATCATATGTGAAATCCTGATGGATGGTCAAGATCACTAATTGTAGTATAATCAATATGGATCGTCGGATTCCCTATCCATAGTTTGGATGGCTAGGATCATTCAACCCAGAAAATTCTTGAAAGAGATGGGAAATCAAACGTTGGGTCCACATGATGGACAACCTAAATCAATGATTAGACCGTGTATAGTATGATCGATACAGACCATCCATTTCCGTGGCCATTGATTAGACGGTTAGTCCATTTTTTAATGTAAAGCGGGTCACATACACTTTTATGGTAAAGAGGGACTAAGGAAGGCCTCATCAGAGAGGCAGAAATTATTCGTACCATCGGAACCTTAAATCAATTATATCTTACAGTGTGGGAGGAGTTCGTAGATATATCATATTTGATTTTGTAGTAGGAAAATCTGGTTAAGCCCACTAACCCCGGTACTCAGGTTGCCAGGTTGCCATGATGGATTTGTGAGATGATCAAAAGTTCCTTTTATTTTTATTTTTACTATAAATTGTAAGTTTTAGTTGTTGCAGTCTTAGAAAAGTTAGGAGAATAATGGATGCGGATCGTGTCCTCCCCCCCTCCCCTCCCCTCCCCTCCCCTCCCCCACCCTGAATGGTAATCTGTCCGGACAGGGTCCGTAGGGCTTACAATTATGTAAGTGTTTTATCCATGCTGTTAATCATTTTTATCGGATCATTTTAGGATATGATCCAAAAAATGAGGTAGGTACAGGGATTAAGTGGACCACAAGGTGGGGATTGAACATCCACCATTAAAAACTTCTTGTGAGCTGGAGAAGTTTTGGATCAAGCTAATATTTGTGTTTTCACTTCACCATTTCTACATGACATTATTAATAGGTTGGATGGTAAACAAACATCACGGTGACCCTTAGAAAGGTTTCAATGGCTGGTGCCATTATCAGTGCCTGCTTCATTTTTGGGTTAATACGTTGAAATGATTTGATAAAAGCGATGGACAGCATGCTAAAACACTTACATCGTGGTGGGTCCCACAGAGTCCCGATGGATTACCGTCCGGGCAGAGGTAGGACGCAACCTGCGCCCAAGAATAATGTAGTTAGAGTAAATTGAACACTTTCTATTTTTGGTTGAAAACCATGAAGTTTAATAAGAATAGAAGTTGTTTATGAAATATAGGTTTACTATTTATAGCAAGTCAAGGTGTTTGAGTTAGAGTTTTAAGTGTAAAACTCTGTTATAGGTGAGCCTAAAACTATACCCAAACATCATGCTCATCCACTCGTTGGATGGACCGCATGTATGAGAAAAGTGATAACCGTTGGAGAAAGATGACCAATGGTGCGTACTCAAGAGGATACACCTATAACTCCCACTAGTGATGGCTGGATCATATTTAAAGTGGAAGTGGGCGCAGCACATTAGCTAAAGATCCAGGCCCAGAGTTTTAAAATAAGTCAGACCTGGCAGTGTAGTCTACATCGGTTTTTTTCGGCATACTCTAGCCTGACCGTGATCACATTAGCTATTAGACCCAAAAGTTCATAACAAACCCATCCCGAAGCAATCTGGGCCCGTAATCAGGGTGGGCTACCAGCTTAGTCCCACATTCACCCTAGCTTCTCTAGTTTCTCCAACTGACCCCTGCAAAGATCTGCTCTGAATGATCCGAATTTAAAGCTTTGTGTGACCTTTGAATCCATCATACGTGATGTGAATCCAAAATCTGAACGTCGAATTGAAGGAGTACCTCATGAAACCTCCTGGACCCATTTTTTCCTTTCATCCAAGACTTTGGTGGGCCATGAAAAATGAAAACAGTTTCCTCCCTTAATTAGTATTTCTCTTTTCTATGGCACACCAGAATTTTAGATCAGGTGAAAATTTGCCCTTTGGAGTTTTATGAGATTCCGCATCACATAGACCGTTCGGATTAGATGCCCATAACACGTGTGTTAAAATCTGGAAATTCTGCCCTAGCCCAAATATCTGGTGGTCCAAACACAATAACAAAGGCTACCCAACAGTATATATTCCCTGCTGGGGCCGTTTGTCACCAAAATCGGTAACGGTCTTATGTACTGAGTAAACTCAGTTGGGCCCACCTTGAATGTTTTTGGTCTATCCAGGCCTCCCATCCATTTTTCCATCTAATTTAAGGAGTTGTGCCAAAAATTTAAGAACATCTAAATATCAAGTGGATCATACCACTGAAACAGTGATGATAGTGATTTCCACCGTTGAAACCTTTCTACGCCCAACAGTGATATTTATTTGTCATCCAACATGTTCATAAGATCATACAAACATGGAAGAAAGTATAACACAAATATAAGCTTGATCCAAAACTTTTGTAGCCCCGAGAATTTTTCAACCGCAAACATTCAATTCAACTGTTTCCTGTGCTGCCGTCCATTTGAACACTGGATATTTCTTATTTTTGGTCTCAATGCATCAAATTATCTGTTATGTGGTCCATTTGAATATTTGATATTTCTTATTTTTGATCTCGGTGCATCAAATTATCTATTAAAATGGATAGAGGGAGAGGATCAAATACATAAATTATGGTGAACCTCACAGACTTAACCCAGTACGCTAAGCGTGATAAGTTACTCACTACGCAGTCCGCTTCCTTTGTCACCGTACTTATGTGGAGCCCATCCCAAAATTTTAGGCCAGGGCATGATCAGTGTAGGTCCCACCTGATGAGAATTCCACCTGGATCTCGCACATCCACCAGGCCAGCCAGTGTGCAGGGAATTGCCCATTCAAGTTTGTCTATCTGCTTTATTGAGTTTGGCCAATGATCAAATCCAAATCCAAAATAAAGACTCGGTTCATATTCAAAGGATTTAGTACTTCAAGATCTATCATATATTTAAGTTGTAATTAATTTACAAGTTATCCAAATACTGATAATTATTTACCTGTAAATAAATTATAACTTAAATAAGATAGATTATAAACATTTACACCTATAATCCGATTCCAACTCAAGGATTTTACTAGCATTACAACTTAAGGATTTTATAAGCATTCAAACGACCCTTAAGACCTAAAATACAGCAAGAAAGTTGATAATGGGCTAGCCAATCACCCAAATAAGTTTTGTAGTTTTCATCACTTTATGTCTTCGGAAGTTTTTAGTATCATTGTTTGCCTTACTATATTATTTTAAAATTTTAAAAGAGATTTTAGAATCCCCGTGTTTTTACTATTTTTAGGAATTTTTTATTTTTGAAAATTATCTAGTATAGTTAAACTAGCATTTGTACATATGTTGTGATGTAGAGCGGGTCACAGATGATTTCATGGCCAAGATGGACCAGAAAAGGCCTGATTGAAGGTGGAAGTGATCCGGACCATTAGAACCTTAAAACGAATGTATCTTGCAAACCGAAATGAGTTATCAGACGTGCCATATATGATTTTGGGATAGGACGAGCTACTTTAGCCTCCCATGCTGAATTTGCAAGATTCCATCAAATCAACGATTGACTTTCCACTTTATTTGCATTTTTACTATTTATAGTAAGTTTTAGTTTAATTATAACTCTTCATCCGTTGGCTTTAGAAGTTGCATCCAATATGAAAAGTTCTTAGAATAATTAGGAGAATCACATGGTTGGGCCAAATAGGACACTTACTATTTTTGGCCGAAAATCGTGACGACTAGTAGGAATCACGATTGTCTATAAATAGTAAGTCTATTTAAAGGGTTGTAAACTCGTTTATTTCAATTCTCAATCAATTTACAAATTTCTAGAAATTATTTATATTTTATATTTTACCTCATGGATTCGATGTATCTCTGTGAGGAGTCCAGAGAAGCTCCGTGGATTGCGGATTCAGAGTAGACGTGATCGACCTTATCACGCCCATCCCTGCATCATGTTGCTTATATAAAGTCGTTGTATGTGCTTTATAAGGTATTTTATTTAATGAAATTATCTACTTATGGTCTTTATTTCATAGAATTTTCTCTCTGCATAAATTCAAGGATATTTAGGAAAAAGATTGTGATCTCTTTCCTTTTACTAAAACCACTATGCTAGATGAAGCATGTCAAGGCTCAGCCCATCTTTGAACGGTCACAAAATCGAAATACTTGGTCTGCCAACAAAGTCAGATTGGGCCTAGTTTTCAGACCTTATGCAGATCCATGTCTATTGGGTATATTATGAAATCCTATCATAGCAAATAGTGAAACATCAGAGAAGGAAAAGTTTGCATTTGATATAGCTTCAATCCTTAAAAAATGGCAGAAATCAATTAAAGAAATGGAGACATTAAGAACCGGAGAATGAAAACTCATGTTTAATGAAGTTATGAATAATGTAAACTATTATATATCAATATCTATTTCTATATGTTGTATATAAATAAGATAAAAGTATGAAACTTCAGTTAAAATGGTGAGGAGTTGTTTGGGTGACGCAGATTTATGATTTTAGCTTATCTTAAAAGCAATTCTCTTTTTTCTGCAAAGATAAGTTGGTAAGGTGGTGATGTTCCTGTAAGAACTCTATAAGGTGGGTTGTGTTGATCAAGATGTTGGGGGCCTTGCACAAAACTTTAGGATCTAGCCTCCCAAATCAAATTAGAATTATAGGATAATAAAGCAATGAAATAAATCAAAGCATAAACCACACCACACAAGAGATTTTTACGTGAAAAACCCTCAAAGAGGTAAAAACCACAGGACCTCGTCCAGATCAACAATCCACTATGAAGTAGAACACTACAACCTTCTTCACTCACGCAAGAGTGGATAATTAATAAGAAAATAAAAGAAAAACAGAGAAATCTCACCGATCACGAGGACGTAGAAGCGCTGAAATGTTGAGTGCACAGTAGATCACCTCTACGAGCATAACCTCCCTTCCACAAGCTTCATCTCTCTCTCTCTCTCTCTCTCTCTCTCTCTCTCTCTCTCTCTCTCTCTCTCTCTCTCTCTCTCTCTCTCTCTCTCTCTCTCTCTCTCTCCTATGATAGCCCTAAACCCTTTAGCAAATCCTTGCAAAGCTTTAGAAAACCCTCTTGCATTACCTCTTGGATACCCTAGAAAAGCCCTAGGGACCCCTATTAATAGTTTAGGAAACTCTCTTTCGCACCCCTTGCGAAAGGGCCTCAGATTTTCGTAGTTCGCACAAGGTCCAGACTGAAATCTGCGTAACCTTGACTGGTCAAGCAGAGTCATCGACCAGTCGAGAGCCCACTCGACCGGTCGAGCACCTCCTGCAACTGGTCGAGCACCATGGAAAAAATAAACCCAAAGTCACTGGACTTTGAGTCGAGTCAGGGCTCGATTGGTCGAACACCACTCTCAACTGGCCGAGTGAGGCTCACAACCAGTCAAGCCTGGGAGGAAATCCCATCAAAACTCTCCTTTTCGGACCCAAGAAGGATTCACCTTCTTCAAGCCAGCCCAATTTCTACAAACCTCAAACTTGTCATTGACCAAAGCCTTGGTCATTATGTCTGACCCATTATCGTCCGTGCGGACCTTCTCAAGCTGTAATACCTTCTGTTCCAAAGTATCCCAGATCTAGTGATACCAAATCTCTATGTGCTTCGACTTAAAATACTGACTTGGATTCTTGCTCAAGTGTATAGCACTTTGACTATCACAATAGACCACGTGTTGCTCTTGCTTCAGGTTAAGTTCCTGTAAGAACCTCTTCATCCAAAGAATCTTTGTACATGTTCTGTGATTGTAATGTTCTCGGCCTCTGTCATCGACAATGCTACAACCTTCTGTAGCTTGCTCTGCCAAGAGAATAACTGTAATGTCTCGAAAAAATCCGTACAGAGACCCGAGTATCACCTCAGGCAGAAAACACTAAGGACCAAATCTTTTATAAATTAAATGAGAATTAACTAGTGTTAAACTAGATTACCTGTGAAATTAGTACTAATCACTTTAAATGTGATCTGTAAGACCCAAAACTTGTGAAATCATTAACGCTACATTACCTTAAAACTTAGGATCAATCTCTAAACCCAATTGCTCTCGGGAGCATCTAGAAACTCTGTATAGGACCTGGACCGTGCATCGAAAGTCCAATAACTACGAAACTATACGATTATGACTGCCTTGCTGGACTTGACAACCACCTCGAAAATCAAGTCCAGATAGTATCCCGAAACTATTTACTTGAGCCCGAAGCAAAGTGTGTGAGAAACGTAAATATCCTTAGAAATAAAATTCAAACTTAAGTAAATTGAGTTGTGTTGCTTGCGGGCCAAATATAAAGATTTAGACCATCAGAATCT
This sequence comes from Magnolia kwangsiensis, assembly GCA_037074715.1. Classification (NCBI taxonomy): domain Eukaryota; kingdom Viridiplantae; phylum Streptophyta; class Magnoliopsida; order Magnoliales; family Magnoliaceae; genus Magnolia; species Magnolia kwangsiensis. Next base: position 135,962,263 of record CM073573.1, read on the forward strand.
GACTCAATTACACCCTCGGATCAGAAAAAATTTCCCACACATGTCAGTGCACTTGTGGCCCTAATCGAATACCGATGACCGTCGAACTGAAACTGGTCCGCCACGGGCGATCTGTAAATCCAATCAAACTGAAAACATAGCTTGACCTGGATCCAATGTCAGGGGGCTTAAGTCCGATCGCATTCAGCAAAGGGGCCTTCAAAAGTGCTTTGTTAGATCGGAACAGATCCTATTTGGCTATAACCTAAGTATACCTTAGCCCTGGGGCCATTCCTATCAATTCTGGGCCTATATAAGCACCTTAAACCCTCTCTCTCTCTCTCTCTCATTCCATATGAATTTAAGAAACCTTAAAAGAGAGGAGAGAGAAAATAGAAGGAAAGAGAGAGAAAGTGAGAGCGAGAGTTAGCGATTCTTCCTGGGATCTAATCCTACTACTCCACGCACTTAACCATCCCATCTATATCGTCATTCCGGTGTTTCCAACAGCGTACTTGGGTTAGAAAACATAACCTTAATCTGTTTTAGGGTTTCATATAGCGTAAGTGATGAAATAGCTAACCTAATTCATGTTATAGGTTACCATTCTATCGTTGACAAAGACTAAGTGTCTAAAACGAATCCATTACGTGTTTACCGGTGTAAGGTACGGATTATAAACGTTTAGGTTATGGTTTTTAAGGCTTTCAATGTCAGTAATGATTTATGACTGACTTGACTTGTGTCTCACATGCTTAGATACGATGTTTTCAGCATGTTACGTACATATACAAATATATATATATGTTGTATTCTAATGCTTTCCTGTAACGCCCTGAAATTCGGGGGTCGAGCTTAACTCAGCTCCCGAGTTCCAAAACATCACTTATGCAACATATTTGATGCAAATTTTATGTTTTCTGTATTAATGCATAAAACATGAAATAGATCAAGCCAGATCAGCAGATAGAATTCAGGGATATAAAGGAAATGCAAACGGAAGACTTAAATACATATATAACTCAAAATAAATCTCCAAATGATGCGAGCTCTGCCCAGGGCAATATACATATATCTGTGCCTCAAAATACATACATGAACTGATCAGAATGATCCAATACATATCCCAAAAGTAATCCCCACTGGTCAGGACGAGGCTCACATGAACCCGCCTGAGAACTGCATATATGAGAACGCGTCCTCGTCCTCGTCGAAGTCTGGCTCCGCCTCGCAAGCATCGCCATCTCTTGCAGCTAAGTCAGAGTTTGGTTGGTGTTTAAACACCGTCCCAGAACATGGGAGTGAGTAATCAACTCAGTGGTTCTATATAGCAAAAGTTAACAAGTTATCAATCCAATCAAGCAGTAATGATAAGGCAGTACAATCACACAGGTCCTATATCTCTTGTTAATGCAAGGATGATATGAAGAATGATGCATGCCCTCACCACAATCTCCCTCATGCGACATCATCTAACGATTGTGGCATGCATCACTACCACTGTGCTCTCACACCAACGCCAATGGCACATGCAGTGCGATGTCATGAATATGATTACCAAGTTCTTATTAGTCCTTTTCATACAGCAGTATTGGGAAGCTAAGACACCTCCCTTGTATCATTTCCCAACATTGATCCATTCTAAGGTCGTTAGTCCTAGGATATCTCATACGATGTTATGTTTCTAGGTAGCTACAAGAGCTGTCAGGGCTGTTGCCCGCAATCGTTGCACCACTCCCCCATCACCTTATCAATACAAGCCTATTAATATCCTCAAGACTGCATCAGGACTCGTCGCCCCTATGCAATGTCAGGATAAACTCAGGGTCACTACAGAGGGCTCATCACCAATCAGTGTAGGCCGACAGCAAGAATATAGTGTCCCATACCACCATAATCTGCTCAGAGTAGGGTGCTCACTGGTCACTACGGGGAGGTTTGTGGCCCCAGCGTAGGTCAACAGTATGACCATGGTGTCCCATACCACCATGCCCGGCTCATGAGTCTTAGGGGATCTTGGTACCATGGTTAACGGGAGTTTCACTGGTAAGCTCAGTGCCTTAGATTCAAACAGTGGCGACCAAACATGGTGAACAAGTATCGATCAATCGGGTTAGTTGATAAGCTCAACTAGGCTAAGTGCACGTTGAGTTGAACGACATGGAATGCATAAGCACTCCGTGTGGCTTAACCACTGCCGAACAGCCCAAGCACAACTCAGATTCGCTAAACTCATCTTGTGTGGCGAAAGTAACCTCAACCACTATTTACAGAACGTTTTTCGATTACCTGGACTGTAGTACAGCTCCATTCACAAACAAAGATAATAACTAGCATATGATTCATATTCTGCATTCATATGAACAAGCATGGAATACAACTTGAATGAAAACACAGTACTTATACACACATTAAACATGATTCAACCAAGTACATAATCCATGGAGGAAATCATACACTCACTTAGCATGGATATTCTAAGTCACATGATTCATGAAGGAAATCATTCACACACACATTATGGTTGAAATCCATACCTTAACCATCTTAGCAAACACATTTTCTAACCATTATCTCATTTAGACATTTGAGCAAACACTTAGCTTACACTATTCAGCATACATCACGTATGTCGACACCGTTACAAATCAGGGCAAGTTCTCTCACCAAGGAGTTGCCGCATACATATTAGGCATATCACAACGACAATTTATCATGGCAAGAAAATCAGCAAATTCCATACGCATACGTGTATTCTAACATATACATATAATACGGTATTTACATTACAAAGTATACGTATGCGGAAAACATAACAGATAGCATAATTGGCATGTGTAACAGCAAGCACAACATGAATAAATCATTATCTAACATTGAAAGGGTTGAAAACCATAACCTAAGAGTATATAGTTCGCACCTTAAACCAGAAAAGATGTATTTAAGATGATTCAGACGACGTGTCTTCGTCAACGGCGAATACACTACATATGGCAAGAAACAGGTTAGCTAGAACTCTACTTCAGCTAGTTGAAGCTTTAAAACAGGTTAGAGTTAGCTTAACTTACCTAAAAATGGATTCAGAATCGTCAGAAGAACAATTCAGATACGCCGGTTCAATGTATAGATGAGTTAGGAAGAATCCTGCGAAGTTTCACCTGATTCTCCCACACTTTCTCTCTCTTTTCTTTCTCTTAAATCCCTAGGGTTTGAAAAATTAGTATGGGTTAGAAAGCTAAGGGTTTAAGGCCCTTTTATAAGCCTAAACATGACGAAAATGGACTCTAGGTCAAGGTATACTTAGGTTATACCCAAATCGAGATCTTTCTGATCCAACGGAGCATTTTTGGAGGTCCTCTGATCAAATGCGGTTGGACTTAAGCTCACTAGCATTGAATCTTTAGTAAGTTAAGTTTTCAGTCTGATCGGATATCCAGATTATCCGTGGCAGACCAGTTTCAATTCAATGGTCACCGAACTTAAATCAGGGCTACAAGCTCTATGACATGAAAGGGCCAACTTTCCTAATCCGAGGGTGAAATTTGGTCGAATTCCAACGGTCAGAATGCTTAAAAATAACGTGCAAGTGAACCATGCCAGATTACATAAAAAAGTATTTAATTTTCTAAATATTTTCCCTTTTCTCACTCTCTTCACTCCAGACTCAGTAAAATGGTGTCAGGACATTAGTTGGGCTTGATTTTTGAAAGGATGGTCAAGTCCAACTAAGCAGTCATAACGGTCTAAGATTATAGATATCGGACTTTCGACGTGCGGTCTAGGTCTAATACAAAGTTACCAAACATTCCCTAAAACAACTGGGTTTAGAGTTGGATCCTAGATTTCAGGGTATTATAGCGTCATTGATTCTACAAGTTTTAAGTCTTACAGAACATATTTAAAGCGATCTGTGCAGATTTCACAACTAGTCTAACCTAGCGCTAGGTAACTTAGGTTCAATTTTTAAGAGAATTAATCCTAAGTGATTTCTGAATGAGGTGGTACTCGGGTCTTGGTACGAAATTTTCCGAGTCGTTACATTCCCATGTGTTTATTAAAATGTGTGAATGAATATAGAATTATGATTTGTACTTGCCATGTTTATTCACCATAAATATATGATTATTGTGTGTATGACAACTCCTTACGAAAGGATTTGCTCTAATATAGGTTATAGTTGAATTATATCATGTATGTTGAAATGTGTAATCTAAGTGTTTGATAAAATTCCTGAATGAGAGAATGCTTATTGTAATGCATTTATTGAGGGTATTGAAATAGGATTCTCAATTCCCTTATCTATAGTTACCATTTCTTTTATGTAACCTTTCTTATTATTATGTGATTTACTGGTGAAATGTCTATGTGTGACAACATATATACTATGTGTTCGTTAAAATGCTCATATGAGATTTACATTTAAATTGGTCGTCACATGCTATCTCTGATTGTTACATGTGAATGCTATTGTTAAAGTGTGATTGGGGCTATGATGTAGTCCAGGCAATCGATAATGATTCTGAATTAGTGACCGAGGTCACTACGCCATATGAGACACGTTTGATGAATCTCAGTCGTACGTTGTTTGTCGATAGTGGTCAGGCCACGCGGAGTGCTTATGCGCTTCATGTCGATCAACTCAACGTGCACTTGTACCAGTCGAGTTTGTCAAGTAACCCGATTGGCCCATTGTATGTTTACCATGTATGAATGTTATTGATTGAATCTAATGTACCAAACTCACCAGTGAAAACCCGTTTAACCTTGATACCTCGATCCGCTAAGACTCATGAGCCGGGTATGCTGGTACGAGACACCATGGTCATGTTGTCGGCCTACCTCGGGGTGAGAAGCCACCCGTAGTGACCAGTGAGCAACCCAGACTCATGAGCCGAATACGGTGGTATGAGATACTGTATTCAAGCTGTCGGCTTACACTGATCAGGTGATGAGCCCTTTGTAGTGACCTCGAGCATACTTTGAGGCTGCATTGAGGCGACAAGTCTTTTCGTAGCAACTAGAGTATAAACTAGGCTTACACTGATCAGGTGACGAGCCCTTTGTAGTGACCTAGAACCACAACATTGTATGAGAATTACTAGGACTGACGACCCTAGAATGAATCATTATTTGAGAATTGATATAAGGGAGTTACCTTAACTTCCCAATCCTGCTGTATGAATGAACCTAAGTAAGAACCTTGCTAAGCATGTGCATGCACCACATTGCATGTGCTTTGGCGAGGAAGAGCACTTTCGGGAGGATGTCATGCACGCCGTGAGATGAAGACGCTGAGAGAGTGTAGGTGATGGCATACATCATTATCGCATATCATTTTCTACATTAACAAGAGTATTTAGGATATGATTATTGTATTGCATTATCATTACTGCTTGACTGAATTAATAACATGTTAACCTTTACTTTATTGTTCCACAGAGTTGATCACTCACTCCCATGTCTGGGATAGTGTTTTAAACACCAACCAGCTTCTGTCTTAGTTGTAGATAACGATGCAACCCACGAGGTGGAGCTTGACTTTTATGACGATGAGGAGGCATTCTCATATATGCAGTATTCAGGTGAATTTCTATAAACTATTTTGATCGACAGGGTTTCAGGGCTTAGACTTGTAGTGGACCTTGACATTTTTTATTTTGAAACAATACTTGTAATTATTGACTTGGCAATGCATGCATACTTCGGGGACCTACTTTGGTTTATACATTCTATATTTTCATTTCAGTCTTCCGCTTGCGAATCTCAACTGTCCCTGGATTATGTTTTATTGTTTTAGCTTAATCTCATTCATGTTTTATGCACCAATATAGACAACATACAATCATCATAAATTTTATTGCATAAGTGATGTGTTGGAACTCGGGAGTTGAGTTTCTACTTAACCCCTGAATTTTAAGGTGTTACATTAGCTTTCTCTGCCAAGAGACCACTCCTCCTACAAATGTAAACATGAACCCTGATGTAGACTTCCTGAAGTTTATGTCACATGCCATATCTGCATCTGTGTAGCCCTCTAATACAGATTTTCCGTCACCATAGCATAAGCTCAACCTGGATGAGCCTCTTAGATACCACAGTATCCATTTCACCACTGTCCAATGATCTTTCCTAGGATTAGCAAGATACCGGTTGACAACATTAACCACATGTGCTATGTCTGGGCATGTACACACCTAACATACATCAAACTTCCTACAGCTGACACATAGGGTATCTTCTGCATCTCATCCACATGTTCCTTCATCTTGGGACACTGCCTATCGCTCAATCTGAAGTGACCATCCAGTGGAGTACTGACCAGCTTCGCTGCATTCATATTAAACCGTTATAGGACTTTCTCAATATACCGATCTTATGACAGCCAAAGCTTCATGCTGCTTCTGTCAAGGGTTATCTCCATTCCTAAGATCTGTTTAGTCAGGCCCAAGTCTTTTATCACAAACGACTTGCCCAAATCCTGTTTCAGCCTGTCGATTTTCTTGATGTTTTTTCTCATTATGAGCATGTCATCAACATATAATAGTAGAACTAAGAAATCACCATATGAGAACATGGGCGTGAATACACAGTGGTCCGACTTTGTTCTGTCATACCCATGTTGTAACATGAACAAGTCAAACTTCTTGTACCATTTCCTTGGAGCTTGTTTCAGCCCATATAAGCTCTTCCTTAGCCTACACACCATACGCTCTTTGCCTTTTACTTTGAACCCCTTTGGTTGGTGCATGTAAATCTCTTCTTCTAAGTCACCATGGAGAAAGGCAATTTTAACATCTAACTGCTCTATCTCCAGATCCATGCTAGCCGCCAACCCAAGCAACACCCGTATGGATGTCATCTTCACCACTAGTGAGAATATCTCCTCGAAGTCTATGCTTTTCTTCTGACCAAACCCTTTTACCACAAGTTTGGTCTTGAACCTCATCTGTGAATTCTTCTGCTTAACCTTCTTTCTGAATATATACTTGTTACTCAAAGCTTTCTTGTCCTTAAGTAATTTTACCATATCATAGATATGGTTCTTATGTAAGGATTTCATCTCCTCTTGCATAGCTTTCAATCACTCCCCCTTATGCTCGTTGGTTAGGGCCTTAGAATAATTTTCTGGCTCTCCCCCATTAGTCAGCATAATGTACTCATGCGGTGAGTACCTCTTGGACGGTTATCTGTCCCTAGATGATCTCCTCACATGTGGCTCAACAGGTGGATCAAGTGGGGGCTACTCCCTTGGTCCATCTTCTTAAGGAACTCCTTCTTCCTTTGTACCTTTTTATACTCCCCCGTCATCAGGGACCACGAGAGGAATAATTGAAACCATGTCCTCTAGCTCACTTAAACTAGGCTGGTTCTTATCTGACTTACCAATGTCTTTTATACACTGATTTTTAAAGAAAATCATATCTCTGTTCCTGACGAGTTTCTTCTCGGTCGGAGCCACAATCTGTAACCGAACTTTTCATCACTATACCCCAAGAACACACACTACATGATCTTTATATCGACTTTGGATCTCTCGTCTTTTGGTACATGAATGGATGCCCTGCATCCAAACACCCTGAGATAACTGTATGATGGATCCTGTCCAGTCCACACCTTCTTAGGCACTTCTCCATTCAACTGGGCTGATGGAGACTTGTTTATTAGATACATTATTGTGTGCATTGCTTCTCCCCATAACGTCTTAAAAAATTTTACATGGGATAACATGCATCTGATTTTCTCCACAATAGTATGATTCATTCGCTCAACCACACCATTATGCTGGGGGTCTTGGGAATCGTCTGTTCATGCCGTATACCCAGGGACTTACAATACTCATGAAAGTCACCAATGTATTCATCACTATTGTCAGTGCGGATGCACTTCAATGATCTACCTCTCTTTTAACCATAGCATGAAACAATTTAAACACACCAAAGATCTCATCCTTAGATTTCAAAGCATAAACCCAAACCCTCCTAGATGCATCATCTATAAAAGTGACAAAATACAATGTCTCACCCAAGGTTTTTGTCCTCATATGACCACAAACATCAGAATAAACCAAATCTAATGCATGCACTTTATTAACATGAGAAGTAGTTTTAACAAATGAAACCCTATGTTGTTTCCCTGATAAACAATTAATACAGGTTTTAAAAGGTATACCTATCACGTCTGGAAGGAGCCGCTTCCTCGCTAGTACCTAAAGCCCTTTTTCACTCATGTGGCCTAGACGCCTATGCCACATGTTAATAGTTGAATCCTCAGTTACGTTTAACCCACTCTTGTACACACTGACACTTGTCTTGTAAAGGGTGCAACACTTCTTTCTTCTGGCTGTGATTAACGAACCCTTGATGAGCTTCCAGCACCCACCAGTAAACTAGCTTTTATAGCCATCATCATCCAACCTTCCCGTCGACATTAAGTTGAGGCGAAGGTCTGAAATCTGCGTCACATCCCTAAGAATAAATGTTCAACCCACATCGGTCTTCACACAAATATCATCGACCCCTACAATCTTCGATACGCCAGAATTCTCCATCTTTACAGTCCCAAAGTCACCTGACTTGTAGCTTGTGAAGAAGTCCTTGCGTGGAGTTGTATGAAAAGAGGCTCCGAGTCTATCACCCAGTCGGTGTCCTGACTCCTAGCTATAAGACAAACATCATGATCTATTGAAAGAATAACTATAATGTTGTTATCTAAAGCGACCGCGATGGAATCTGATTCATCTTCCTTCTCCTTTGCTTTTCCCTTATTATTGTTCTTTTTATTATAACATTCATGCTTCTAGTGGCCCTTCTTACCACAATTCCAGTATTCAACATCCTTTCTGATACTCAACTTGCCTCTTGATTTATTTCAGGCCTTCCCACCCTTTCTATTCTTTCCTCTCCCTCGATCTTGTATCACAAGGGCCTCTTGCTGAGTAAACCCCTGAAACTTCCTCCTTGTCTCCTCATTGAAGAAACAACTGGTTACCTGTTCCATAGATACCTTTATCTAGTGCGGAGTTGCTTAGAGACACCACCAATGTGTCCCCACTATCAGGCAATGAACTAAACAATAGCAAAGCCTGTAATTCATCATATAGGACCATCTTCATAGTAGAGAGTTGATTCACTATATTGCTGACCTCATTCATGTGCTCAGCCACAGAACCATCATCTTTGAACTTGAGATTCACAAGTCGTCTTATCAGGAAGATTTTATTACCGGTTGTCTTTCTCTCATACAACCCTTTCAATTTCAACCATAGGCTAGTGGCTGAGGTCTCTATAGACACATGGTGGAACACAGAATCATCCAGTCATTGTCTAATAAACCCCACCGCCTTCTGGTCCAACTTCTTTCAATCATCATCAAACATATCCTTGGATTTTGCTGATATGCCTAAAATTGAAGAATATAAGTCCGTACAATAAAGTAAATCCTTCATCTTAGCCTTCTATATGGTCCAGTTAGAACAATTGAGGTTGACCATCCATGATGAGCCACCTTCCATAATTCAAAACCGATCCCACTCCGTTCAATAAACTTATCTTTAATACCACATTGTTGGAGACCTTGCACAAAACTTTAGGATCTAGCCTCCCAAATCATACCAGAATTATGGAATAATAAAGCAATGAAATAAATCAAAACATAAACCACACCACACAAGAGATTTTTATATAGAAAACCTCCAAAGAGGTAAAAACCATGGGACTTCGTCCAGATCAACAATCCACTATGAAGTAGAATGTTACAACCTTCTTCACTCACGTGGGAGTGGATAATCAATTAGAGAATAAAAGAAAATTAAAGAAATCTCACTGATCATGAGGACGTAGAAGCGCTGAGATGTCGAGTGCATAGTAGATCACCTCTACGAGAATAACCTCCCTTTCACAAGCTTCCTCTCTCTGTCACGCCCCAAACCCAAAAATCGGGATTCACAAGAATCCCGATCGCCGAATCCAGTGCCGACTGCCTCCGTAGTACCCCATTCTCGGCTCCCAGCGCAACATACGCCAGATTTCAATCCTGGGATCCTACAAGGAGGATTTTTTGAACGTACATTTGTCTTGTAATAAGCATAACCACAAGTTTACCCAAATCATAAAGGCAACATCATCCTCACATATCCACTAATATAATCACTTGAATACAATACTGAAAGGAAAATACATATATCAAAATCAGAGCTCCTGAAAAAAATCGCTGCACGCTCTAAGCTCAACGCTGCTACAACCTAACGCCTCTTGCACGCATCTATCGTGCATAAGCTTACAAAAGCTTAGAGGGTGGTGTAAGTGTGTGTAAGGTAAGTGTCAGGTATATAATAAAGCTCATAATCATACATCATCGGAATAAGCAGAAATACTGACAAGATCATGAATCATACGATATCAGAGTGATGCAGAAATATACGGTAAGTCCATAAATACAAGCAGTTGTACCAAAGTTATGTGATGTAAAGCATGAATGCTATTGGCCATACCAAGGCCATGCAATGCAAAACTTAATAAGACAATAACAGATACTGAGTATGCAATGCAATATGTAAATCTAGACAAACCACAAATACCATCAATCTCATCTAGGCTATACAAGTGCAAAACATCGTAACCCAAAATACCAAGTACATCGGATGCAATGTAATATGTGGTGTGAATGAAATGACTATGCTGGAATGTGAAGTCGGGATGACAGTACGGAGTATCACAGGCTATGGGGTCCATCACAAGGGACTTCTATCCAAACCAGTCTCATACCTAAATTTGAATAATCAGACACAATGTGGTAAACTCCTGATCTCAGGCTAGTCGCGCGCCCAACCAAAATTCTGGCCGTGTGAAGGTACACGTAACAAATAGTTACGCACCACCAGCCCGAGTGGAATGTGAATGAATGAATGAATGGATGTGCGATTCCTGCTCAATAAGTCCACATATCTATACGGTTGCTCTTTGAAAAATCACCGGGATCTAATACACGTTACTCTGACTGCCTCCTCCCTAGCTACACAGCCAAGTAAGTGGAATAGACCACACTATCCGCCTGACCAGTAGTCTGTCAATACCTACCCGGCTCATCGATAGCGGACTCATTTATGAGTTGGTCAAACTCAGCCTAGCCTATAGCCCCCTCACTCGGGCAGATAAGGCCACACCCCCTCCCAACCGACCACGACACAGTGGGAGATGCGGCCTACTGGTATTCGGTACTCGGTCGCTCATGTTCCACATTGGGGCTACTCCTAGCCTCGGAGGTTCTAGGATTTTCACCCAAGGATATCCTAAGTGCCCCATAGTGCTAGAACCAAACATTTTCGGTGTCCCATCTGGCCATCCACGATGTGCCTGTGGAGGTCATAACCCTGATGTCGCTAGGGCGTGCAGTGATCATGATACACAAATGTGAGATGCATGAATCACACCATCAAATCATGCAGCAATCCAGCGCATACAGCTCGATGATGTGGGGCACTCCGTCTCATAACGAGTCCCGCAAATGGTCTGCCCAATGGCATATGCTATGATCAGTCACTACTCATATCAAGCATACATATATGCGTATGGTCATGAATCATGGAGTTATACTAGGCATGTTATAAAGTGATGAACTATCTTTACAATGCAGATGGGCCTATATGATCTACACACAACTAGTATAGGCCTATCAATGGGCCCTGGGGAGAGTTATAATGCGGACATTTAACCAACATTATTCTTACAATGTGGACGTTAAACCAACATTGCTCCTAAGGCATAGCCTGCCATAAGCATCATTCCATAACCAAGGTGGAATTACATATTGCAAAGGACTTGTGTACATTCCATTGGGCCTCAACCCATGAGCCCTGATATATCACAATGGGCCTTAACCCATGGGCTCCAAATACATCACAATGGGCCTCAATCCATGAGCCCTAATACATCATAATGGGCCTTACCAAATGGGCCGAAAATATATCACAATGGGCCTCCTAAACGGGCCATAAATACGCAACAGGCGGGCCCTGCACATGAGCCCAATATACATAACAGGTGAGCCCTACACTTGGGCCTCATACACGTCAAGTGGGTTGCATCAATGAGCCGCACCAAGGGGCCTCATGAGCATCACAATGGCCTACAATTACATCAAGGTGGGCCTTACAAATAGGCTACAAAATACATCAAGGAGGGCCTCATACAACAGGTAGACCTCATATATCAAGTGGGCCTGATGGGGCAGCCCCAGGTCTAACAAAATAGATAAATAGCGTGGTTGAAACACATCCATCATGATGCACCTCAAAACACACACAGAGGTCTGCCTCATCCCAAAAATATGGATGGACAGCGTGGTAGACTCAAGCATCAAGGTGGGGCCGTACACAACACTATTCAAACATTGCCCAAGTAAATCAGCACTATCCAGCTATTGTCCAGCACCATCCAGCGCCATCTGGACAGTGTGGATGAAACAAATACATCAGGGTGGTGTCCATCGTCCTATCGACAGAGCAGATATACAGCACACCATCAAGGTGGGTCCTACCGTCCCATAGATAGTATAAATGAAACACATGTATTGCGGGGACCCATAGAACTACACAGCAGGTGGGCTCCGCCTTTTGGATGATTTGGATGCAACACATGCATCATGGTGGACCCCACCGTCTAAGGTATGGACGGTGTGGTAAATATACATCATAAGTGGGTCCCACAAACCGTACTGAAGTCAAGGGCAGTAGGACCCACCGTCTCTACAGGGAGTAGGTGGACGGCATGTGAATAACACATACACTGTGATGGTTCCACCGTCCGTGGACAGTGAGAATAAAATACTTACATCCTTGGTTCCACGTGGGGCCCACCATAATGGTTTATTTACCATCCAACCTGTTGATAAGGTCACAGAGACTTGGGTGAAAGGGAAAAACAAATTTTGGCTTGATCCAAAACTTCTGTGGACCCCAAAAGAGTTTCAAGGGTAAACTTTCAACCTCACTGTTTCCTATGGTGTGGGTCACCTAAGTTTCAGATGGAGTTGATATTTGAAGGGGGGCCCACGCCCTACGGGCCCACCTAATGAACCGATTGGATGACAAATTAACATTATTGTGGGGCCCACGGCTGGAGTCGTGGGTCCCTGCTCGTACGCTCGCCACCGCTTGCGCCTCTCTGGCAGCAGCAGCGTCTGCTGCCTTATAATTTTTATTTTTTTTCTGGAAAGTGAGTTTTTCCGTGGTTTTTCATGTGTAGGGCCCACTTTAAGTAAATCTAATCCAGCCATTGGATTCTACAGCTCGTAAGAAATCCAACAAGTTCAATGTTGGGTATTCTTTTGGTGCATAGAGAAATCAGGGAAGATTTCAACGGTGAAAATTACTGTTTCCTGAAGTATGGCCCACCAGAAGATTGGATCAGTCCCATATTTTGGCTCAACGCCTAAAATGATGTAGGAAAGAGGATGGACGGCTTGGATTAAAAACATACATCAAGACAGGGCCTGTATAAAGAGCCCTTCCCAAAAAGTCTCTTTTCTTTTCTTTTCTTTTTTTTTCTTTTTTTTTTTCTTTTTTTTCTCATTCCTGCCGACAGTCACCCTTCACTGACGTCCAGCGTCCCTGGACGCTGGACGATTTTGGAAACAACATATATACTAAGGTGGGCCCCACCTTCAGACACGCTATCCAGGTGGGCCACCATATGCATGGAGGGCGTGGATAAAACATATACCAAGGTGGGGTTTATTTGGGTGGACCACACGGCCACATTATCACACTTAAAAAAATTGAAAGAGAAAGAAAGAGAGAGAGAGAGAGAAAGGTGGGACACACGTGTGATGGAGGGACCCCGATACTATGGGCCCTCCTTGCATTCAATCATACATCGAGTGGGCCCTAATATAAGTGGGCCCACTAATTCAAAGATCAATGGTGGAGATCTTTCTCCACTAAAAATGAACGGTCTAGATGACCCCTTTAATGCAAGGAAAGTAAACATCCTAATGGGGTCCATGGAGAATGGCCCCTTCATGGAATGATATGGATAATCAAGGTGGGCCATCGGCCACATCTTAGAGTCCAAAGTGAGATCCACACCATGGATCGGTGGGCCTCACTTGACCCATCATAAAAATAAGTAAACTACCCTATAGAAGCACCCACCGTTCGATCTTCTCGGTCCGTTGGAAAGCCTATCTCCTTATGCTTCACTTTGATGGTGGATGATGAGATTTGGATGGCTAAGATGGAGGCTTTGGGATGGGAAAGTGGGCCACCAAAATTATATTTTTCTCTCTTGGGAAAACCTTGGACGTGTGGGCTCTCTTGGTTGCTTGGAATTTTTGAGAAATGAGGGAGAGAGAGAGAGAGTTGTAAGAGTGATAGAGTGATGTGAAGTGAGTGATGGGTGAGGTGAGTGATGGGTGAGGTGAGAGGTTGGTTGACTTTGGGGTTTACTTGACTTGTGGAGAAAGAAAGCATGATTGCTTTGTACTTGACATGAGAGGTGATTGATGGGATTGATTGATGGGATTGATTTGACATATTGTAGAGATTCTCTTGGGATTTATAAAGCACGGTATTTTTCCTCGAACTGAACGCGGGTCCGCATCTCCTCGTCTGGGTATCAGATCGATGCGTGAGTTGCAGTGTTGGAACCGCGGCGACGGTGCGATCGCAATGATACAAGTCTTGGATTAAGCCGACTCAAATGTATAGGATATGACTTACGGTCGTGCGCAAAGTCGATTACAGGTCGTAGGTCACCGAATTCGACGAGAAGGATCGCGGGAAGTGACGGAACAGTACAGATTAGGATACGGGTCTTACACTCTTTCTTTCTCTCCCTCTCTCTCACACCTTTGATAGCCCTAAACCCTTTAGCAAACTCATACAAAGCTTTAGGAAACCCTCTTGTATTACCTTTTTCATACCCTTAAAAAGCCTTAGGGACCCTTATTTATAATTTAGGAAACTTTATTTCGCACCCCTTATGAAAGGGCCTCAGATTTTCGCAATCCACACAAGATCTGAACTCAAATCTGCATACCGGTCGAGCAGAGTGCTTAACCGGTCGAGCAGCCCACTCGATCGGTCGCCACAGAAAAAATAAACCCAAAGTCGTTGGACTTTGAGTCGAGCCAGGGCTCGACCGGTTGAGCACCACTCTCAACCGGTCGAGTGAGGCTCACAACCAGTCGAGCCTAAGAGGAAATCCCATCATAAGGGTTTGGATCATGCCCTTCATATCCAATGCATAGTAGATCCTTGTGTGGGATCCAAACCATTCACAATGTGTATGGTCAAGTGAGCATATCATACTCCAAAAAATTACTACCATCCCAAGCTGGTGGCTACAGTGGTGGCCATCTGTGGAAAATTAGTTAAATTCATGTTTAAATGTAAACCAAACAGGCCCTTATAGTTTATATACACGTGTAAAAGTGCGCCGAACTAATATCATCTCTATTCACATTTTTCTCCCAAAAATAAGTTTTCTTTTTTCTTTCTTTTTATGAAGAAAAGGATGATTTTGATTACATTGCTCATAAAAGAACTTTTTTTTCTTTATTATTATTTATTCTATGATCATTTGAAATATAAAGAATTCAAAACAGTTATATGAGTTCATCATTTGCTAAGCTTTATGCCAATCACTTGGAGCCGGCTGTATGAATCCTATTCTACCATTAATATTTCACAGACTATATTCTCAATTAAACTATATATATATATATATATATATATATATATATATATATATATATATATATATATATATATATATATATATATAAGGTCATTATGATGTGTGTCCGATATACAATGTGATCTTCTTGATCATATATTCGTTTAGGATGTATTATATATGCCAATTTTATTGATATTATTAAATTTATTTTATATATATATATATATATATATATATATATATATATATATATATATATATATATATATATATATTATGCACGGCTTACCATATTGAAAATAAAGTATCAGTTTGTATTTATAGTCTATAATACTTAATAGTACATAACTAAAATCCTAATATATCA
Organism: Magnolia kwangsiensis; assembly: GCA_037074715.1. Lineage (NCBI taxonomy): Eukaryota > Viridiplantae > Streptophyta > Magnoliopsida > Magnoliales > Magnoliaceae > Magnolia > Magnolia kwangsiensis. The sequence continues at coordinate 135,978,286 of CM073573.1, forward strand.
GTTATATTAGGATGTATTACAAACAGGGTTGTATTGTATATGTTTAACACTAGGGTAGCATTTGTCTTGGGTGAGAGGCTTCAGAGGCTATTGATGTCTATTAGGTATATTTTTAGCATGAAATTTATTGAACAAGAGTTTGTTTTTATGATAAGTGTGTGTATACATAAACGTAGCTGGAAATGGCTTTTATATATGACTATGGGCTTCGCTTAATTTGGTTGTTATTTGGGCATGGCTATGGGTATTGCAAATCATGGGTTTTTCATCAGCATGGTTGAAAAGTTGGCTTTAGACATGTACTATGTTGCTTTTACATTATAGGTAGTTTTCCTTTTCACACATATTTATTGTATGGATTATATGTGAAAATTACTTTGGGACAAGTAGTGTTTGCTTTTATGGGTATGTCAACTGTGTTTCTTTCGATGCCAATGGTTATGCCATTAGTATGTGAATATAAATTTTCATGGTGGAGAAATATACTAATGGCATTTTAGGGACATTGGCTAAGTGATATACATGTCCTAATTAAGTGGAGTGCAATATACTAATGGCTGTTTTCCCAGGGCGGTCTCAACATCTCTCATCTGCCTCGTTCCCAAATCTGTAGCCTTAAAAAAAATTTCAGATTTTCACCCCATTACCCTCTGCAATTGCATCTACAAAATCTTTTCTAAAATTGTAGCTTCTAGGCTGAGTGAGGTGCTGCCTTTGCTAATTTTTCCTAAGCAAGGGACCTTCATCCAGGGTCGATCCATGGCTAAGAACATACCTCTCTCTTAGGAGTTATTCAGGGAGATTAATAGAAAAGTTCGCGGAGGTAACATCGTCCTAAAATTGGATATGGAGAAGGCCTATGATAGAGTAGTTTGGATGTTTCTGAAGCAGGTGTTGAGGCGATTCCGGTTCAGTGAGCCTTGGGTGGATTTGGTGGAGAAATGTTAGGGAAACACTTGGTTTTCAGTTCTAGTCAACAGGGAGGTAGCGGGGTTCTTCAAGTCTTCTAGAGGGCTCTGCCAGGGTGACCCATTTTCTTCAAGTCTATTCATTCTAGCAACTGATGTTCTCAGTAGGGGGCTCAAAAATCTGGTGGAGCAGGGCACATGCCATCCTTTCAAGCTAAGGAGAGGGTGTCCGAGAGTCTCTCACCTTCTCTATGCGGATGACACCCTTCTGTTCCTCAATGGGGTCAGGCGTCTCTTCTAGTAGTCAAGGCTTTCCTTGAGTCATACCATGCTACCTTTGGGCAAAGAGTTAACCTCCTCAAGAGTGCTCTAATATGTTAAAAAAAACTCCCCTCTTCCACGGTCAGGTCCATCAAGAGAACCCTTAAGATTTTCAAGACTTCAGCGAGGTTATCTTATCTGGGAGTCTCGTTGGCCATCAGTAGGCTGAAAGTAGGTGCGTTCTAGCCCTTAATAGACAAAGTAGAGGGGCGAATTAGAGGTTGGAAGGCAAGATGCCTCTCCCAAGCGGGGAGGGCAGTCTTGGTGCAGAACATCCTGGGCAGTATTTCGGTCCATTTGATGGTGGCTGCTCACACCCTTGCGCAGGTCCTTACAACTTTAGAGAACCGGTTTGTTAACTTCCTATGTGGATGGGCTGATAGTAAGAGGAAGTTGCATTGAAGGAGCTGGAAGACGATTGTATTGCCTAAAGAGGAAGGTGGGTTGGGCATTAGGAAGCTTACAAATGTCATGAAAGCCCTTAGGTTAAAAATGGCCTGGGTGATAAGATTTAAGGCTGAAGAGAGTTTATGGAGCTCCTATATCAAAGTGAAGTATAGCCAGGTCCTTTTCCTTGCGGGATTGAGAAGTTCGGCAGTCTTCGCCTCCCCACTATGGAAGAGTATTCTTGTGGTGTTGCCCCTGTTGGAGAGGAATGTGTAGTGGAGGATCGGGCAGGGCGAGTGCAGTCTCTAGAGCAACAAGTGGATGGGTTTAGGCCATCTGGATATGCAAACTGAGAGACTCATTCCTGCAAGCCTGAGGATGCTAAAAGTGAATCATCTCCTGAGTATGAATGGCCCGCTTCCCCCTTCCTCCGTCTTCAGCTACCTCCCCCAGCGTGTTGTGAATTTTATTTTTCAGGAAGGATTCTACTTGTCGGAGGGCCTTGACAGCTGTATCTGGCCTTTCAACCCTTCGGGCAACTTCTCGGTTCGTTCTTCTTGGGAGATGAGCAGAGTCAAAAGGCCCCACAAGAAATGGGCTAGATGGGTGTGACACGCTAACTTGCCTCCAAGAATTTCGCTATTTGTTTGGAGAGTATTGTTGAATGTCGTCCCTGTGGACGGAGCAATCCAAGTGTGTGAGATCCATATGACGTCTAAGTGTGTATGCTACGTGGACTCCTCGACCTGGGGCCATTCAGGTGAGTCCCTTCAGCATCTATTTCTCTCCAACTCTCTAGCAGTAGCTACCTGGGTGTACTTTGGAGGGGTGTTCGACATCTCAGTCCTGGGGTCCCAATCGATTGGGGCCAGATTGAGCCAATAGTGGAATGCCTCATCGTCTAGAAGGAGAGCTCCTACCCTTCAGAAGCTGGTCCCGAGTCTTATCTTGTGGGAAATATGGAAGTCCAGGAATTTCGCCTGATTTGACGGGATAACCTCATCAGCGGCAGGCATGATTGCAAAAGTCAAATGGTGGCTTTCCTTCATCAGCGATTAAACCCCGGGGTCCTACCTTTCAATGTCCAGTCGTGCGACTCTGTCCAAAATGGGGATTGTTGCTCCCTCCTTGCCTATGAAGCCGCCAAGGATCGTGAAGTGGTCTAAGCCTAGTATTGGTTGGGCAAAGGTCAACATAGACGGGTCGGCGAGGGGCAACCCAGGGTTGTCAGGTGGAGGGGGAGTCTATAGAGGCGACAAGGGAGAGTTTCTTTTTGCTTTCTCAGGAGGTTATGGGGTAGGCTCAAACATCAATGCTCAACTCCGGGCAGTCCATGATGGACTGTCTATCTACTTCAATTTGGGATTAACTAAAGTGGTGGTGGAATCTGACTCCTAACTGGTGGTTGCGTTCCTGAATGGGCGCTCCCTCCCGGGTTGGAAATGGTGGTATTGGCTGCCTAGAATTGAGAGGTTTAAGCTTAGAGGTCAGGTGTAGTTTGTCCATATCTTCAGGGAAGGTAATGTGCATGCAGATGGTATGACCTGCTTGGGCAGCGAGACCCAACATCTTTTATGGTCCGGCATGTCTCAGATCTCCCTTTCCTAGTTAGGGGTCTCCTCTTCCTGGATAAAGTGGGTCTGGGAGCGACCAGGCTTGACCTCGGTGGAGACTATCAGTGACTCGGGCAGGTGCCCAGTGAGATTTTCCTTAGCCACCGTCCCCTCCTTTTGTTTTCTTTTGTTTTCCTATTTTTTTATGATAGGCTTCGCCTAAGTCCTTTTTCTTCTGGGGAAGCCTGAATATCCATTGTCATGTACATTTTATCTCAAGGTATGAATGCAAGAGAGATTATTTTAAAAAAAAATAAAATTGCTAAAATGTTTAGCTTTCAACTCTTTCCCTAAGCAATTTCACCTTCATGGCCAAAGCTAGCCCACATGTTTGAACACATGACAAGTACTTAATACTGGTTCAGTCCATTGATGAGAAACTATAGCATTGAGTTTCACAGAAAACTAGGGTATAACTGGTCCAAATAGCATAGGACTGGCTTTAGGCCTAGCCTTTATCTTCCCCATTGAACTTAACCTTGATTTTGTATCCTGAGTATTAACAAGGCTATGTTTGGATCCAGGGCCCGATGCAGCGCCATAGCAGTGATTACACTATATTAAATTATTAACATCATGTTACAACCATTAGTAAGATATAAATATTTCATAGTTGTGTTTGGATCGAATTTGGCTGAGGCCATGCAGTTCCTCTTTTCTTTCACTTGATCTCATTTTGATGGTTACCAAAGTAGGTTTGGAAGTCTCATTTTTAGGGATGGATGAGATGCACACTTGATTGGAAGTCTCAAAAATCATGCTCATGATGCAATCCTAATCACCCAAATGATGGATATCAAATTAATAATAAAAGTCAACAATGAGTAGTCAAAACAATAAGGGAAATATTAGACAATTACCACTAAAGGAGCCTCAAAATATGCAGTGAACTCAAGTCCAACTTGAACGTAACATATGCATAAATCTCCACATGGCACAGAGATTATAGAAGATCACATTGAAAGCTATATGGAGTGATGGGATTTTGAGTAGATAAGGATAACTACTATGCATAGTGGTAACTTGTCACATATAAGCATGACTAGTACATGTACGACCCTATGTCAATTTCACATAGAGATAGGTTATTTAATGACATGTACAACCTTTATTATGCTAGGATATATCATATATCGTTTTGATATATTAGGATTACAATTATCAGAAATCCATAGTGAACAAGTGTCATACGCCTGATTATCAGTTATATGAACCACAAGTGTGTTGGTAAATGTTTTACTGGCACTAATTAACCTTTCCCGGCACTTTTCGGTCGTTGTAATTTAGTAGTTTTTTACTGGCGCCCATCTTGCTTTTTATTGGTGCACTCTGCTGGCCACCGGCAAAAACTGGAAAAGTGCCGGCAAAAGTCAAAAAAACGCCGCTAAAAGGCTGTACAAGTCCCGGTAAAAGCATTTCAACTTACGGTTTTATCGACATTTAATCATGAAAGAATACCAATAAAATTTTATGCAAGCACAGGCAAAAGTCTTCCGAAGGGCAACAAAGTTTGATAGGCTTGGGTTCAAAGTCGTGCAATCTGTAGCGTGGGCCAGTAAATTTATTTATTTTAAATTCAATTGAATCCTATATTTATTTTTAATATTTGAAACCTAAAAAATGTTGCTTCTATATTCTCAAAAGCATCTCATTCTCTAAGGCACGGACTTGATCCAATATGTAAACAACCTGTACATGACTAACCAAATCTAAGATTCCATTCCAATAGCCAAAATGGATTAGAAGACTGTCAAAAATGGAGAGAAGAGAGAGATGAGGGGAGAGAGAGAACAAAACATATCCTTGTTTCTTTCAAGTCGAAATACAAGAGCTAAAAGCTGCAATTGTAATAAGTGTGGGTGTTTGTTATTGTTTCCCCATTAGACCTTTGTACAACATTTTACAACTGTATATATATACTACAAAAAATAAAATTGGAAGAAGATATGTTCTTTCTACTTTGTAGACATATACACCCTATATACGATCTTTCCTTCTTTTAATCAAAAAGGGGTAAATGATAGGGTAGAGCCGATACAACAGAAAAATGATATAACACCCCCGAATAACTAACCAATCAGAATCATCCATGGGATTGGCCAAGTTTCCCTAGCCATTCTAGCAGTGTTTGCAAAGGAGAATAAGAACTTAAAAAATCAAAAAGAGCTTATGGTCAAAAGTCTAAAAAGAAAGAAAGAAAAAATAATAATTGATGTTTGGGATTATCGGGCGGGGCTTGTGGGGCTCCTCTCCATCACTTCTTTGCAACACAAGATCCACATACAAATAGGCACATGTACTAAATAATTTTTAAAAAAAAAAGAAAAAGAAAAAAGAAAAATTCATGAACAAAGACCAAATGTATATAAAAGAAACACAATTCTTTATGATGCTTTCATGTTTCCATTTCCATCTTTAATGAAAGTGAGATCTCATGCATTACCTTGTAGAAATCGACAGCAATGAAGTTTGGGCCATCGTTTGCCTATTGCTTCGTGACATGTACTAGTCATGCTTATATGTGACGTGTGGAATGGAGGGACACATTGTCTTTTCTTGGTCTTTTGTCTTTTCTTGGTCTTTACTCTAATCCCTAAGTAGGAGATTAGATATCAAAATCCCATAATTAATACCCTTTATAAGTAGCTTATCTAAAACGGATCTTCTACAATTATACATATGGGATGGACCGTTCAATGCGACCTCATCCTTGATTATATGTCCTTAAGGGGTGCTCGGACCTAGGGCGCAATACAGGGTTGCATGATCTGAGATCGGCATGGTATGACAAGATCAAGAGGACAGTCGTCTGAAGCAATGGTTATTCCACTAAGGTGGGGAGCTTGGCTTCCGTGCTCGGATGCGGGTGAACTCTTGATAAGGGCAATCGACCTACCGACCACAACCCCCGACTTAGAGAACTACCTCCGAATGGTCATGGAGATAAGCTCAACTGGTTGGACCTTGGCCTCGGCCTTCTACTTAACGGTTTCAAATCTCGACCACGTAAGCCTTACCTCTACTGAAAATCTCGTGTAACGGTTGAGAAACGTACGCTGAAATTACACCTACAATTGAGAGACGTTTCTAACCCCTACGTCGACTCCTCGAGGCTATAAATATGAACTTCTAATGGTAAAAGGGGGGTTAGCGACAACCTTAGGTATGAAAATCCTCTACTAGACTCAAATGCCTTGTCTGACTTAGGTATCTGAGGGTCCCTACTTTGATTAGGGTCACATTTGTTTTCTTGCACTTGAGGGTCTGAGAGGAGTTGACCAGATTTCCTGGTCAACAATTATCACTGCTGCTTCATGTGGCCTCATTTTCGATCTTGCACCACGACATGGAAAACTGGATGGAAAACCCATACATGAGGGTCCATCAGAGCACCTATCTGGCTCTGGACAGGGACAGGTCGGACAGGGTCTCCAGGGGGCCACCGTGATGCATGAGTTTTATCTACGAGTCCATCCATTTTACATGTCATTTTAGGGTTCAAGCCCATATACCGTTGAAAATTTTTGGGGGCCACAAAAGTCTTATATCAAGCTGATATTTGTGTTTTCCTTTCATTGGGGTTGGGTGTCATTATCACCGCTGCTTACTGTGGTGTGGTCCACTTGAACCTTGGATCTGCCTAATTTTAGGGCTTGTGCGCTAAAATGAGATGAAAAAAATAGATGGACAGTCTGGATAAAACCCATACATCTAAGTGGATAGTGGTCCATCACAGCCCCCGTCTTGAAGCGGATTGCGTAGTGACTCACTAAGCTTAGCGTACTGAGTAAACTCTGTGGGGCCACCGTTGTCATGCCCCAAACTCAGAAACCGGGCTCACAAAATTTTCGATCGCCAAATCCGACGCCGACAGCCTCCGTAGAACCCCATTCTTGGCTCCTAGCGCTCATTCGCCAGGTTCCAATCCTGGGATGCTACGAGGAGGATTTTTCAATGTCAGTTTGATTCGTAATACGCATAACCAAAGGCATAATCCACAAACAACAACCAAAAACTCCATTACATTTCCACTATGATCAAAAACTTTACAAGTACAACGAGCATAAAGGGAAATACAATGATGATGAATCAAAATCTCCAAAGTGATCTGCAAAGTGCTCCTGCCTCAGCGCTGCTGCGCCCCAACGTCACCTGCACACAACGGTCGTGCATAAGCTTATAGAAAGCTTAGAGGGTGGTGAAAGTGTGTGCGCAAGGTAGTAATATGATCATGCAATATCAGAGTAATGCGGAATATGCAGATGGATACATGAAAACCATAAGTCATACCAAGGCTATGCGATGCAAGATGCAAGTCAAGCATATAATCCTCATCTCAGTCCACATATCAGTACAACTCAAATCTGGGATATCACCGGGGTCTAGTACACTCTAAACCAGATTGTCGCCACATCACATGTAATAAGATAAGTGGAAGAGACCTCACTATCCGTCTGCCAATATCGGGCACGACTCGTCGATAGTGGACCCATTCCTCGAGCTGATCAAACTCAGCCTAGCATTGCCCCCTACACTCGGACGGGTAAGGCCGCACCCCCTTCCAACCGACCACGACACAGTGGAGAGCGCAACCGTCTGGTAATCGGCACTCAACGCTCATCTACCCACTGGGTATAGACGCTGGAGCAACCTCTTGGTACCATAAGGATTTGGGGACTTTCACCCAGGGATATCTATAGCACCCCATGTAGAACAAGATTTTTAATATCCAATCCTGCCAACCACGATGCGTCTGTGTTGGTTACGACCCCGATGTCACTAGGGCATACAGTAACCATATCACACGATGCGAGATGCATGAATCACACTATCTAATCATGCAGCAAATCCTTGCACGTATCGTGCGCTCATGCAGGACAATACCGCCTAATTAGGGTCCCATAAACAATCTGCCTGAAGGCATATGCTATGATCAGTCACTCTCATATCAAGCATACATATGATGCGTATGATCATGAGTCATGAAGCTATACTAAACAAGTTATAATGAGATGAACTATCCTTACAATGCAGATGGACCTGAGCTGCTTATACACAATAAGTACGGCCTAGCAATGGGCCCTAAGGAGAGTCGTAATGTAGATATCCAACCAATATTATACTCGCAATGTGGACGTCAAACCAACATTGCTCCCAAGGCACGATCTTCGTAAACATCGCTACTTAATCTGTGTTGGGATTACACATTGCAATGGACCTTAGGTTCATCCCATTGGGCCTTACATATATATCAAATAGGCCATATATTATGGGCCTTTTATTCATCAGATGGGCCACATAAATGGGTCACACCAATGGGTCTTATGTGCATTGCAATGGGTCATAACCCGTGGGCCTTATTCAAATCAAATGGGCCTAACCCATAGGCCATATTCAAATCAAATGGGCCTAACCCATAGGCCTTCTTATAAGTCAAATGGGCCTAACTCATGGGTCTGGAATAAATCAAATGGGCCTAATCCCATGGGCCCTTTTATAATCAAATGGGCCTAAACCCCTAGGCCTTATATAAATCAAATGGGCCCTATAATATGTTAAGGTGGGGTCCACTCGGACTGTGGTTCTGGCCCATTCTTTTAGCTCAAACCATAAAATGAGCTTTTAAGATGGATGGACAGGTTGGATGCAGTACCTGCTTCAAGGGTGGGGGCCCACATGAAGGCCTTCCATCGTGAATATTGTATATTATATAATATATAAACTACATCTAATATAATATATGTAATATATATATATATAATACAATAATATATATATATATATATATATATATATATATATATATATATATATATATATATATATATATATATATGGATATATATACACACACATGCGGCACACAGCACCCACACGTGGGGGTGGGCTCCACCGTCCAATGGGGGACTGTGTGGATAGAACACATAAATCACGGGGGGCGTCACCTTCCACGGACCGTGGACGGTGTGAATAAAATACATAAATCACTATGGGTCCCACGTATGTGGCCCACCGTAATGTTTATTTGAAATCCAACCCGTTCATAAGGTTACTCAGACCTGGATGAAGTGAAAATACAAATTTCAGATTGATCTGAAACTTCTGTGGGCCCAAAAATAGGTTTCAATGGTAGAGGTTCAATTCCACTATTTCCTATGATGTGGGCCACCAGAGCATTGGATCAGGCTGATCTTTGGAGTGGGGCCCACCTGAGGAGGGGACCCACCTCATTAACAGGTTGGATGACAAACAAACATCATGGTGGGGCCCACGGCAGCAGCCGTGGGACCCTGCTGGTCCGTCCGCCTGGCGTTGCAGCGCTGGCAGCGCTGACTGCTGTAGCGCCTGCTACAGCGTCACTTTCTTTTTCTTTTTCTGTTTTTTTTTGAAACAAAATTGCATGTGGGGCCCACACCTGGGAAATCCACTCCGCCCACTTGATTCTAGGGCCTAAACAGGCCATACAAATCCCATTTTTGGCATTGATTTGGCGTGTAGAAATAAAAAATGGGCATTAATAGCCTTAGAAGGGTAAAAGTACCGTTTTCTCTGGTACGGCTCGCCTGATCATTGGATTGAACTCATTCTTTGGCTCAACGTCTAAAACGATAAGGGAAAGAGGATGGACGGCTTGGATTGAACCAAAACATCAAGATGAGGCCTATACAAGTGGGTCACACCTAAAGCTTATATTTGTGTTTTCCTTTATACAGGGACGTCCAGTGTCCCAGACGCTGGACGGTCTGACCATTGCAGAAAGGTGGGCCCTGTTTAGGTGCAATGAGGTGGGCCCTGTTTAGGTGGGCCACCTCATGGCTACCCACACACATACAAGGTGGGCCCCATCTAAAAATGGAATGGATCCAATACATGCATCCTAGTGGGGTCTATTCAAGTGGGCCACACAACCATAAATAATAAAATAAATAAAATAAAATAAAATAAAATAAATGAAGTGAGAAGGGAGAGAGAGATGGAAAGTGGGACACGCTTGTGATGGTGGGCTCCGCCACTATGAGCCCTCCCTTACAAGAGATCATACAACAAAATGGTTCCTTTTACACATGAAACTAACAAAATCAAATTCAACGGTGGAGATCCTTTCTCCACCAATATGGACGGTCTAGATGACCTCCCTAATGCAATGAAATAAGCATCATGATGGGGTCCATGGAGAATGGCCCCATCATGGAATGATCATGATGATCCAAGTGGTCCATCGGCCACAACTTAGGGTCCCAAGTGAGATCCAAACCATTGATCGATTGGCCTCACTTGGCCCATCTCAAAAATAAGGAAAAATACTATAATCAAGCACCCACCATCCGATCTTCTTGCTCCTAGGGGTTCCTTAGCTCCTTAGCTTGGATTTCAATGGAGGAGATGAGAAATGGAAGGCTAAGATGGGAGATGAAGGGGTAGGAAAGTGGGCCACCTTTGTTGCTTGGGAAGAGCTTGGAGAGCTCATACATATGGAGGTGTTTGGGATTATTTTTTTTTGAGTTTGAAATGAGAAAGAGAAAGAGAGAGTTGTAAAGGGAGAGAGAGAGTGTGATGGATGGATGTGGTGAGTGATGGTTGTGTAAGAAAACCTTGACTTTTGTGGCCTTTTATGTAAGAAAGGCATGGGATTGGAAGACTTTTGAGGTCTTTGTGTAAGAAAGGTATGGGCATGGAAGACTTTTGTGGCTTGCTTGGGAAATGGTGAAAGTGATGTGTACTTGACATGTACTTGACGTGTGATGGATTGATGGATTGATTGATTGATGGGATTGATGTGACACATCGTACAGATTCTCTTGGATTTCGCAACGCGCGGCGTTTTCCTCGCACCGAATGTTGGCCCACATCTCTTGACCAGGGTATCGCCTCGACGCGCAAGTCGCGGCATCGGAACCGCAGCGATAGCGCGGTCGCTATGGTAGTGGTCTTGGGTTGAGTCGACTCGGGTTGACGGCATACAAATCAAGGTCATATGTAAGTATCGGTTAAGGGTTGAAGGTTGCCGGAATTCGACCGGCAAGACCGCGGAAGTCTACGGAACGGTACGAACCAAGATACGGGTCTTACAACCGTGATTTATGTATTTTATCCTCTCCTTCCATCCATTTTACCAGATAATTTTATGGATTGTGACCAAAAAAAGAAACAAATCCAATGTTCAAATGGACCACACCACTAGAAAGAGTTGAATTGAATGTCTACCGTTGAAAACTTCTTGGTGGCCACGGAAGTTTTGGATCACACTTATATTAATGTTTTGCCTTCATCCATATCCGTTTGATCTTATGAACAGGTTGGATGACAAATAAACATTACCGGGGGCCTGGAAAGGTTTCAACGGTGGAAATCATTATCCCCACTGTTTTCTAGTGGTATGATCAACTTGATCTTTGGATGTGCTTCAATTTTGGGCTCAACTCTTAAATTAGATGAAAAAACTGATGGACGATGTGTGTGGATAGACCACATACATTTAAGGTGACTCAGTACGATTAGAGCTGTACACGAGTAGAATGAGGCTTGAGTACTCGCTCGACTCGACTCGGAATACTCAACTCGTACTCGACTCGTCTGAGTTAGAGCTGAGTACGAGCGGGTTTCCTCGACTCATTTAGATTGCGAGTAGAGTACTCGACTCGGTACCCATGTATATAAGTCTGCCCGAAAAAACAAACCCTACCCCACCCGTCTTTTTCCACTTTCCAACAGTGCCCAGACCCTATCCATCCTTTTCAAGCAGCGCCCAAACAGCCAAACCTTCGCTCCCAACGAGCGTTTGAAAATCTCTCTCTCTCTCTCTCTCCCCTCCCTCTCCCAGTGACCAACGCACGTTCGGCCATCCCTCTGCCACTTGTCCCGTCGTCCTTCAATCATCATCGTCCTACCCTGCACCGCTGCACGTAGCTGCTGCCGGTCGTCCCTCTTCTGCTCGCCCGGTATGTGGCCATGTGGGGTTGATTTTTTTTATTTATTTTTATTGCTAATATATATTAGAAATTGTTAATATAGTTTTGAGATTAACCTGAAATTTATGTTTTCTCTTGATATCATGGTGAATTGGTCGGTCATGTCTCCTATAAATAGACATGTGTTTGGTGAATATACTACTCTCAGCTACTTTTTACATAAACTGTCCGTTTTGTGCACACCAATCATTCAGTTAAGGATTTTCTCATTGCAGTTTTTGGTAGGTATACGTGTAAGGTTTTTTATAATACAGGGGCCTCGAGTTTTCATGCTAATTACAATCTTAGATGATGATCTTAACCGTTCATGTTCTCATCCTAGCTTTATAAAAGCTATGACTTATAGCCCCATAATTCATTGAAGAACGTTAGCTTTGATTTTTGGATTTAAGCAAGAGACATTCAGACTTAAGTTTTCAATGTTCCAAATATATCTTCTTATGCATTCATCTCTTCATAAATGTTTCTTAGAATGCCCTTGTAACATATAATTTAGAATATGAATGGCTCATATCATCATTTAAGATGTAATCAGTGGGTGAAAAACCATCTAGAGGTGTAGCTGTGGTAAGGTGGATAGGAATCTTATCAAATCCCTTACAATAAACACATCACCTTTGATCTATGACAATTGTAAATTTGTAACCATATTTTTATTATTATAAGTGTTGATTTCAAATTGGATAGCATGTGTTATGTATGTGTATGTATATAAGTTAGGAACTTAGGCATGCCAAAGTCAATAGTGGCTCAATTTGAACCAATCAATTAGGCCCAAGCCTTGGTATTCAACCCATTATTTCTAGCCTAAGTGTATTCATGGCTTTGAGACTAAGTTACGTACATTGAAAAGAGAAAAGTTTAAAATTAGAGTATGTCTTAAAAAAGTCCTTAGCATGATTTTGAAAGTTGTATTTTTTTATTTTTTATTTTTTTTTGTAGAAATTTATAGTATGTATTAGGACTCATGGTTATTCTTAAATATAGTCAAGTGGATTGGTGTAATTAGTCTGTAAAGGACTTATTTTGTAATAAGAAAAGGATTCATGTTTTTAGTTATCAAAAAAATATTATTTCCTTCAAATCTCTAGAAGAATAGAGAGTTGACTGATTCCTCTTTGGTTATGAGTGATTCCATCCATACCGGTCAAGTGATTCTTGGTTCATCGACAATTTGTTTAGTACATTGACAACTCGTAGAAATTTTCAATTCCAACAGATGTGTTTCTTATAATATTTTTGACACTTTTAGTTATTGAATTATTTATATATATAATTTTTTTGATAAATATTTATCATTAAGTATGCTCCTTTGTTTGCATAGATATGAATTATTTGTGTGTTCTAGTTGTTGACTTGTAGTATTCAACAAACATTTCTTTTGCTTTTAACCTAGTTAGCTAGATGATAAATGTCAATTTCAGTATGCTCCTTTGTTTGCATAGATATAAATTATTTGTATTGTTCTAGTTATAGATTTGTAGTATATGATAATCAGTTATCCATTTGAGGATTTCTATGTTGCCAGACATAGATTCAGTGTGTTCTTGGATGCATAGAAATTGCTTTAATTGTCCCTTTTTGGACAATTCAGGGTTAGATAGATTGTAATGTCTTCATTTATTCCAATTTAAATGCATATGCCCGTTCTGGTTTCGTTTCTTCTTTTTCTCTCTGAATATATTTCATGTATATATTTCCGTCGTAAAATGTTCACACTTTATGTTGATGATTGACATGAAAATTAAATACAAGATTAATATATTCTGGAGAGATAAGGGGAGATGCTGTCGGAATTTCGGCGTAACATTTAAATTAAAAAATGAAGCATTACAATCTATCTAACTTTGAATGGGTGACTAATTTAGACAGTTAAGTAATTATGCCCGTCTAACGGTCTAGTCATCTAGGACCCTAGCCCCTAGGTATAACCGTATGACATATTGAGAACTTTATTTTATAGATGGCTAGTCAAGATGAAAGCCCAAATACCCCTGGAATGGGTGCATCGGCCACATCTCCTCTAATAGTAGAGGGAGACACAGACACGTTAACCGCATGCAAAGGGAAGAAGAAGAGACCGGCAGTGTGGGATGATTTCAAATATGTGACGGGTAATGGTGTACAAAAGATAAAGTGTAATCACTGCAAAGGGTTATTCAGCAAGATTCTAAGAGGATCTACGACACATCTAATTAGACATTTGAAGACGTGTCCTAAGAAAGCAAGACTCCCTCCTCCCGGCCAACAGACGCTGTCATTTATGAAGTCAGAAAGGGATGACTCCTAAGGCGTAGTGTCCACTCATAAGTTTGACAATGAAAAGATGAATGAGTGGTTTGCTAGATTAGTGATTTTGAAAGAAAAACCTTTTAGAATGATTGAAAGTAAAGGGTTTAGGGCTTTCTGTCAATTCCTTAACCCTCGGGCCGAGAATGTCTCCCGCGTCACAGTGCAGAGAGAAAGCATGAAGATGTACACAATGAGAAGACGAAACTGAAAGAAGTTTTGGCTTCAATGACCAGAATAGCTTTGACTTCTGATTTATGGACGGCGTCCCATCAAAGAAAATAATACATTTCATTAACCGCTTACTATGTTGATAAAGATTGAAAACTATGCAAGAGAATTTTGAACTTCAAACACCTTCCTCCTCCACATACTGGTTTACTTATTTCAGATTGTATCTACAGTTGTCTAGAAGGCTAGGGCATTGAGAAGAAAATTTTAGCAATAACTTTAGATAATGCTTCAGCAAATGATAGTTTCATTTCATACTTACGTAACCAGTTCAAGGCTACAGGAAATTTATTTTTTGAAGGAAAAATATTTCAGGTCAGATGTTGTGCCCATATTATAAATTTGATTGTACAAGAAGGGCTGAAAGAAATTGACAACACTATATAAAATATAAGAGAAAGTGTGAAATATATAAGGGGGTCGTCATCGAGACTGAGTGTATGAAATGACATCATTCAACATTTGAATGTGCCATCTAAAAAAGTGTTGAAATTGGATGTCTGTACACGTTGAAACTCGACCTATGAAATGTTAGATACAGCAATGGAATTATAGCTTGCATTTCCTAAATACGCGGTGCGTGACAGAACGTATTCTTGGTTACTGAGCACAAATAATTGGGACAAAGCACAACAAGTTCACACATTTCTTAAAGTTTTTTATGAGTACACGAAGATTTTTTCTGAGAATCAGTATCCAACTGCGAATTTGTTTCTTCCGTCTCTTTGGAAGATTAAGGATGCTCTACAGAAAAATGCCAGTGCGGGTCCAGATTTCATACGCCAGATGACATTTGGTATGAAGACGAAGTTCGATAAATACTGGGACGAATGTCATCTGTTGATGTCCTTGGCAGTTGTTCTTGATCCTCGTTGTAATATGGGGTTAGTTAGCTTTATTTTCATGAAGCTTTATCCTACTGAAAGAGCGGTAGCAGACACGTTAAGGTTCGTCAAGCCCTTGAAGATTTGTACAAATCATATGTTAATGCTTTACCTGCAGCGGGTGTTGAAGAAAGTAGAGATGCGGATATTTGTGTACCTGGTAATCCATATGTGCTAAATGAATGCATATCATACTTGACACAAACACGAATGAGAGTTGATACTAAAGAATCAGAGTTAGAAATGTACCTCAAGGAGCCAATCGTAGTGCAATCTGAATTTGATATGTTGGAATGGTGGAAGATGAGGGTTAGTGAATCAAAATACCCTACATTATCTGTGATGGTACGGGACATATTATCAATACCAATTTCAACAGTGGCATCAGAATCCGCATTCAGTATAGAGAGCAAGGTTGTGAGCAAGTATCGAAGCTCACTTTCGCCAAATACAGTTGAAGCGTTGATTCGTATGCAAGATTGGTTGCGCCCAATATGGGGAGGAGATATGAATGATGATGATGATGATGAAGATGAGATTGAGATTCGTGACGAGTCTCTACCTACAGATTAGTAATTATTTTCAATTTTTCAATTTTTTTTGGTTGAATGTTGAATGATCTGTAATATTATTTCACTGCAACTGCAAACACGAAAGTGTTGGTCATTTTGGAATGTAGTTTGGAAGACTTTTAATCTTTGATATTTATTTACATATGCCTGTTCATTTGCTTTTATTTTTGACTTTTGATACATTTATGTTGTTTTCTTTTGTTCCTATATCAAGTTCAATTTATTTATCAATATTCTGATTTTTTTTTATTAAATATTGAATGTAGATATGTCGTCATCTGAGCCATTGACAAACATTTGAGACTATACTTCCCTAGTTGAATCACCACCAAGGTCTGAAAAAATAAAGATTAAGTGTGGTTTGTGTTGTGCAAAGTTTGTAAACAAGACAAATCGCTTTCGCTTACACTTACACTTGTTATGTCGAGGTGGTGATGCAAAATCATGCCCCAATGCCCCTAAGGATGTCCAAATTCTTTTTCAAGTTCTATTAGATTCGAATAGAAAACCTTCCACTCCATCCAAACCTTCTGCTTCTGGATCTAGTACACGAATGACATCCACAGAAGATGCAAAGAAGGAAGCCAAATTAAAAGCTTTGGAGGAAGAACAATTTCAACTCGCCTTAAAACGCAGTATTGAAAATGTTTCTAGACTTCAGCGATATTTGAGTCAAAGACAACACGATGTTGAAGTAGGGTTGAGTTACTCGAGTATGACAAACAAGAAGAAGAAAAAGAGTAACAAATTCAAATTCCTGACTCGTCTCGGTGAATTTTATAGGGCATTGGGTACAACATACAATTCTTCACATAAAACAAGTTTGAAAAATCTAGTTCAAAATATATAAGAGCACGAAGAAAAAATCTCTTCCCTTCTAACTCAGAGGAAGTGAACCAATTTGTATATGAAAAAATAGATAGTAGTTCCGATGCATCAGATGACAATACAGGAAGACACTCCTCTTATGGAGGTTATTAGTTATAAATTGTCATTTTGAAGTGAACAATGTAATGTAAATATGCTAATGTAATTATCAAAGTTTTTTAATCATATGCAAGTTTTGGACCAAGCTAATATTTGTTTTTATGTGATCTTATCAGCAGATTGGATGACAAATAAACATTAAGGTACACCTTAAGAAGTTTTTAATGGGAGAGTGGTCAAGCATCTATTTCCTAAACCATAGTCCACCTGTTATTTGGATCTTCTTCAATTTTAAAATTGTGCACTCTAATGATATGCAATAACAGATGGACGGTGTGGACATAGTATACATACATCAAAATAGGCATCACAGTATTGGGTGAGGCCAGGGTCTCAACTAATACACCCATTGAAAATGAGTGACCTCTGCCATCAGCCAATGGCCAGTGGTCAGTGCTACGTGGACCCGCCATGATATATGTGTTATTTTTTTAATATCATTTTATGAAATAAGCCTATAATTGAGGTAGATCCAAATCACAGGTAGACTACATCACGCAAAACACTGCTGATTGAATGCTCACTATTAACTCTTTTATTTATTATTATTATTATTTTTTTTGGGTTAGCTTGTTAGTACACACCCATGTCAGTACACACACTCTATGTCATTGTCAGCCACCTCCACTAAGGATCGATTCCAAGACCTCAAGTGTTGAAACGAAGTATCTCCACTCAGTTTGTCAGTTGCATTTTATATATTTTATTGTTTAGTTTAACTTCGAATTTCAATTGACTCGAATTCGCCTTAAAAACTCGCACTCTACTCGACTCGATTTCTGTTCGTACTCAAACTCATCTTGAAAACTCGCACTCTACTCGACTCGATTTCTGCTCGTAATCGAATTCGACTCAACTCGTTTACTACTCGTACTTGGCTCGTACTCGAGCGAGTAGAGTACGAGTAGGGAATCTATGCTTGTTGGCTAAGTAGAGTCGGATACGAGTAGCACTCGGGCGTTGAGAGCCAACTACGAGTAGTACGATACTCGGCTCGACTCGTGTACAACTCTAATTACGACAGGAGCCTACTGAGTAACTCAGTGCGCAATCCGATTTCCCTCGTCCGTTCCTAGCTAGGGTAGTGCCCAATCCGCGTCCTGACGTGGAGAGAGGCACTTCCAGCTTTTTACCATCTCCGTCGTCTAATCCCGCTTCCTCAACCCCAGCGACGATTGCAGCTGACCTGACGCTCGCATCCGCCGTTCGGTCTCTCTCTCTCTCTCTCTCTCTCTCTCTCTCTCTCTCTCTCTCATTTGATAACCTTTCATGAGAACGAAAACGAAAACCTAACATCAGAATAAATGAAATAACGGGATTTTGTGGATATTGTCTATTTCTGATTTGGGTTCTGAAAGATCGAAAACCTACCATTAACGGTTTGAATCACTAGCACAAACCCAAATCCTCTGTAGATCCTCTGGGGGCGCGCGAGCGTTGTACAAAACCTCTTTGCAGTTTTGCACAGTGAGCTATCAGCAATAGAAACTTCGAATTCACCACTTCCCAGCAGCTGCTTCTGGTGTGAATTCACTTTAGCAAGTTCCATAGCTTTCTGTTGTTTAATTTGTATTTCAAAGAAATGCTATATCCTCATGAATCCCCTTCCTTTCTTGCGATTTCATCCGAAACCTGTTTTGTAAATTGCCACTTGATGCCAACCTCTCTTAGCCCAAAATAGGGTGTTGTTTCTAGAAGTGTGGTGTTGCTGCCACGATGGGCAGCAGGACACCGATCAAATGGTTAAAGAACATCACGCCATCCCAAGTTGAGCAGCTGATACGTGCGGAACGGGACATACGGAAGGCGGTCCTCATATTCGATTCCGCGACAGCGGAGTATGGCAACGGCTTCAGGCATGACTATCGCACCTTTGGCCTCATCATTTCCAGATTAGCTGCTGCGAACCAGTTCAGGTCAGTCGAGCAGCTCTTGAATCGGATGAAGGAGGAGAAGTGTAGCTTCTCGGAGGACATCTTCCTCTCTATCTGCAGAGCCTATGGTCGGGCCCACAAGCCTTTGGATGCCCTCAGGATTTTCCACAAGATGAAGGAATTGGAATGCGAGCCCACCCAAAAATCATATGTCACTGTCTTTGCCATCCTGGTTAGTGAAAACCAGTTGATTTTGGCCCACAGATTTCATAATTACATGAAAGAAATGGGTATTCCTCCCTGCGTCGCTTCACTCAATGTTTTAATCAAGGCTTTTTGCAAGAGCAGTGAAACCTTGAATGTTGCCTTTAGGGTCTTCCGACAGATGCCTGATATTGGGTGCATTCCTGATTCTTATACTTATGGTACTTTGATAAACGGATTGTGTAAATTGGGGAAGATTAGCAAAGCGAAAGAGCTGTTCAAAGAGATGGTTGCAAAAGGTTGTACACCGACCGTTGTTACTTACAGTACATTGATACATGGTCTTTGCCAATCTGACAATTTGGATGAAGCCATGGATCTGCTCATGGAGATGCAGAGCAATGGCATTCAGCCCAATGTGATCACTTATAGTTCTTTAATGGATGGTCTCTGCAAAGGTGGCCAATCTTCACGGGCCATGGAGCTACTTGAGGAAATGGTCAGTAAGCGTCATTTGCCAAACATGATTACTTACAGTACATTAGTGAATGGGCTTTGCAAAGAAGGAAAGCTTAGTGTGGCATTGGAAGTTCTGGATAGGATGAAGATTCAGGGATGCAAGCCGGATGCAGGGCTGTATGGTAAGCTGATAAATGGGCTGTGTGATTCTCGTAAATTCATGGAAGCTGCAAACTTCCTTGATGAGATGACACTTAGTGGAATATCTCTGAATCGTGTCACCCGGAGCGTTCATGTTAAGATGCATAATCAGGTGGTTCGGGGGATTTGCAGCGAGAATTTTCCGGACCGAGCTTTTCAAATATATTTGAGCATGCGTAGTCGTGGCATTTCTACCGATCAAGCAACATTCAATTCTCTTGTTGCTTGTTTCTGTAAGAAAGGAGATGTGCATAAAGCGGCACGTATTGTCAATGAGATGGTAAGTGAGGAATGTGTTCCTGATGAGGTCACATGGAGTACTATTGTGCGTGGATTTTGGGATCGGAGGAAGGTTAGGGACGCTGCGGAGTTGGTGCAGGTTGAGTTGCTGAGAGAATTTCATGGCTCCAATATAGCAATATGAATTTCGAAGGATGGTTTGTGCGTGGACACTAATTCTCACCTCTTGCATAAGCACCACGATTGCTATGAAATTCACTTTGATGGGTACATTCTCGTTCGAAATCTTATGGTGTTCAGGGACTGCATCACGACTACACATGTATTTCATGGGTTTATGGTTTTTTGCACTTAAAAGCTTTTGGTGTTGTACATGGGCACAACATTGGCACCTTAGCCTTTGCATTAAATGTTCGTGAACTTATGTGTTTGATAGCTATTTTGAATGCAGGGTGAAATGGATGGTCTAGGTATGTTCTTGGCATTGGATACATCTCTTTCAAGGTGCCCTTCCCAATATCACAATGCAGATTATCATCATTATTATTTTTTAGTTTTTTAATTTTTAATTTTTATTTTGCATGTCACAAATATAAGTTCACAGTGAGAAGCTGAGTTCATTTCATAACGAGTTATCTTCTAAAGCATCAGGCATGCTATTGCTTTTTCTAGAGGTAGCATTTTCCCTGTAACTGGAGCAAGATTCTGTGGAACAAAATGAGTTATCTGAGTATCTTGGAATTCACTGTGTAACTAGACAGTTGAAAGAGGCACATACTAGATTCATAAAGATGGTTAGAATTATGGGTTGCAGCGGGCCATGTCTGGTTGGGGCTTGGGAATATGCCCAAGTCTGGCCTGAGGGAGGCATGGATCTTCTTCTACTTTCTTCAAAACGAATGTATGATGGGAGACAACTTGCCAAGTAAACCTCGATGTATAAGTGTTCTAGCGAGGGACTTTGGGTGCTTTTGGATTTTCTTAAAATTTAAATTCTAACTTTATAAGGGGATGGGCCTAGTATCTGGGCCCAAATCCATCCTTATTATCTTTCGGGCTTTCATAACCACGCCCAAGCCTGACCGACGAACACGAATAGCTGTCCCAAGCCTGTTGAAATTCGGGTCAGGCATGGTAGGTTGGGTGAGCTTTCCTGTCCATTGCCATGATTGGTCGGAGTTATTTAGCACATAGAAATGCTCCCGACTCCCTACCTGCTTTGTTGCATGGACAGTCATCCATATCTTTTAAATGAAAATCTGTAATTGCACAGACTTGAAAAGAGTCCCCTACATCAGTAAGACCATGCAGTCTGATCATATTAAATAGTCTGGTCACTGGCTGGAGTGGACTTATGACTATAGTGCTAAATGGAAGACTGCCTCTCATTACATACTGTGGAGACCAACATAGAAATGGAACTTAAATTTGCATCCCTTCCATATAAATGGAAAGGAGAACTGCCAAAGATATTAATGCAAATATGAATGAGAATGGTGTTCGCTGCACAAGTGCAAGCACGACATTTGTGTGATATCTCTGTCCATCAAGCAGGCACAGTTAAAAATGCCTTTGGCTTAAAAAAGGGTCCACTCTGCTCATTAGGTGGGCCAGATGAGTATTTTGAGTGGACCATGGGTCAATTTATACTTTATATTTAGCCATCAATATTTTTCGAACACGCAGAGACCGCATGATGAGAAATATATGCCAGATCTTTGGGTGAGGGCAGGTTCATGGTGAACTCGCCAGATGATTGCCCTGTCCCTTGGAGACATTGTGTCATATGCTTGCATTTGTGCAGTGTGCCATAAAGAGATGGGTTTATTAGGTTTTCTTTGAAGGGATGTGCCATGCTTGTGCAGTACTGCAGTGCATGGCAACGCTTGACGTCCCCAGCAGCAAGTTGCTGTTGTGGGCCCTCCCCAACCCCCCAAAAAAAAAAAAAAAATTAAAAATTTAATTTAATATCATGTGACCTGATGGGCCATGTATCAGATATTAGACTGATAGGAACAGGGTACTATGCTTGATTTAGCCAAGAAGGCTGAGAAAGGTTTTTTTTTTTTTTTTTAAAATCAAGTTCTATTGTTAGAGATCTCAACTTTTTCAGCATCTACTTGAATGTTACATGGTTATAGTTGCCCATGCTTCTTCTTCTTCTTCTTCTTTTTCTTTTTTATTATTTTTTTATTTTTTAAATAATAATTTTGTACATGCTTGTGCATCATCTTGTCATATCTTGTGAGAGGGTTTTTCTTTCTGTTAATTGAAAATACCACAGGATAAAAAAATAATAATAATTTAACATCATGTGACCTGATGGGCCACGTATTAGATATTAGACTGATAGGAACAGGTACTACACTTGATTTAGCCAAGAAGGCTGAGAAAGGTATTTTTTTTAATCAAGTTCTATTGTTAGAGATCTCAACTTTTTCAGCATCTACTTGAATGTTACATGGTTATAGTTGCCCATGCTTCTTCTTCTTCTTCTTCTTCTTCTTCTTCTTCTTTTAATTTTTTTTTTAAATAATAATTTTGTACATGTTTGTGCATCATCTCGTCATCTTGTGAGAGGGTTTTTCTTTCCATTAATTGAAAATACCACAGGATAAAATGTCTTACACATATACACATTAATAGAGACTTTTGCCCTGGTAATACCTAGTCATGCTGATAAAAGAGTTTATGGTGTCACAGTGATACAACATAATCAATTATCTGGTGGTCTGGTCTTCAGTATTTTGGAGGAATCACAATGATACCAAGGTTGGGGATTTTGTTGGCTTTATGAGTTCATTGAGCAGGTGGAACCCGCTGCTTGAGGGGAGGGATGCTCGGAAATGGAACCCCGAGATAGCGGGGACCTTTCAGTGAAGTCATTCCATCATCTGATCTCAATGGGTGTGAGAATGGAGGAGTGGGCACTGCTGCTTGAGGAGATGGATGTGTGGAAATGGAACCCTGAGAGAGATCCATCATGATCTTGGTAGGCGTGTGAATGGAGGAGTGGGTCCCGAATGCTTAGATTTGGAACTGCAAGGCCTTCACTGGATCATAGCTTAGCTTGTTAGGAAAGATAAGTTGTCATCATCAACCATTTTGAGCAGTAGGAAGACGATCATCACAAACGTGTGTATCCTGTCTTTGCAATGAGGAAATCAGGGAGCGTTTCTTTATGCACCTTCTTTGTGGGCAAAGGTTCCTTTAACTCTTATCTATGGCCTAGGTGATGCCAAGATCAAATGGGTAAGAGAAGTCATGCAATGTCTCACATTGCTTGCTGGGCTGTGTGGTCGATTTGGTAGGAATGCAACAGCCTGGACGCATCTACTGGAAGCTTTCAAAAGGCCAGAGGGAGTGTTCAACCAGGCTGGGGTATCAAAAGCTTTTGCTAGTTGAGCGCTGATCGAAGAATTATAGGGGAGGAGGTTATCTTTGTAATGGGAGCGATGATC